>CM052551.1:14644664-14734287 GCA_028533065.1 Trachops cirrhosus | reverse complement strand
AAATGTAGAAGCTAAAGAACTTATGACACATGGACATGAACTAAAGGGGGGGAATGTGGGTGGGAGAGGGTGTACAGGGTGGAGGGGAATGAAAGGGGGGTAATGGGACAACTGTAATAGCATAATCAATAAAATATATTAAATAATTTTTAAAAAGTATACAATTCAAAGGTTTTTAGCATATTCACTAAAGTTGTGTAACCATTGCCACAATCGATTTTAGAACACGTTTATCACCCCTAAAGACACCCTATAGCCTTTAGCGGTCATCCTCATTCCCCATCTACCCTCCCACCAAGCCCTAGGCAACTCCTAATCTACTTTTTGCCCCTGTAGATATTTGCCTGTTCTCTAAATTTCATGTGAAGGGACTCATTCAATAGATGAGCCGATTTTTAACCTAGTGTAATATGTTCAAGGTTCATCCATATAGTCATATGCATCAGTACTTTGCTCCTTTTTAATGGCTGAATGATATTCCATGGCTATGGAATATGCAATATTCCATGGAATATTCCAATGTATGGCTATGACACACTTTACTTATCCATTCATCCTCTGATGGATATTGGGTTGTTTCCACTTTTCACTATTATTAATAATTGATATGAATATTCAGGTACAAATTTTTGTGTGGACAATTGTTTTCATTTCTCTTGTATATACCTAGGAGAATAGTTGGGCTACATGGAAATTTTATGTTTAATCTTTTGAGAAACAGCCAGATCGTTTTTCCAAAGTGGCTGCATTATTTTACCTTCCCAGCAGGAATATATGAGGGTTCCAAATTTTCCACATCCTCATCAACACTGTCATTATCTGTCTTTTTTATTTTAGCTTCCTGGTGGGTGTGAAGTGGTATTTCATTGTGGTTTTGATTTGCATTTTCATACTGGCTAATGATGTCGAGCATCTTTTCATGTATTTATTGTCTGTTTGTATGCCTTCTTCTACTCAAATCCTTTGTCCATTATTTGATAGAATATTTGTCTTTTTATTACCCGAAGAGTTGTAAGAGTTCTTTACATAATCTAGATAAAAGTCCCTTATCAGCCCCAGCTGGTGTGGCTCAGTGGATTGACTACTGACACCAAAGGGCTGCTGGTTGGATTCCCAGTCAGGACACATGCCTGGGTTGCTGGCCAGGTCCCCATTGGGAGGTGCACAAGAAACAACCACACATTGATGTTTCTCTCCCTGTCATTCTCCCTCCCATCCCCTGTGTCTAAAAATAAATAAACTATTTATTTATTTGTTTGTTTGTTTGTTTTTAGATATAGGGGAAAGGAAGGAGAGAGAGGGAGAGAAACATCAATTGTGTGGTTGCCTCCTGCAAGTTCCCAACTGGGGACCTGGCCAGCAACCCAGGCATGTGCCCTGACTGGGAATCTAACCGGCGATTGTTTGTTTCACAGGCCCATGCTCAATCCACTGAGCTATACCAGCCAGGCCTAAAAATAAATTTTAAAAAATTTTTTTAAATATGCTTATCAGATAGATATATGATTTACAAATATTTTCTCCCATTCTGTGGATTGTCTTTTCACTTTCATGATGGTATCTTTTGAAGTACAAAAACTTTTCATTTTCATGTAGCCCAATTAATCTATTTTTCTTTAGTGGCTTTTTTTTATTTTGTTTTCTTTAGGATTATTATTATTTTTTTTTTTAAAGATTTTATTTATCTTCAGAGGCGAAGGGAAGGAGAGAGGGAGAGAAATATCAATGTATGGTTGCTTCCTGTGCATTCCCTGATGGGAACTGGCCTACAACCCAGGCATGTGCCCTGACTGGGAATCGAACCGTGATCTCTTGGTTCACAGGCCCGCGCTTAATCCACTAAGCTACACCAGCCAGGGCTTCTTTAGGATTATTTTTTAAATTATTTTATTGTGGTTCAATTACAATTGTCTGTATTTTCTCCCCACCCCTCCACCTCCACCCCCTCCAAACTCACCTCCCTCCCTTGCTTCTACCCTCCCCCTTGGTAGTTACTTATATTTTTAATGTCATATATAGAAAAACATTGCTTAACTCAAGGTCATGAAGATTTACTCCTATATTTGTTTGTTTCTAAGAATTTCATAGTTTTAACTCTTACACTTAAGCCTTTCATCCCTTTTGAGCTAATTTTTGTGTGCAACATGAGATAGGGGTCCAATTTCATTCCTTTGTATATGGATATACAGTTGTCCCAGAACCATTTGTTGAAAAAACTATTCTTTCCCCATTGAATTTGTGGTACCTATGTGGAAAATCAATTGACCATAAGCATGAGGATTTATTCTGGTTTCTGAATTCGATTCCGTTGTCCCATATGTCTACCCGTATGCCAATGCCACACTGTCTGGATTACTGTAGCTTTGTAGTAAGTTTTGAAATCAGGAAGTGTGAATCCTCTAAACATTGTGTTTGAAAGTTATTTTTCTGTTTTATTCTGATTATTTTTATATGTACATATATATTTTTTACCTTCACCTAAAGACATGCTTATTGATTTTAGAGAGGGGGAAGAGAGGAAGAGAGAGAGGGAGAGAAATACCGGTGTAAGAGAGAAACATCCATGGATTACCCACACCCTAGGCATTTGCCCTGACTGGGAATCAAACCCATGACCTTTTGGTTTACAGGACAACACTCCAACCAACTGAGCCACACCAGCCAGGACTGCTTTCACTATTTTTCCTTTGTCTTTAGTTTTCTGCAGTTTCACTATAAGGTGTAAGGCCATGTTTGGGGGGAGTTTGTATTGTTGTTTTCTTTTGTTTAATCCTGCTTAGGATTTGCCAGATTCTTAAATATATAATTTGGTATATTACATCAATTCTGGAAATAAATTTTTCAGCCATTTTTCTTCAACTATTGCCTATGTTCATTCTTTCCCTTCCTTATGGGACCCTATTCAGTTCTTTTCATTGTGACATCCATGTCTCTTACCCAGTCCTCTGCATTTTCTATCTTTTTACTCCATTATGCATTATTCTGGATATTTGTTTATGACCTATATTCCAGGCCATGAATTTTGCCTTCTGTTATTTCTAATCTGTGGCTACAACTATTGGTTTCTTAATTTTGGTTATTTTTGTTTTAAATTCCAGAATTTATATATTTTTTTTACCTGTTAAATTTGCTATATCATTTTTTTAAGTTTCCAGCTCCTAGCCAAATTTTCCATTCTTGACTTTTATTTCTCGAGCATAACAAACATAATTGTTTTGTAATCTATGCTGATAATTCATATCTGGAGACCCTCTGAGCCTACTTCTATTTTCTATTGTATCTACTGTTCTTATTGATGATGTTTTGCATCCTTGGGTTATCTTTGTGTGCTAGAAATTGTTTTTGAAAAATTATTTATAGAAATGCCTGATACTCGAGATACTATTGTCTTCCTCTAAAGAGAACTTCTTATTTTTCCGTTGGCTCTTGAGGTCACTAGCAATTGGGAACCACCTCAAATCGAGGTCAGGACTTGGTATTTTCGGGGTCACTTTTGCACCCAGCGTGCATCCCTTTAGCATCACACCCAAAGCAGAGAAATGTTCATCAAGTTCCTCGTTCTTGGCAGGACCCTGACTCATGGTTTCACCCTAGCCCCTCAGGCTACCAGAACTGCAGCTCGCACTTTTCCCAAACAAAATCCCTGAGGCATAAGCAGCCTGCAAGGAAGGCTTCACTCCTCCACCCTCCCAGCCTCTTTAGTATCTCAGCATCCCAATTCAGGGATGCTCAAACCTTGTTACTTCTCTGATGTTTTTCAGATGACTTGTTTTAGTTTTTAAAAAAGTTTTTATTGGTATGAGGATTTGTTTGAATTATCTAGGCTTCCATATCCGGAATGGATGGTCCCTTTCACCCTCAATGGAGGGGTCTTCTGGGAAGGTAGGGTCCTCGCTCTGCTATGGGACAAATCATGCCTGGTCCACGTCAATCACGGCAACCCCTTCCTCTGTGCTCATCTGAGAAGGGCATATCATTCACTCTGGGGCAAAAAGGCACTTACTTGGTTCCGACCTAGTTTGTGGCACATGGCTAAATGCACCAAGAAGGTGGGAATTATTGGTAAATATGAGACCTATTTTGACACCTCCCTCAGGAAGATGGTGAAGAAAATTGGAATCAGCCAGCACAGCAAGTACACTTGCTCCTTCTGTGGTGCAACTGAGATTAGCGGCAAGCCACGGTGATCTGGAACTGTGGTTCCTGCTCAAAAACAGTCACTGGCAGCGCCTGAACCTACAACACCACTTGTTCCATCATATTAAAGTCTGTCATCAGAAGACTGAAGGAAATGAAAGACCACTAGGAGCAACACAATTTGAAACATGCTAGCCTATAAAAAATGGATTAATTTATGTTTAAAAAAAAAAGCCCCTAGCTTGTGTGGCTTAGTGGATTGGGCACCGGCCTGTGGACTGAAAGGTTGCTGGTTCAATTCCCAGTCAGGGCACACGCCTGGGTTGCAGACTTGGTCCCCAGTTGAGGGCGTGAGAGAGACAGTTGGTGGATTCCCTCACACACTGATGTTTCCCTCCCTCTCTTCCTTCATCCTTTCCCCTCTCTCTAAAACTAAATAAAATATTTTTAAAGGCATTTTTCCCTTCTTGTGGGAACCTTTCAATGAATTTTTGTGCCCTTTTGAAAGGGAGCTTTTTGGGAAACAGTACCTTGTCTCTTCTTTTTGTTTTGGGATGATGTTATGTACTAAAGTCACACTTGAATCTGTGACAACCCTGCTGAGGTTTAAAAATGACTGACGGAAAAGAAAATTGAAGAGATGCCAACTCATGGCTCTTGATATTGCTGAGCCACTTAAAAACTCTGGAGCCCTTTGCTTTCAGGCATCTTAAGAAAACAATAAACATTTTCATGGTTTCAGTGTTTGGTTTTCTGTTGTTTGCAGCCCAAAGCATTCCTAACTGACATATCATCCTTCAAGACTCAGCTTTGTTATTTTTTTAAGGTTTTATTTATTTTTAGATAGAGCAGAAGGGAGGGAGAAAGACAGGGAGAGAAACATCAGTGTGTTGTCTCCCATATGCACCCTGACTGGGGACCGAACCTGTAACCTAGGCATGTCCCCCAACAGAGAATGGAGCCGGCAACCTTCTGCTTTACAGGATGACGCCTAACCAACTGCGCCACACCAGTCAGGGCAAGACTCAGCTTTAAACGATACTTGCTCAGGGAGGCCTTCCTGAACCCCCCAGATGAACACATTTGATAATACTTTCCCTCTAGTAACCGTCACCATATTTTTAATTATTTGTGGAGTGATAGTCTTTCTCTCTGGCCTGTAGCTCCATGAGAAGAGACATCATGGTAAGTATCCCAGAGCCAAGCCTAGTGCCAGGCATGGTAGCCTCTAAAAAAATACCCAAATAAACAAATAAATACAAGAGTCAAGAGCACAAGTGGAGGGAGAAACTGGATTAAAAATGTAGAGGATATGAATTGAAATATGCAACTGTGCTTTTTCTAACACATGAAAACTTTAAGGCTCAAAGAATCATTAAAGAAGGGTTGAACAGCCATGCGGAGAACGGGTGTGTGTGTATGTAACCTCATGGAAACTTCATGTCTTCAATACGACCTTTTCTTCTTTCTTTCCTTTTGATTCCAGCTGGCCTCATCCCGCACCCTGACTCACCTGCCTCCTTCTCCCTTGCATGTTCACTCCCTTAATCTTTAAGTCCTCAGGCCAACAAGGTTCTGGTCAGCCTCAAATAATGTTAGGAACCAGAGACAGAATTTCAACCAAGCCAGAGATAACATATAGACCTCGGTTGTGTTTCAGCTCCAGGCCCAGAAAAGCAGTAAATCCAGATAATGCAACACTGTGGCTGACAGCAGGACCAAATAAACTGATTAACAACTCCCTCCAGCACCGATTAATCAGTAGAGACCACGACCCTAACGCCCTCAGTCACCATGATTAATGAGTCTTCCCTCGTATAACCCATTTCCTGGAAGCCAAGGGGAGCCAGGTCTTCGAGCATTAGCTCACCTGGACTCTGGGTATGGGCCACTTCCTGAAAATAAACCCTTTCTTTGCTACAAGGTCTTGTTCGTGTCTTACTGGGCTCTGATGTGCACAGGCAGAGGGACCCTTTTAGTCCGGTGCCAGTTCATCTGGTACAAGTAGGAGGTGCCCAGCAGTGTTACGGACCCACCGGGGATTAGAAACCGTAAATGCGCACTGGCGTGAACCAGCAGAAGTGGGAGATTTCCTCCAGCAGTGCTCAGCCGTCTGGGTGTGGAAGGGACTGATCCGGAGACGGGGCTCTCAGGACAGGCTGCTTTCTGTTCTGCTCTCTGGCGAAGTAAGTAAACGTAGATACAGAATTTCGTTTCCACTCTCTCGATACATGAAACCTTCAGAACTCAAAGGCTGGCCTTGTCTTTCCAGACTGGAAAATATCCTTGGCTGAAGCCCTTACCCAAGAAGACGTCCGCCTTCGCCCCCTTGCCACGGGAAGACTTGAGGGGGATCTGTGAATTTCCTAAAGTGTGTACAAATCGTGTGTGTGCGCATGTGCATTTTTCTGGGAAGAGTTTTCACAGCTTCCACCAGATTCTTAAAGGTGACTGTCATCCAGAAAGGCAAGACCCCTTCACTTGGGGATGGGTCCTAGCCGTGGACCACTGTGTGGCTCCACTGTGTGGATCGGGGCCGGACTGAGGGGCAGTCCCGGCCCTGCTCATTGACAAGAGGTGGAGGGACAGTTGTGGACGTGCTGACTCTGGGGTCAGAGGCCTCGGCTGTGCCTCTTGGCTCCTCAGTTTCCTCTTTTCTGAAAAAGAGGAATGATAATCACAGTTCCTTATTGCAGAGGACTGTTGTAAAGATTAAATACGTTAATACATGCAAACGCTTAGGGCCCTGCCTGGCACTCAGTGAGGGCTGATTTTTATCATAACAAGTGGTTGGTGATGTGTCAGGAGACACACCCAAGGAAAGCCTAGTAGCAGCTAATCTTATGCAAAGAACACAGTCTAGGCATTCTCTCCCCTCTGATAAGTCCTTTGTGAGGTTTTCTCATCTGTAACATGGGGATGATAATAGTAACTATCTCATAGGATCGTTGTATGCTTTCTATGCAGGGACAGGGCAGTGACTGAAACTCACTAAATGCTGGTATTAATATTATTATTATTATTATTACTGCATAGGTAATAATAATAATTTCCTAGGGCTCCTCGTTTTGTGAGAGGCCCTTTCCAGCTGGTTCCCATGGCCTTTCCTCTCAATGGAATTTTCACAGTCACCTTCACATATACCGTCTGCCTCACTGAGGCTCTAGGAAGTGGCGAACGGAGACCCGAGGACAGTAAAGTGACTAACCCTCAGGCCCCTCCACCTGCGCCCTTCCTCACAGTATCCCCTTCGAAGAGTCTCCCCTTCTTTTTTTCCTTCCTACTCGTGAAATTCCACACTGACCACAAAGCCATCCTAATTGTCCCAGTCCACTTCCCTGCCCCAGTCGTGTGGCACGGTCACAGCCCTGCAGTCACGCCGGCTTCCCTCTCACACTAGACCGCTGACCCCCCAGGCGCAGGGCCTGCCCAGCCCTATCCCCCTTTTTTTTTTCTGACATTTCCCAATTTTTTCAAATTTTTTTTTCAGAGAGAGGGAAAAGGAGGGGAAAGAGAGGGAGAGAAACACCAATGTGAGACAGAAACATTGACGGTTTGCCTCTCAAATGCACCCAGACCTGGGACCAAACCCACGACCCAGGCCTCTGACCTGACCCGGAATCAAACCGGTAACAAACCCTACCCCCACCCCCACCCCCACCCCCACCCCCACCCCCACCCCCACCCCCACCTCCACCCGCGATCTGGGGTGATGGTCAACCAACTGAGCTGCACTGGTCAGGGCAAGTTCTATCCCCCTATTCCTCTTACTGTATCCATCACCATTCTTTGCACAGAAATGCCTTCTCTAGAGAGCTGCTGAATGAAGGAAATTAAGTACTGGACAATTCCACTACTGCAAAGCCCGCACATGTTGAAGGGAAGTAGGGACGAGTCACCGAAAGGCACTGTAGGCTGAGACTGCACACAGTCCGAACACAGTAGGCGGT
Organism: Trachops cirrhosus; assembly: GCA_028533065.1. Lineage (NCBI taxonomy): Eukaryota > Metazoa > Chordata > Mammalia > Chiroptera > Phyllostomidae > Trachops > Trachops cirrhosus. The sequence continues at coordinate 14,726,200 of CM052551.1, read as the reverse complement.
GGAGAAAAACGACTCTGATCCACAGCCTGCAAAACCCTGCTCAGGAAACCAGCTCAGGAAGTGAGACTATCTCTAGTAACAATCCAGGAAGCTAAACAGTAACTTCTGGAACAACTGGCTCAACATGGCCCGGACCTGATGAATAACTGACAGCTTCCCTAATTTTTGTCCCCATTTCAATTTAGAACCAATCAGAGAAAGCCAAATACGCACCCCAGGCCAGCCCTACAGGGTACCAGGCTTCCATTAGCCTGCCGGCAGCCTACCCAGCCAACAGCCTCCAGGCAGGGCACGCCCGAACCTTCCCCTTTTCCACAGTAGAGCGTTCCCACTCCGACTGTCAAAACGCGAGTGACCACAGCGACTCCCTCACTATAGCAAGTTCTGAATAAGCAGACTTTGCTTTTCTCATTTGGTCGGTCTTCGTTTATTTCAGAAGACCCAGGCACGAAAGGGCAGCGAGCGGAGGCCCAGAAAGCCCTCCATCAGTTCCCTGGTCCCGGGGGGCGGGGCTCTGGGCCCTCAGACTACGCGGTTGCTGGCCGCTCCACTGGAAACGCTGATCAGACTTTGGACTCGGTTGAGCGAGAGCTGGAGAAGCCAAATTGACTCAGATTAAATCCCCCAGGCATAAAATCATAAAGGAGTTTTTGTTAAATGCTGATTGGGAGGGAGGAGCTCCAGAGATCTGGGGAAAGGGTAGGACAGCTGGGACTGGAGAAGAGAGGGAAAGCCAGGAACTTTGCCTGGAGCGGGAGCCTGGAGCTGCCTTGGTGGGACTGCGATGAGTTAAAGTTAAGATTCTTATCTAAACTGCACCGAGATTCTTGACTCAGTCAGCAGACACTGAGTGCATTTACTCAATCCGCACGTATTTGCTGAGTGTGTCGTGTGTGCCTGGCACTGTTTTAGGTGCATGAGATGTGACCAGCAAGACCACTGACATTGTGGAGCCCACACCGACATTGTGCGGGCAGACAGACAGTAAATTACTAAACCTATAAGTTAATTTCAGAAGCGGTAAGTTCCCTTTCGAACATAAACTGGGATGAGGTGATAGACATACGGTGGTAGGGGGCGGGGGCACAGCTTCAGGAAGCATGACATTGGAGCTGATACCAGAAGGAAACAGCAATGCAGCTATCAAGGGACACAGCTTCCCAGGCAGAGGGCATGGCTTGTGCAAAGGCCCTGAGGTGGGACCAGGTTTGACATATTCAACAAGGAAGAGAAGGAAGGTTGGTGTGGAGAGAGCGGTGTGATCAGAGGGTAATAGTGGCGGCCTGGAGCCCCAGGGACGGTCTGGTCAGACGAAGCAGGACGGTGTTAAGAGTTTAGATGTAGCCCTGACCCGGTGGCTCGGTTGGCTCAAGTGGCATCCCGAGCACCGAGGGGCTTCGGCCCCGTCAGGGTGCATACCAGGGTTGTGAGTTCAATCCCCAACAATGATTCTCTTTCATATTGATTTTTCTGTCTCCCTTTCTCTCTCTCTAGAATCAATAAACATATTCTTGGGTGAGGATTTTAAAAACATTAAAATAAACTAATAGTTTTTTAAGTTTAGATTTTATTATAAATATAATAGGAAGTTACTGGAAGATGGCACTTAACGACCGGCCTGCCTGAGCTCTTTCGTCAAGGCCTTAGATGAGCTTCCTGGGTGAGACACTGTGCAGCCCCGGAAGTTGGGGTGTGTGTACGTGGGGGGACTGTCAGGTGGTGAGGCCCAGCTGCCAGAAGCCACACCAGAATCCCTTGTTGAGTAGGACAAAGCAGACCACAAGTGAGTGAAATCCCCTAAAATTGTACACTATTTTTTTATGTGTACTACCTTGTAGAGAAGAACCAGGAGCTTTTTTAGACTCGGAGGAGTTTCTGTGACCAGAAGCAGACAGAGGAGAACATTGGTCTGTCTGCTTGCACGCGCGTGTGCCAGTTAGTAAGGACACACAGATGTTGCCTCGGAGGAGGGGAGCAGGCGGGGGAGGGAGACACTTTCCACTGCATGCCACATGCACACGCTTTACCTATTTTTAAAAACCCGCTTCAGTGTAAAGGACTGAAGCTGGAAAGGAAAGATGGGTGGGGAAGAAGGTGCAAAGTCTTGGTGTGGTCGGGGCGGAGCGGTGACGAATATGCTGGTTCCAACTTGACCCGACCCACCCCACCCCTAACCGGTGCGCACAAGCCTCACTCTCAGAGGGCTTGTCTCGGAGAGGCGGGTGGGGGCACACCTCGCCGAGCCCACAGTTGGCTGTGCTGCCCAGCGAGCGCCAAGTGCTCTGTTCTGGGAGAGAGGCTGGGACAGAGCCCCTGGAGCTGCCCTTTGCTTGGGTCACTGAAGCCACAGCCCTCCTCTGCCCACACCCCAGCCTCTGCTGAGCCGTCACATTCCTAGAGGGAAGCCCTCATCACAGCACTCTGCCAAGCCCACCAGGAGCTCAGGGCTCTGATTTGGATGCATCTCTCAGCTGCTTCCATGAAGGGTCTACTCCCAAAGCCTTGGATGGTCATTTTGCTTGGAGGAAAAGTTCCCCTTGCTCTGCCTGGTCCGTGCCCAGTGCTAGCTGGGCAGATGGAGGCTGAGATGGGCATGTTTTCTCTAATCCTGCTCAGATTCTTGGCTTGAATTCACTTTGCCTCCCCACAAATAGGTCTGGCCTGGCCTTCAGGACCCACCTGTCCTCAGCAATCAACCAGTGGGCAAGGACCCACCTCCCCGAGGTGTTCAGATCCCCAGTAATCCAGGGACACGAGTCAGGGAATGGAGTCAGCTGCTGATGACAGGTCCCTGGCAGGGTGCAGAGCAGGCCAGGGCCTCACGGTCCCTGGTCCCTACTCTCCCTACTCAGGAAGGGTACCAGGTCAGTACCAGGTCGATCAAACCACAGAGCTGCCCTCCTGCTGTGGAACAATGGAAACCTATCAATAGCTTCCTCCCGGGACCACCACTGTGGTGCGGGCGCAGGCACTCACACTGGCATAGCCATGCAGAATTTCACCGCCGGTCTGCTAACTCTCCATGGAGTGATGACACCAGCCAACATTTATGGGGACTTACTGTGCACCAGGCACTGTTCTGCTAATACTGTGTTACCATCTCATTTAAGCCCCACAGAATCCCGAGGCAGCAGGATGGAGACACCCCCTTTCACACAGCCCATCGGCAGGGAGCTGTGATGGGACCCCTTCTGGGGCCCAGCGGCCAGAGAACAAAAGCGCAGACCCTGACAGGTCCACACGCTGGGATCTGAGCACAATGTGGGGCGCCTGTGGCCTGGAGTTGGGACATGGGTCCCAGGCTCTGCACCCCCAGACCTTGTGATCCCAGCAACTCACAACCTCCTGGGGCGAGGGGACATTTCCTTCTGTAAAATAGGGGGCGGCCTGCACCTCACCAGCCCTCCCAGCTCCGAACAGCTGCAGTTACTTTGGATAAAGGTTGAGCGCCTCCTGCTGGGACGTGCACCTGAAAACCTTGGCTGAGCCGGCCAGCCCTCTCCTTGCCCCGCGTGCTCAGGAAGGCGCTGTGGGGTTGCTGGGCTGGGGCTGGGAGGCCTGGGTTCTTCTGGCTCCAGTTCTGCTTCCAGTGTCACAAAGAACAATGGGGCATCTCCTGCCTCATTGTTCTTACCTGATCAATGAAAGCAGAGTCCACCACCCCACCCCACTTTATAGGGCTCTGGGGACAAAGCAAATGAGATGATGACTCTGAATCACCATCGGAGACCGTGAGGTTCTGTGGGTGCTGGGGAGGTCAGGGCTGGGATGCCTGCTGACCCTCCACCTGCTGCTGTTTCCCAGTCGCTGAGATGAGAGCAGGACCTGAAGTGGGAGAATGGCGGGTGGGACTGGGCTCACAGAACAGTCACCGCCTGGGTCCCAGCCACCCCTCCTGGGGCACCTGGGGCAGCAGGAGGTCCTTCCCAGAGGCGGAGGAAAGTCAAACAGAGGATGGAGATCGAACTGCCTTCAGCTCACCAGGTGAGGCAGAGGACCCTGGGAACTCAGAAACAGGGGGTTTCCTTCCGATGCTGGCTGGCCCTGTGCTGACCCATCAAAGGCAAAGCCTTGGGGAGCTGACCCCAAACGACAATTCGTTTGTTCAAGATTGTAATCGAGCACCCACTATGTACCAGACACTGGAAAATGGCTGGCTGCAAAATGGCAACGGGAAGCCCTGCTGTTGAGTTTAGGTGCGCCCTGTGCACCCCCAGTGCCCGCAGAGCCAAGGGGCTGCCTGGGAAGTGTGGTGGTTGCTGCAAAGTCTTGGCTCGAACCTGAGGTCTCTGGGCAGCAACCACCACGCTTCCTGGCCCCAGGAGAGCAGTGACCCCCCTGGAGCCCCAGCAATCCCCCTGCGGCCAGTGGTGGCAGCCGGAGTCGGGCGCCTCTGTGCATGTGTGGGCAGGCGACCCTGGGCCGGTGGGTGCCTCCTGCCTCAACCTGCACCTTGTCCACAAGCCTCCACCCTGTTCTGCCTGACTGCAGCCCTTGGAATGTACAACCTTTCCCCCGGTACTGGAACAAAATGCCTGCTGGGCTTGTGTACTTGGTTGTTCCCTCACCTTCAGCTCCTCTGGGAGCTTGCTTACCCCCCAAATTAAACATTTCCTTCTCAGTGTGTATCCCCAGTTCACTGGGGCCGGCGGCTCAGTGGACAGTTCAAAGCATTTTGCTGAAGTTTCGCCTCGTGGCATACGCGACATAAGTGGTGACTGAAATGTTATCAGGTCGCCCTCAATGCCAGGTCCCGCTGGGGTAACCCAGAAGGGCAAGACAAGGCCCTGCTCTTAGGGATGTATACGTTAGTTACTGAAACTTGATGGCATGAGGACGCTGCCTGCTACAATCCCACCCTGCCATCCGACGTGTGGGTTACAGAGCTGGGTGCAGCTGGGGGGCGAGGTCATGCAGGGCCAGCTTCCGCTTCTTGCAAGAGGTGGCATTTGAGCTGATCTGGAAGGATGAGTAGGATGGGAGGGGAGGGGAAAAGGGCAGAAGGCATTCCACGGATGCCATGAGCCAAGGGTCATGCATTTTGTATTGATCGCTGTCACTGTGACCCACGTAGAAGGTGATAGCTTAGTCAGGTGGGGGTCACAGAGCGGACGAGGACACTTCGCTGTGTGAAGGACAGCATGTCTTTGAACTGAGAGGACTGGACTTCGTGTCTCTGACATGACCCAGGATCTAATTCTGGGTTTGCCAGAAATTGCCACGATCTCTTCACCTGTAAATGAAGGCACTGGCCAAACTGACCTCTAAAGTTCCCTACCAGTCTGGAATGAGGAGAGAAAAGGGGGAAGATGACTCTAGGACTTTGAAGAGCAGCCCCGATAAGAGGAGGTGAGAAGTCAGGAGAAGAGCTGCTTCGGGACCAGAGTTCACTTTTCCATCGGTGGAGGAGACCCCTTCATGACCCTTCCCTCCCATGGGTCCTTAGTCCTGCCGGGCCCCCACCGCTCCCCTCCTCCCTGGGAGCGGGACCTGAGCCAGAAAGGAACTGGGCTTTGCTCTAGGAGCTCTGTCTGCTTCTCCCTCAAGAATAAACACCTCTGCCATCACCTACACGATCTGAGTGTGTCCACAGGGAAGACAGGTGAGGCAGGAGTCCCCTAAACTGACCTTTCCACTGCCCCAGGTGAAAGGGCTCTTGAAACAGAAATGAGGCTGTTACTGAGAAATAAATTGAAGTGTGCTTCCTGCATACCTGTGTGCCAGGACCCAAAGTAGTTCCTGGTTCATTGGTAAACTCCCAAGGAGTGGTGTAGACCAGGAGGCCTCAAACCGGTTGTGCACAGAACCCCTGTGAGCTCAGGAACAACATCACGCAGACCAAGGACCAGGCCCCTGCATTTTTGTCAGCCCTCAGGCACCTTCAGATGCACCCAAGTGAGAGACTCCCTGGCCTGGAGACAGCTGCTGTGGCCGGGGTTTGGGGCTGGGAGAGAGATGGAGAGAGGTGGTCCAGGCAGGTGAGGGGCTCACTCAGAAAGAGATGGAGCTGGGGTTTGGAGGGTGGATGTCCCAAGTTCAAAAGAGAGGGAGGGGGAGAGAGTTGTAGGAAAGGAGGCCCTGGCTGGAGGGCTGTGACCTCAGGGCAAGGCTTTGAATGCCAGGCTAGGAGTCAGGACCAGATCCTGAAGCTCCTAAAGCCCGGGAGGCCGTGAGCAGAAAAGGGAGACCCTTTCTAGCACCAGGAGCAAATGTAGCTCCTTTATCCACTCAGGGACCTCGAGGTGTCTGAGGTGAGCCTGGGCCTACGGTGACTGAGCCCCTCAACTCACACTGCCTTCAGAGCACGCCCTGACTCTTCGATTTCTGGCTTCAAGTCCTTGGTATGTAGAAAATTCTGCCTCTCTCTTGGCTGCCCTGCCCGCGTCTCTGGCCCCAGTTTCCAGTCTTGTGCCCTGATTCCCACCCTTTTATGTTTGTCTTTCTTAGGCCATCAGCGCAACCCGTCATGATTATTTTGACACCAAACTGGCTTTCTCTAGAACGTGCCCACAAACTGCCTCTCCCTAGGCACAGAGCAAGGGTCACACGGGGAGGATGGCCCCTTCCTCGGGCAGTCCTGAGGGCGGAGTCCGCCGTCTCCAGTGACAGTGCCCTGGAGGAAGAAGCCGTTTCTAGGAGCTCAGGTGGTAGAAGGAACCTGCTCAGATTCTGGCCCATGGAATCCGGCACCCACTCACCTGATCCTCCCTGCTCAGCTCTGCAAGGGTCACCTTCCTCCAAACACGGAGAGAGCCCACATCCCCTCCAGAGCCTGCCACTCTGTATACCTGCTTCGCTCAGAAAAAGTTCTTAATTTACTTCTGGAATTAGGAGGGAGGGTGGATGTGGGCTTTATTCTCTTGTAGGAGCCTCTTTGGGGAGGGAAGATGGGTTTCTGTCACCTTCCTTACTTGGGACAAACTGCACTGTTTCCTGCTTTTCATTCACATCTGCAGTTGGTCTTGGAAGTGGTCATAGTACAGTACTTTGTATGGCCAGTACATTAAGTGCAATTCCAGACTCAAGAACGAAACAATAGGTTGCTCTGTTTTCTCAAAAACTTGGAACCCTCCAGCCCTGTCCCCACCACCAGGTAGCGCTGGCCCTTCTTTCTGGGACTCAGCCTGCTCCCCAGAGCATCTTTGTCCTCAGCAGCTGCCAAACCTGTGCCAGCCCACGGCACCTCACATTCTGGTCCAGGAACCCCAAGGCGCAGGAGCTGGCCCAGCCGGGCCAACACCACAGAACTAGGTCCTGGTGGTGCGTCTGCTGCCAGATTTCTCCGTCAGGAAGAAAGCTCTGCCCAAACAGCAACATCGCTTTTTCCCCAGCCCCTGGCACGGAGGCCAGGCCACTGCATGCAGCCCTGCTGCGAGGGCACGTTAGTGTGTGCTCTGTCACCGGCCCCTCCCTGCAGGCTCGCTGGGCTCTGACACGGCACCACAGACTGCAGAGAACTCCGGGCAGCATGACGGGCAACTTTACGTCTTCACACAATAAAAGAGTCTTTTATTATTACTATTATTTTGTTGTTGATTTTAAAGACAGAGAAATGGGTGGGGGGGAGAAAAAGAGAGAGAGGGAGAGAGAGAGAGGGAGAAACACCAGTTTGTTGCTCCATTTATTCATGCCCTCACTGGTTGGTTCTTGTGTGTGCCCTGACTGGTATCAGTGTCGGGATGATGCTCTAACCAGCTGAGCTACCCAGCCAGGGCACAATGCAGAGCCTTGAAGTATGTGGCACAGGAATTAAAAATAGATTTGAATAGCATTGTTAATCATAGCACTGGCTTAGTTTTTTGTTTTTTACTTTTATTTTTGATTTTAGAGAGAGGGGAAAGAAGGAAGAAAGAAAGGGAGAGAAACATCGACGTGAAAGAGAAACCTCAATTGGCTGCCTTCCATACCTGGAACCTGCATCCCAGGCATGTGTCCCGACTGGGGAATTGAACTGGTGAACTTTCGGTTTGCCCAACCAACTGAGCCACACCAGCCGGGGCCTGGCTTACTTTTCTGTGAACCCCCACCTCCACCTCCACCACCCGGCTCTCACACACATGCCACCATTTTTATTTTGTTTTTTACCATAGTGTATGAAATAGATACACTGGGTCCTGATGTTCCTCTCCAAGACCCTAGGATGTGGCTGAGAGGAGGCTTGTGTCAGAGGGGCGGGTCCTGGCTAATTGTTCCTCATTCCTGGTGATGCGCACCGTTTTATTACATCTGTATATCAGTTACGTTGAGACTATAATGGGGAACATATCATCTGAGGAATCTTCCCAATTTAGCAGACAGTGAATATCCTTAAACATTCTGGAGGCCTAATCGAGAAGCTCTAGCTCATGGCCACGTTTCCCACACCCGTGTGTAAGAAGATGTGCACCCTTAACGCAGATGTCAAAGTAATGGCGGTTTTGTAAACTTAATGGCTGCCAAGGTTATGTCTGATCAATTCACTCAACTCCATAAACATTTACTGAGCAGTTCCTGTTTTCAGAATGCTGATGCACAGACACACGGCTCAGGGCAGTACCCAGGCAAAGTCTGTGCCCAAGGACCTTGGGACCTGCTGAGAGACAATGGTAGATCCAAATTTGGAATCAAATCAAGAAGAATTCTGCCCGGGCTGGTGTGGCTCAGTGGATGGAACACCTGTCAGTGAACCGAAAGGTCGTTGGTTCGATTCCCAATCAGGGCACATGCCTGGGTTGCCAGCTAGGTCCCCAGCTGGGGGTGTGTGAGAGGCAACTGACTGATGTTTCTCTCCCTCTCTTTCTCCCTCCCTTCCCCTTTCTCTAAAAAATAAATAAAATCTTTAAAAAAAATTTTTAAAGAATTCTCACTTTGGGAGTTTTTGACCAAATTCAACATCTCCAGAGCAGTGACTAGAAGACCAGAATATTCATCCACGTCTTGATGCTCCTCTTACCAGACAAGTCACATCCCCTGTCTGTCATTTCATCACACCAGAGCCAGCTCAGCCATGATGGGGTGAGACAACCAGAAAGTGCTGGGATGTGGCCAGAGCTGAGGCAGCGCGCACCATATCTCATTCATGGGCTCACCCTACCAGCATTAATTAAGTGCCTACTATGTGCAAGGTGAGGTGGTGAGTATAAGAGTAAACATGGCCAGGTGGTCCCCACCCTCTAGGCTCCTTGCAGAGAACAGGTCACAATAGGCTGTTCTCAGAACTGTTGCAGGGAGAGCTAACTGGGCCGAGGCAAAGCCAAAGGTCAGAGGAATGACATCGGCGAAAGAAAACAGTGAGAAATAACATGACCGGACACTGGGAGTCCACGGCTGCAGACCAGCCCGGTGTGTAGTGACTGGGAAGAGAGCGGCTCCTCTGGAACAAAGGAGCTGAGCAAAGCGTGATTCCGAGAGGCAGAAAGGCAAACACCAGGCTTCCTGAAAATGGTTGCCGCTGTGGCCACAAACCAAAACCAGTTTCATGTTGATTTCTGGCCCCATCTGCCCCCACTGGTGTTAGCATCAGTATTATCTTGGAACAGGGACAATGTCTCATAGGAAACACTGGTTTACAATGTTATCTAATTCAACACAAATACAACTTCCTTAGCTTACAGGGAAAAAAATTAATCTAACTCAGCTACATTTCTCAGAAATTTCACTTGCAGCTCTGGCTGGTGTGACTCAGTGGATTGAGTACTGGTCGGCAAACTGAAAGGTCGCTGGTTCGATTCCCAGTCAGGGCATGTGCCTGGGTTGCAGGCCAGGTCCCCAGTCGGGGTGTGTGAGAACCTGATGTTTCTCTCCCTCTCTTTCTCCCCCTCTCTTTCTCCCTCCCTTCCCCTCTCTAAAAATAAATAAATAAAATCTTTTTTAAAAATTTAACTTTGATTCAACATATACTGATAATTGCTTCTAACTGTGAGATTTGGGGCAAATTACTGAATTTCTCTGTCTTTGTTTCCAAACCTGTTGTGACGAAGACTGTACACTGAGTAAGTGCTATATCCAGGCTGGCTATATTATCGAGACAGGCCCACCAGTTCTACCTGGCACTTCACCGGTTGCCAAGGCATAGGAAATTCTTTTCTCACTACGGAATCTGCAGACCACCAAGGCAGGAGAGGCGACAGCTGTAGCTGATCTAACTATCTCTTTGGTCTGCAGCCACTTTTTAATGGAAAGGGCTATTTCTGACCTTCAGTTCACAGCAGTTAAAAATGTCAAAGGCAGACCTTTTCCAGCCTCCCAGGCTCCCTTCTCGCTCTGCTGTCTTCAGTCCCACCTTCCTGTCCGGTCCTTTGCCTCCTTGCAGATGAGTGAATGCTGACGGGTGTGATTGGGGACCACCAAAAGTCCCTGACCTAAAACGTCTTCCCGTGCCCCGTCGGCTGGATGTTCCATCATCCTCACGGCACTCTGAGGTCTGAGCAGAGGGGCTCCGCTCCAAGTCCTCGACTATAAATATGCCTCTGGGTGAGGGCTGTCACCAGCAGCCCCTAGATAAACCAGTCCGCCTGGGAGGGGGACATTAATCTGTTATCTGTCCAGGCTCCTTAGGAACACAGGGCATTTTGAGGAGAGGTACAGATTTAAGGCCTGCAGAAAAACCTGATTTTGGACATGTTTCCTGCGTTGTGCTTGGTGTCTTAAAGTTTTGTGGTTGTTTCAGTGACTTTTGAATATTTTAAAACCAGGGTATTTTATAACTTCTCTTAGTAAATGAAAACAGAAAAACAGAAGCTCTAGCAACATTGTCCTGTGTCCCCCACAATCACAGGGGTCTCCAGTGTCCCCGGCCAGTTCACCTACCTGTCCATGGGCCTCTGAGCTTCGGTGGAAAAGTCGAAAGAGCAGGCCTGGGCAGCTGGGACTCATTTGTCTATTCTGTAACATTGCAATTCTAATATTTCTTTCAACCCTACAAATAGAAAAATACAAAACACAAATGCAAAATATGAAAAAATATTTTAAAACTAAAAAAGACCTCAGGTGTTTAATGAAAAAACAAAATATGCCTGTTAAACTTCAAATAAGGGTACAACATCCTTACGTTGTAAAAGCATTTTATATTTGCACGTCCCTCATCTCAGAGATAACCTGGCTTCTGCTGAGTCCAGCACTTACTACCCCACGACTGGCTGTCTCCGACTAGACCCAGCTCCTCGAGGGCAGAGCTTGTCATCTCACTGTGCCCTCATCGCCAAGTGCTACAGGTGCTCAAGAATGGCAGGCGGGCGAGCCCTGACCGGACAGCTCAGTCCCCTGGAGTGCTCACCCAACATGCCAAGGTTGTGGGTTTGATCTGTGCTCAGGGCACGTAGAAGAATCAACCGACGAATGCGTAAATACGTGGGACAACACACCAAGGTTTCTATCTCTCTGAAATCAATTTTTTAAAAATACTGAGTAGGCTAAAAGTAGACAACTGTGGCTCATGAGTAAATGGCAACAACAACAACAACAAAAAATTAGCCCTGGCTGGTGTGGCTCAGTGGATTGAGCGCCGGCCTGCGAACCAAGGGGTTGTCCATTCCCAGTCAGGGCACATGCCTGGGTTGTTGGCCAGGTCCCCCGTGGGAGATACTTGGGAGGCAACCACACATTGATGTTTCTCTCCCTCTTTCTCCCTCCCTTCCCTTCTCTCCAAAAATAATTAAATATTTAAAAAAATTAATAGTAGTAACCACTTATTATCTACTCCATGTAGCCATATATATTATTATTTTTAAACATAACTCATAACACAGGTAACACTTGTGGTTAAAAATTCAAACAGCATATAAACGTATAGTGTAAAACGTGAAGGCTTATTTTTTTCCTCCCCAACCCCACCCCCCATTCCAGGCCTCGCCACATAGACCGAGTTTGGGGGGCATTCTTCCGGATATGAATGGGTACAGATATATTTCCAAACCTATCATATATATATATATATATACACATATATAATACCAGATTAACCCCACTTTACAGATGAGGAAACTGCAGGACAGAAGGAATGAAGTATTCGCCCAAGACCACAGAGCTGGCAACTAACTACTGGTGCTGAGATTCAAAACCTGAAGTCAGCGCATTCCTCCCGCTACGCCCCGGTGTAAAACTGTGTGGGCGAGGACACCGAGGCTCAGACGGGTCCCCGAGCTGAGAACCGCAGGGTGCACGACCCAACTTGGAGCCGCAGGGCTAGCACCACGGGCTGCGTGGAGGAGAGGGCCGTGACTCACGCGGGTCCGGGGGCGCGCGAGGCCATCCTGGCCGGGTTCACAGGCCCCATCTGGGGCCCTGACTCGCCCACGCTGCTCGGGAACGGGGGCTGCGGAGCCCCTTCGTGCCCCTCGCGGCTGCCCTCTCGGAGCGAGTCCGGAGGCCTGGGTCATGCAATCCCGAGTCCCTGCCCGGCCTAGCGCCAGGGCCCAGGGACCTCGCCGGGGGCGACACCGTCTCCCAGCCGGCTGTGACCGCCCGGTTTCCCCACCTGGCACCGTCAGCGGGCCACCTCGAGTGGGTGGCCTTGGTGAACATGGGCTGGGGGTGGGCCGCCGCCCCCGGGGGGCCGCGGAGGGGCGCGGGCCGGGCGCGTGGCGGGCGTGGCGGGGGCGTGGCGGGGGCGGAGCCGCGGCCGGAGGCGGCAGTGTCCGGAGCCCGGCTCAGGGGCAGCTGTGGCCACCGCGGAGCTAGGCTGCCTCGAGAGAGCGCCCGGGCGCAGAGGGGCTAACGGGCCGCCGGGGCCGCGCAGAGCAGGTACAGACCTCCCCTGGGACTCCCCGGCCCCGGCGCCCTGTCTCCCGGGTCCCGTTAGGCCACCCGCCCCGCGCCCCCCGCCGCCCCCGCTCTCTGAGCCCCACGGTCGCGCCCTAGCCACGACCCTGGCCTCAGGTCTTATAGCCTCGGAAGGTCCTCCAGTCCCTGGGGTCGAATTCCTAGGGAGGGGCCCTGATCCCGTGGAACTCTGTCCCTGTCACCCGGGAGGAGAACCAGCCAGAATTCCCAGTAAGTCACATAGTAAAGTTGGAAAACATACCTAGGACCTCCTCGCACGCACCGGCGCCTCCTGCCCTCCTCTAGAGGATGGTGTACCCCCCCCAACACCCCTTCTCTCCTAGAGTTGCGGGACAGGGGCACTGGGAGGGACGCAGGTGGGTGCCCGGGATCCAGCTCAGCCTGATGACTAGAAGGAAGGACACCTGTTGGGATGGTCCTCCAGGACCCAGGAGTGGAGGGCACAATGAGGACCAAGGAGTTCTATCCAGGACAGGGTCTCCATGCCAGCCGTGAAACACGCTGTCCAGCCCTCTTCCACCGCAGTGCGACCAGTTTCCCAGCGGTGAGGCCTTCTGGGAATAAAGGAGTTAGCCCTGCCCAGATCTCTCTCCTCTTTGATCTGCCCTGGCCAGTGTGGAGGTGTGGCCAGGAGGAGCCCAGGTTTGTCCAGACCAGTGTCCAGCCTGGCACTGGAGGACCACATCTGACCTCTCCTTTCCTCACCCTGGGCAGTGAGACACACCCGATGAAGGACATGAAAAGGGGTAAAAAGCACTAAGGTGTGTCCTGTTTCTATAATGGAGGGGCTGTCGGCCCCCTGCCCAGCTGTGCAGGAGGGCCGGGGTGGGACTTTTCCAGAGAGGGAGCCAGGCCTGGCTGGGGCCCCAGGAGCTCACGTCACCCCCACCCCCACCCCCACCCCTCACTTCTCCAGGGAACTGCCGAAGCCAAAGCCAGCTCAGGACAGGATTATGTGTACTGGGTAGACCATGGGGAGAGAGGCATGATACAGACCTGGGGCAGCAGAGAGAGGCAGAGTCAAGAGAGGGAGTGGAAAGGGGACCCCAGAGCAGAGAAGGATGGATGGTGGCCATCACCCTCATCTCTCCTTTCCTTCAACCTCAAGGAACTGAGTCAGGCAGAGAGTGGAAGGCTCGGGTGGAACCTTGGCCCTTCTCTGGAGCCAATACTCACACCCTCCCATCTCTCCCCTTCCATCAGGGCGGAGTGCTGACCTCAGTGGTCAGCCCAGCCAGGGAAAGGAGCGCTATCAACAACCCCCTCCCCAGGCCCCAGCAGCTGGGGCGACCCAGCAGGTCGGGCTCAACCATGGTGTCTGCCCTCCAACTCCCAAGTCCTGAGTCTCAGGGAGGGAAGGGAGCTGAGGGTTGCTGTCCTCACGCACATTCCTGCCCTTCCCTCTGTCATTTTCCCGCCCCTGAGCTGGCCCACCTCGGCACTGGCTCCTTGGACTCCTTTCCCGGGTGCCTTTCAGATCCAACAGAAACATTTTTTTTTTCCTGGAAAGCATAACTAAGAGTGGGATGGAGAGTGGGGGTGGGAAGGGCTGGTACCGAGCAGGAAGGGGCTGGGGAGTGATGGGGGGGCAGTGGGAGCCGCAGGCTTTGGGATCAGGGAGGGTTCCAAGCTCCACTTTCCTGACCAATCAAAGTTGGACTTCGGGAAGACTTCTGGGCTCTTCAGGACGGCAGCCCTGTGACTGGGGAGTGACGGCGGCTACAACCGCACCTCTCCTTCCCAGGTCCCCCCCCCCCGCCCCCGCTGCCCCGTCCTTCAGAGTCACGCCTGAAATAAGCCCTCGTTGACCCAGTGCTGGGTGCTGGCCCTGAAGGGAGGTGGAATTGCAGTGGGGACAGTCACCTGCTTCTCTAGAGATTAAGCCATCAGCCCACTTAGTTTATCCCTCGGCTAAAATGTGTCTGAGGCAGGCAGACTCGTGCCTGAGTGTTCCAGAAGGACGTTAGCTAAGAAGGGAAGAAAAGGCTTGCAGGCAGGTAGGAAACAAAGCCCAACGGGCTTCCTGTCAGCTCCTCAAGGGGGCACCTGTCATGCCCTCACCACATCCTCCCATCCTCTTTGGAGGACCTTCAGCAGGGAGGGAGTGGGATGAAGACCATCTTAAGACAGATGCGTGTGCCTGAGCTGGCCTAGAAACAGTTCCTAGCTGGGACTAGGGAGGAGCTAAGAAGTTCCTACAGGGCTGAGGGGAGGAGGCTGAGCCTGCGCCCTCCACCCTCCAGCCTCAGCAGCTGGACAAGGGCAGCCAGCCTCCTCAAGCTCACCCTGAGGGTCATACAGGGATGAGCCAGTCTTCCCCACCCCTCCGTCCTCACTTCCAGATGGCCTTCTGAGGAGTCATCCCTCCCAGCTCCAGCTTTCTGGGGTAACCACCGGGCTTCTGTCCCTACGGAGCGCACCTCCTCCACGTCCAGATGTCCGAGTAGTGTGTTTACTTCCGGCCCCCTCCTCCCTTGCCCCATCAGAGAGGAGCGATGGAGAAGTGGGCGGGCAGGTAAGAGGTGGACTGCCAGGCAGAGGAATGGCTCTGTCCTTGGAAGTGAGGGAAAGGAGATCACTGGGAGGGGTGGGGGGAAGTGATGGGTAACTTCTGCTTTCTGAGAAGTTCTCATCAGGATGTGGGGAGCCTGCTGGGGGTGAGGGGCAGTGACGCACGAAGTACCACCTCTGGTCCGACATCCCCACTCTGCCTTTGGTTTGTAGGTCCCGGTTTGGTCTGATGCTGCTTCTGTCCCTCCCTCAACTCTGCCTGGGTCAGGAGGTGAGCCAGGGACCAGAGCTGTGGTCCTCCCATCTCCGCCCGCCTCCACCCACTTCTCGAGGGCAGGCCTCTGATGAGCCATGGCCCCTTTCTCTCACGCTTGGCTGCCCCCGTTCCCCTTCTCTCCAACTCCCTAGCTCCTTGCCAAATAACACCTCTGCTGCTGGATGTGACCTTGGGCTGGTAACGACCTCCCCGAGCCCGGAGCATTGGACTGGAGCCCTATATGGTCCCCCTAAAGTCATTCCAATTCTGTTTGACCTTTTTGTCCACACAGGTGTTGTCTGGACATGCTCTTCAGACACCCCCTGAGGAAGGCCAGGCCCCTGAGGGCATCTGGGGTCCTTGGAACCGGTGGGCCTCTTGCTCCCAGCCATGCGGGGTGGGGGTGCAACGCAGGAGCCGGACATGTCAGCTCCCAACAGCTCAACTCCACCACAGCCCGCCCCTTCCATCCCGGCCCCCAAGACATCCAGAAACCCTGCTCCCCCGAAGACAGGGCCCCAGACCCCAAACTCCCCGACAAACCCTCCCCCTGTATAGGCCACCGCCTCGGGGAAGAGGTGGCCCACTTCGAGGTCCTGCTTCCCAGTCAGGGAGAGAGGAGGCCCAGGAGGCTCAAGGAGCCAGGAGGTGAGAAGTCGGGGTTTGAGGGAAAGCGGTGGGCCTTAGGCAAGGGGTGGGGCTTGGGATAAAGGGAAAGGGGAAAAGGACACATGGCTTGGGGTGGGGCTTATCCCTGGAGCTAGGAAGTAGAGGGGGAGGGGACACAGGGTCAGAGACTGCCAGAAGTGTGACCCCATGTCTGCAACACCTTCTCAGATCTCGGGTTCGAGACCCCATCAAGCCAGGAATGTTTGGTTATGGGAGAGTGCCCTTTGCTTTGCCATTGCATCGGAACCGCAGACACCCCCAGACACCACCCAGACCTGCATCCTCCCAGACCTCAGAGCTTCTGCCGTCCCTGCCTCCAGGAGCAGAGCCACCCTCTGCAAACCACACCCCTCAAACTCAGCTGCCTCCTAGGACTTTCTCTGCTCCCACCCTGTCCCCGCCAGCAGAGTCCCCAGGCACTGAGGCTGCTGGGACAGAGGTGCCCCCTGGAGGCAGGCCTGCCTCCCCAGGGCCCCAGCCCAGAGCCCAGGCCTCTGGCACAGAGCCTCCCCCATCCTCCCCCTCCTTTGGAGAAAGTGGCTCCTTCCACGTGTCCCCTCAGCCAAGAATGCCAAGTCCCCAGGATTGGGCCAGCTCCCGGGTGGTAGAGAGACACCCTAATTCTTTCCTTTCCGTCCCTCGGGGCCGAGGCCAACAGAGCTGGGAGCATTGGAGGCCTGCAGGGAGTCTGCACAGGCCCCTGGCGGAGTCTGCCCCTCACTTCGCAGATGGCTGGCTGCCTCTGCTAAGGGCTGGCCCCCACCCCAGCTCCCAGTGGAGCCTTTTTGCTCCCAGTAGCCCTGTCCCAAGATGTCCCGGGGAGAGTGAGCAGCTGAGAGCCTGCAGCCAAGCGGTGAGTTCTTCCTTGGACACCCCCCACCCCCATTACTGCTTCCCTGACCCCAAGTCTGGGTCCTCAGCTTGTCATATCTGGACCCAAGGGGAGAGGCCTTCCATTTGACCTCCTCAGGGTAAGGGGCTTGGAGCCCCCTGCAGACCTGACTTCATCCCTGCTCCCCAAATCCAGCCCTGACCCACACCCCCATTTTCCTCCCCAGCTTTGACTCCTCTGTATCCCCCCACCTCAGCCCTGCCCCCCTGAGCAGCCAGACCCTCGGGCCCTGCAGTGTGCCGCCTTTGACTCCCAGGAGTTCATGGGCCAGCTGTACCAGTGGGAGCCCTTCACAGAAGGTGAGGTTTCTAACCCACCCCCTAGGAGGGGGGCTCAAGACTGGGGCGTCACGGGGCAGGAGCCACCCAGCCTCTCTGTGTCTTCCCTGTAGGCTCTTGCATTTCTCCTGTGTCATATCGTCTTTCTTGTGTCCCAGGGCCAGGGTGAAGGGACAGCACAGGCCTGGACAGGGGAGGGTGTTTCAGGCGGGCTCAGATGGTAGTGGGTGGTCAGCAGAGTGGCCAGACCGGGAGACAGTGTGTCCAGAGGTGCCCTTTGGTTTCCTCTGGGAAGAAGTCCATCCCAGGAGGTGAAGTAGACATGGCATGAGAGGGACACTGTCCGAGAGGTGACAGCAGGGTGGGGATGCGCCGTGGACCCTGGGTGGGGTCACATCACTGGTTCCCACGTCACCGCCCACTTGATTTTAGGCCTGTACCAACTTGGTACCAAGGTAAGCCCTCGTGAGCTCTGAGCTCACATAATCAAAGGTTTCAAGAATCTCTCCTCTTTCGCAACCCTGGTCTCAGTGACCTACGGTGACCTGACCCAAATTCTAAATGACCCTCAAATGAACCTTTCGGAGTACAGAGTTGTCATGTTCTCTTCATCCACAGTGACCTGGGCAACCTCTGGATGCCCGATAGCTAATGTGAGCCAAGCTTCTGTCAGGGCCCTGGGGCCTTTCCCAGTTAACCTTCCCCCAGGAGCCCCAGCTAACCACCCTCCTGCCCTGTCTCTCAGTTCAGAGCTCCCAGCGCTGTGAACTGAACTGTCGTCCCCATGGCTTCCGCTTCTATGTCCGTCACACTGAGAAGGTCCAGGACGGGACTCTGTGTCAGCCAGGAGCCCTGGACATCTGTGTGGCCGGACGCTGCCTGGTGAGGCTGGGCGGATGGGGTGTGCGCACATTGCACACACACACTGTCTCCTCGTTTATTGTTACAAACACAAGACACCAGACTAAGTTGGAAAAGAGGAAGGTTCTCACCCGCAAAGCTGGGCTGAGCAGAGCCAAGAGGCGGACTGGGGGGAAGGCCCCCCTCAGTTTCAGCCAGGCTTCCCTGAGGCTGGCTGGGGATGGTGGGGCTGACGGAGAAACACATTCTCACTTGTGGTGCCAAGGTGGAGATGCCTGGAGGGCCGAGTGGTCCCAAGGGGACCAGGCTGAGGTGGGAGGTGGCCCCTGGCTCACCCTGCTTTTCCCCAGAGCCCCGGCTGTGATGGGATCCTCGGTTCTGGCAAGCGTCCAGATGGCTGTGGAGTCTGTGGTGGTGATGAGTCTACCTGTCACCTCATCTCGGGGAACCTCACCGACCGGGGGGGCCCCCTGGGCTACCAGAAGATCCTGAGGATTCCTGCTGGAGCCTCCCGGCTCCAGATCGCCCAGCTCCGGCCCAGCTCCAACTACCTTGGTGAGCTCTCTGGGTCCCCCAAGTCTTGGGCTCCCTGGACTCTCTTCCTGGTCTCTTGGTTCTGCCCTCCACACCCCCATGCAGCCCAGCAGACAAGCCCCAACATGGGGAAGGAGGAAGCCAAGCACAGGATATCTGAGGCTCTGAGTGGTTCAGGAAGTGGTGGGACAGGAGAGTATGACTCACCTCCTATGTCCTGACCTACCCTCTCCAGCACTTCGAGGCCCGGGGGGCCGGTCCATCATCAATGGAAACTGGGCTGTGGATCCCCCTGGGTCCTACACGGCCGGTGGGACTGTCTTCCAGTACAACCGTCCTCCTCGAGAGGAGGGCATGGGGGAGAGCCTGTCAGCGGAAGGCCCCACGACGCAGCCTGTGGACGTCTATGTGAGCCTGGGGTCTCGGGGAGCAGCGCCGCCAGGGAGGGGCTTTCCCTCTGGGGGCAAAGATCAGTAGTATGTACCCCTGCCACCCCCAAATATTCATTATCTTCTCTTTTTCTCCCCAGATGATCTTTCAGGAGGAAAACCCAGGCGTTTTCTATCAGTATGTCATCTCTTCACCTCCTCCAAACCTTGAGAACCCTGCCCCAGAGCCCCACGTCCCCCAGCTCCAGCCTGGTGAGACCCCCATCCCTAGAGCGAGGAGGATGGGGAGAGGGTGGAAGGGAGGCTCCGAGGCACCTGATTTGCCTACTCGACTCTCCCTGCACAGAGATTTTGAGGGTAGAGCCCCCACCTGTTTCAGCACCCCGCCCCACCCGGACCCCCGGCACCCTCCAGCGTCAGGTGCGCATCCCCCAGATGCCCGCCCCGCCCCACCCCGGGACACCTCTGGGGTCTCCAACCGGATTCTGGAAACGGGTGGGACACTCCGAGTGCTCAGCTTCCTGTGGAAAAGGTGAGCCCTCACACACCAGCCTGTGTTCCTGGCACCCTCAGCCCAAGTCCCAGCTTGGCTCTCCTGACGCATATTCTAGACCGCGGGTCCACACCTTGACTCAGTGCCAAGTCAGGGGCCCCACCGACACTGGACTCGGAGCCATCCCATCCCCCGGCTTCCCTCTCCTCCCCTTCAGGTGTGTGGAGCCCCATCTTCCTCTGCATTTCCCGTGAGTCAGGAGAGGAACTGGATGAACGCAGCTGTGCCGTGGGCACCAGGCCCCCAGTCTCCCTGGAACCCTGCCATGGCCCCCCATGTCCCCCATAGTGAGTATGACCTCCAGGAAGGGTCAGGGTCCTAGCAGCACAACAGTTGTCCTGGGCAGACACGCCCTCGCTGCCCAGGGGTCTCACCTGGACTCCGGACACGGCACGAATCTCCCGGCTGAGGAGAGACAGTGTTCGATCGGAGAGGCTCACAGTCCATAGACAGCGAGAAAATCCCAGCAGCCTGAGCCTCACGAGGGAACCCCAACTCCAATGGCCAAATCGCCCACCCTCCTCGGAGTCTGCCCACCCCCAGTCTGTCTGCCCTCTGCGCACAGGGCAGCCCCACACATCTTCTCTCTGCCGTCTCTGTCTGTCCCGTCCCCACCCTGCACACGACCACAGCTGGGAGGCTGGCGAGTGGACGTCCTGCAGCCGATCCTGTGGCCCTGGCACCCAGCACCGCCAGCTACGCTGCCGGCAGGAGTTTGGGGGCGGTGGCTCCTCGGTGCCTCCCGAGCGCTGTGGGCATCTCCCACGGCCCAGCATCACCCAGCCCTGCCAGCTGCGCCTCTGTGGCCATTGGGAGGTTCGCTCCGCCTGGAGCCAGGTGAGTGGGACCAGAGAGACAGGCTCTCTGGGCAGGGGTGGGGGGATCCTAGGGGAGTCGGCCCCAGGGAGCTACAGCAGTGGTTTTCCCACTTATTTTTCATCAGCAGAAACTTTTTACCAACAAGATTTCATATGGAGCCCCAACCTACAAGTCAGATAAGAGCCTGAACCTGGGTTGGGGCCCAAATCCCACGCTCACCCCACAAAGCCATGTAACAGCTGAACCAGGAATCAAAGGCAGATCCTTGTTCAAAAGCCACAGAGCTGGAGGCTGGTGAGGAAGCCTGGACCCAGCTCCTTGGATCCTCTCATCCCCTTAGTGTTCCGTGCGGTGTGGGCGTGGCCAGAGGAGCCGGCAGGTGCGCTGCGTTGGAAACAATGGTGACGAAGTGAGCGAACGGGAGTGTGCATCAGGTCCCCCACGGCCCCCCAGCAGAGAGGCCTGTGACATGGGGCCCTGTACCATGGCCTGGTTCCATAGCGACTGGAGCTCTAAGGTGGGCCCCAAACCCAGGGCACCCTATCAGAGCCTTTCCAAAACAGCTCAGCAAACATTTACTGAGCAAGCACATGCTACGTGCTAGACGCTGCTGTTGCCAGGGACTCAGAGGTAAGTGAGAGACACTTCCTCTGTGGTCCTGGACTCCTGGCAGAGGTTCCCCTCATCTGGCTGGTACCCTTGGGGCATTCCCCAGCTCCCAGGATCTGGATCCGGGACATACTGATCCTCAGCCCACTCCTCTTCCCCTCTCATCCCAGGCAGCACCCCCTCACACAGCCTCTTCTGCTCTGCTTCTCAACAGTGCTCAGCCGAGTGTGGGACAGGAATCCAGAGACGTTCTGTGGTCTGTCTCGGGAGTGGGGAGGAAGCAGGAGCGGGAACCAGTGAACAGAGCTGTGCTCCAGGAAGCCGCCCCCCTGACATGCGTGCCTGTAGCTTGGGGCCCTGTGAGGTGACATGGTGCTGGTACACAGGGCCCTGGGCTGAGGTGAGCTGCGAGCCTGGAGGGGGCGCCTGTCGGCAGCTTCCCTGTGAGCGATTGGGAGTGACCTCTGCTCTCCCTACTCCTTGCACACCCAATGCTTCTCCTCCGTCAGTGCTCCTCAGATTGTGGCTCTGGCACACAGCGTAGAGATGTCATCTGTGTGTCCAAACTGGGGACTGAGTTCAACGTGACGTCTCCTAGCAACTGTTCCCATCTGCCCAGGCCTCCAGCCCTGCAGCCCTGTCAGGGGCAGGACTGCCAGGACCGATGGTTTTCTACACCCTGGAGTCCGGTGAGTGCCTGGTTCCCCTCCCCTGCTCCACATGGACTCCAGGGAAGGGGGGCTCCTCTCACCAAACCCCTGCCTGTGCCCCAGGACAAGGCCAGCTGCAGTTTAACATTGTCCTACTTCCCGTACACCTGAGGATCAGGTGGGCCCTCTCCACTCGGGATGTCATAATGCTCCAGGACAGCCCCGTTCACACACTTCTGTCCGAGGACGGGGAGGAGGAGGAGGGGGAGGAGCCTGGGCTGCAGGAGGAGCCTGGAGCACAGCAGAGGTCTGATTTGGTAGCCGGGGTCTCCCCAGTGTTCTCGCTCCTGCCAGGGTGGCATGCAGACGAGGGAGGTCCAATGCCTGACTGCCAACCAGACCCTTAGCACCCGATGCCCTCTTCATCTGCGGCCCTCCAGGAAACGACCCTGTAACAGCCAACCCTGCAGCCAGCGCCCCGGTAAAGAGCCCCCTCTCCCTAGCTCCCAGTAGAATGGAGGTAGCTGAAGTGTGGGTGGAATGAGAAAGGACCCGTGGGAGTAGGCAACACTCCTCCAGAGGGATGGGTCTTGGTGACTCTCTTCTGCCCACTGGTCTTCTCTGTCCCCAGATGATCAATGCAAGGACAGTTCTCCACATTGCCCCCTGGTGGTACAGGCCCGGCTCTGCGTCTATCCCTACTATACAGCCACCTGTTGCCGCTCTTGCGCCCATGTCCTGGAGCGGTCCCCACCGGAGCCCGCCTGAAATGGGTCCAGGAGACCCTCTCCTCATGGTTTCTCACGCCACCATCGGTCACCCATCAGTCAGCTCGTTCTGTACCCTCTGGCTCTCCAGCTTGTCCTAGTCCCACCTGGGATCTCCCCTAGAGTGGTTGAAGGTGGCAGGATGACCGACAGTGACTCTCAAGACATGTGTGATTGTGTCAGTGTGGTGGTGTGATGGTGTATGTGCACACCTGTCCCCAAATGTGTATCTGGGCCTGCAAGGATGTGTGTGCCCTCATATGTGTGTGCCACTTCCCACAAATAAGTTAGACTGAGAAGGAAGGGGGAGGGGATGAAGCCTGTTTCCCTGAGACTTTTCTAGGCTGAGAGGAAAGCAAGTTCACAGCTCCTTAGTAATCCAAGATGCTTAGTGACTGCAGCCCCTGACCCCCATAATCCCAAATTTGTGCCCTAAACCTCAGTTCTCCAGGTCAGGCTTCACTCTTCTAAACACCCTTTTGTCCTCAGACCCCTTCTTCCCTTACCTAGGCCCTCTATCCCTGCCTCTCCTAATTAATTAGCTAGGGGTAGGGGTCAGCCACTGCCAACCCTGCCTTATCCCAGGAAGAGTGACTACCTCCCCAGAACAGGGACCAGATGGGCAGAAGATGGAAAGAGAAAGGCTAGGAATAAGGCCACCCAGCCCCTGCTCCCCCTCCCCACCTCCTGAAGTGGTTCCCACACCAGAACTAATTTATTTTTTATTAAAGATGATTATGACAAATAAGAAATAGGCTCTTTATTTTCTTCATGGGAACTCAGACATACGAGCCACCTACGTAAGCAGTAGTGTGGTCAGAATGAAGGGTGGGAAGGGGAAACAGCACTCAGAGACCAGGTGGAGAGAGTCTGGGCCCAGAAAGGCTAATGTGTGAGCCCCAATCACATGAGATCAGGAGGCTAGGTCAGGTGAAGAGGAGCCTGGGCCACAGGCGTGCAGGTTGGTCACTGACCACTAGGGGTCACCACTTCTCCCAGTTTAGCTAAGGAGCTGGGAGCTTGGGTCCAGAGCTGAGGAAAAAACTGCCGCTCTATGGTGGGTTTCTTAGCAGGCTGGGTCTTTCTGTTCTCTTGGAACCTAGTAGCACTTCTTTCAGTTGGGGGCTGAGCTGAAATGGCAGCTGGCTTTTCAA
This sequence comes from Trachops cirrhosus, assembly GCA_028533065.1. Taxonomy (NCBI): domain Eukaryota; kingdom Metazoa; phylum Chordata; class Mammalia; order Chiroptera; family Phyllostomidae; genus Trachops; species Trachops cirrhosus. The sequence goes on along the minus strand of CM052551.1, from coordinate 14,702,499 downwards.
GTGTCTTCTTTCCTGTTCTCTTTCTTTGGCCTTGCCTTCCTGCCTCCCCTATCCTTTCTGCTGTTACTGCCCATTTCCCTATTAAGCTGTTGGTTTACAGCCTGTCATAGGGTGGGGGAAGTGATTTCCGCTCCCACCCCTTCCCTACAGAAAGGCTGGAGGAGGTGGAGCCTGGCCCAGCTCTAGGCAGTACTGGATGTCCTGCCAAACACACATTCTTTCAAGTTGTCTCACCCTAGTCTCCTCCCTCCTGCCTCCCGGCCTGCTCATTTTATCTCAAGGTAAATAGCCTGCTAGAGGTGGTGGGAGAGCAGGCAGCCTTTTCCGAAACACAGATTCTCTCCCTGACCTTGACCAATCTGAGCTGAGTCCGGGTCTCTCTGCTTCTGGAAGTGAGGCTTCCCAGGGGTCCCCTGTGCCTAGGAAGGGGTCTTCGCTACAGAATCAGACTCCTCTCCCCATTGGAAACTTCCCTCTCCACCCACCTACCCGTTGCTGCACCTCCACAAGTCTGGCCCAAGAAGAGCCTTCATAAAGACCTGCAGAAACAGCTGAACTCAGTGACTGGGGTGCTCTGTGTCCTGAGCACACCCAGACCTTGTGATGGGCAAGGACTTGTCTAGTCAGACTTCTGCCTCGGGACTTAGGCCCTCTCTGGGCTGGAAGTGGCCGAGAAGGAAGACTTTGGCCTGTACCTTGAGAATGGGTGAAGGAGGAGGCAAAAGGGAATGGAGGAAAAGGAAAATAAAACGGACTTCAGCCCAGGGCAAGGAGTGAGTGAGGAGGAGGAAACCCCAGTCTAGGTGGCCCTGCTCAGCCTAAACAGCAACACTAAAGAGACGTGTTCCTTCATCTCTGGTGAACCTATAAGGGAATCAGATGTGGGGGACCCAGAAGAGAGCAAGCCCAGTGCATATCGAGGGCTAAAGGCAGAAGAATCCTTAGAGAAGGAAGGGGTGGTGCTGAGTAGCTGGGGCCCTCCCAGCGATTCCTGGAAGCCGAGGGCTGGGCAGTGGCCCTGGCTCAGCTGACTTCCCCGAAGTTCCCCCTCCCTCGTAGGGCCTCTCAAGGCTGTTGCTGGGCAGGTTTGGAGCTTGGTGTACCAATCATTTGGAGAACCAATCACAGGTGAGAAATGCAGACACAGCCCCTATGAAAGCTCCCTCTAGCTTCAGCACCTCCCTTCTGCAGCTCCCTTCCTGTCTCCAGTCTCTGACTTCTCAGGAGTGGGCTTTCCTCTGGGGTTGCCCCCTTCCCCTTCTTATTTTAAAGCTGATTCTGTAAGGTCCCTAAGGATTCTTTCCTCTGGACACTGAGGTCAGTATGGGGTCAGTGCTGAGGTTTTCAGGAAGGGAAACCTGACCCCAAGCAACCCCTTTTCCTGGCCCCATAGAAGGGATTAGTGTTGCCAGACACCTCTGTTGTTGACCTCTGAAGCCCTGGAAGGACTTGAGAGAGAGGAAGCTGTAACCCAAGGCCAGGGAGACGTGGAGGGGCCCAAGTTCTGGTGCAATGGGGGAAATTTAGGGAAGGACTCAGGAAGTGCACCCTGAGAACTGAGGTGGGGGTGGGGTGGCCATAGGGATGACCTTGATATGCACAGGAGAAGAATCATGCAGAAGGCCAGCGAACTGCTGAAGGCTCCTCGTTTCTGAGTGTTTGCAAGGGGACTGTGGGTCTATGTCAGCGTCCTTAGGGGGTAGACTTGTGAGGTCTTAGTCCAGCTGGGTCAGAATTCTCCTCCCCCTCCCCGACCCAGCTTCCCCAGGGTAATCACCCACCCAATTAAGCTGTGGCCTTCAGACTAAATTTAGCTCCTAGACTTCCCCAACCCCCTGGGCCTCCCTCCTAGCAGGTGTTCACAGCTGCAGGCTGAGTCTGTGAAGGCTTTTTGTCACTGTCACCTCCATGGTCCAGATTCAACCTCTCTGGTAACTAGGAGTGAAGCAAAGCACAGGAACTCACTTGCTGGCCCAGGGCAGGAGTGTCTCAGCCATAGGGCACCTCTCTCAAGGAGCGCATCAGACAACTACGTTTGGAGCATCTAGACAAACCTGGAGGGCTGCGGGAGGGCAGCGGGACCAAGGGAGAACCAAATATAAGGGGAAGCACCCCTCCAGATTCTCTCCAACCAGATCTCTCATTTCTTGCTTTGCCCTTCTCCCCATTTTACAAATAGAGAACTTCATTTTTACTTGACAGCCTCCCCCACTGGAGTAAATGAATCAGGGAGACCTCTTCTTGAACCGTGGAGAATCATGCTAGAATAGATACCGAGTTTGGGGCTGTGTGTGGTGGGAGTGGGGGTCCGCTACAACATGCCTCAATTCCACCATCTCCAGTGTGGGGAGTCAATTGGATGGGGAAGTTAGAGCAGAGGGGGCTTATTTTTCATAGGCAGGTGATGAAGTATCAGCTTTAAAGGGTGGGAGGCACCTTCTACAGGAAGAAGAAAGCCTCAGGAAAGTACCTAAGACTAAGTTTGTCAACAAGAGTGGTATTTGTGTTAACCTCAAATGACAGCACGCACCATCTCAGCAGTCCCCAGTCTTGGCACCAGGGACCAGTTTTGTGGAAGACAGTATTTCCAAGCACGGGGGTGGGGGTGGGAATGGGGGTGGGGACGGAGGTGGCAGGATGGGGAGCACCGCTCACCTCCTGCTGTGCAGACCCCGTGGGGGGCACCCTTTAATCTAATTTTGGTCTCCTTGACCCAGGAGAATGGGTAAAACTCTAGAGGAGGGTGTTTCAGGGCTGAGGTCTGAAGGTAGAAAGGACTGGAGAGAGGAATGAGCAAGACTAGTCCAAATAAAGTGTGCATGAGCCACGGCCATCAGATCTGAGCACACATCAGCCACATCAGCTGAAGGGGAAGTGCAGCAGCAATGGCTAGGAACCAGACAGACCAGAAAATTTTCTCAGCCCCAGAGAACTATGAGTGACCTGGGAAAACCTCAGTAGTTACAGGGGGGTTGGATTCCATTTCAGGAAGGTCCGGGACTGGGGTTAGAATGCATGTGTTGTACTCTCTGAGCCTTGTGTGAATCTCTTGACACAGCTCCACTGAACTCTGAGTGAAGAGAAAAAAAACTGGGGGAAGCATATGCAGTTGCTCAGAAAAAGGAGCAGACTGTGTCCCTGGGACCCCAAGGCTAAAAGGCAAGGTGGCAAAGGCCCTGCCCTTGATGGGAGGGGCAAAGATATCTGGCACTGGATCCAGAGTACACCTTTCTTTCACCCCTCACCCCCACTATTGATTCTCGGTTGCCTGCCTCTTTCATCACATTGTAAAGCTCCTTTTTAGCTCTAGTAAACTGTCCAGTAGAGGAGTGGGCAAACTTTTCTCAAGGACCAGTGTAAATATTTTCAGCTTTGTAGGCCGCAGACTCCGTGCTGCAACTCCTCACCTCTGTGGTTTCAGCACAAAAACAGCCCTGGACGGTATGTAAACAAATGGGCGTGGTGATTGTGTCCCAATCAACGTTTTGACACTGAAATTTTAGTTTTATATAATTTTAACCTGTCACAAAATAATATTTTTTCAACTATTTAAATACGCAAAAACCTTTACCTTTCAGGCTGAACAAAAATGGGTACTAGGGCCAATTTGGCAGGCAGGTAGTATCTGACTCCCAGGATTTTTTCCATCTGGCTGAACTGCTCTCTGTCCAGTCATAGAAAATCCTGTTTGTGTCCCTTCTGGGCTTCAAAATACAGCTGTAGAGTCTTTTAATTCAGCCTCCTACCTATGATATCTGCTGCTTAGTAGCTTTGCCCAGGGAATTCAATGACTTGGAAATGGCTAACAGTAAACTAGTGTGCCACAAGAATTTTTAAGACATGCAATACCTACCCTGGCTCATGTGGCTCAGTGGGTTAAGAGCTGGCCTGTGAACCGAAAGGTCACCGGTTTGATTCCAGGTGTGCTACACGCCTGGGTTGCAGGCCAGGTCCCTGGTTGGGGTGTGCGAGAGTAAGTTTATCGATGTTTCCCTTCCCCTCCCTCTAAAAAAATAAACAAATACAAATCTTTAAAAAATAATTAAAAAAAGAAAAACATGCAATACCTGTCCTGGCCAGGTGGCTCAGTTGGTTGGAACATCATCCTGTACACCAAAAGTTGTGGGTTCGATTCCCAGTCTGGGCACATACTGAGGCTGTGGGTTCCATCCCGGTCGGGGCATGTATGGGAGGCAACCAATCAATGTTTCTCTCTCACATTGATGTTTCTCTCTCTCTCCCCTCCTCTCTCTCTAAAATCAATAAACATATCCTCAGATAAGGATTTAAAAATAGTAATAGTAAAAAAAATTAAAAAATAATAAGACATGCAATACCTGACTGTTTAGTCAGGGGCACTGACCTTTTTCCTTAGATTGTCAAATAAAAAAAAGACAACGCCAACATACTAGCCATCTGGCGTGAATGAGTCAAAATTATACCTATTTTTTTGGTCAGATCTGCAAAAGATACACTTTCAGGTGTACCGTAGAATTTTTGTAATTAGTTTACGTGTGCCATGAGATGAACAATGTTGAAAATCGCTGGAGTTAACCCTTAAAGAATATTTCCTGAAATTCCTTCCGTTTGTATAGTGCTTTAAGGTAAAGCACTTGTATATATTATCTTTAAATCTTAATAAGACAGGTAAATCCAGTTTACAGGGGAGAAAGTTAAGCTTTCCCCTTACTCCTTTAGTTCTGGTTGGTTGAATAATTCAAATGACATACAGCAGATTAACAGAAGAAAATAAAATTTTAATAATGCGTGCATTGGGAATTCACCTAAACACGAATATTCCAAAGTCAGTGAGGCAAAATGAGGTGTGTGTCATTTTACTCAAGGAAGGGGAGGTAGAAGGGGGACAAAGTTTTGCCACCTCAAAATATGCCTTTTTGAATATTTATTTTAAGACGGTTTTCAAGAAACAAGAGTCAGGAAAAAGCTTTGACTTCCCCCCAAATTTTGGACATTTTGTGCATCTGTAATAAATTTTGGACATTTTCTCCTGTTAATTTGTCTCTGTTAATTGATTAGCCTAGCCAGAAGAATTTAGAAAGATGAGAGGAAAGTTATTTTGTGCTGCCCTACATAGGCAATTCACAGGCAGACAAGAGCAAACATTTGATAAACAAATTCTTACAGGGCCACCCAGAAACAATGGGACACAAAGGGGAATTTAGCGAACAAATTTTTGCTGGGACCCTCCCAGTCTGCCACACTTAATTTGTAATGGTCTGTGCTAGGGTGATAATGCCAAGGTTCCCTTTCTGAAGCAGGTTTTTCTATCTCAATCTCTTTAGGCAGGTAAGGGGGAAGGAAAAAACCAAAAAACAAAAAACCTCTTCCTGAGTTTGTTGGGTTTTGTTTTTAGCTCAAAATAATCTGTATGCCAGGGTGGCACATTCTGGGGAGGTTTGCTCCAGACCCCCACAAAATTCTACCTGAGTCTTTTGTTCTGTTACTCAGTTTCACTCAGATAGGGCACCTTTATCAAAATAGTAATTTGTGATGGTGATCCAGAACTTGAATGGTTTTAAGTGTTTTTGTTTTCAAATGTATTCAGTATTTGGGTCCAAGGAAATAATTTAAACAAATATATTTGGTTTTTGTTTAAGGTACACTATCATGCACGAACATAGGCTTATGTATTACTAATCGAGTCACTTAATTACTAACTTCCTTCCCTAGGACAAACTTTATCAAAGTTGTGTGTTAATGTTTTCTGTACTTAAAAACAGTACAGATGCATTTAAAACAAAAATAATGTATATCAGGGATTGCTTCCAAATCCTCATTCTGTTATTACAAGTTTTTCTTTCACTCACTAGTATTGATACATATGTCCTTCAAAGTTCACAATGGGGAAAGAAGATTCAGATGTCCCTATCCTGTTTCAGACCTGACTACCAAACTTGGAGGTGGGACACGAAGGGGCAAGGAAGCAAGAAACCCACCACTCTTCCCCACCATTACAAACTCTGAAAAGACCTCATTTCGAAACACAGAAACACAAAACCTCATTTCGACATGAAGTTATTTCCTTCTTTCTGTTTCTCTACTTGCCTCATGAGGGATTTCTGAGAAATGAAAAATGTCACTTCCCACAGCCTGTCTAGTTGTTTTTTTTAAATGATGAAAAGGAAATAGTGGTGCAAAGGAGCTGCTTAAGCATATAGTATTTATACTTTTTTTATTTACTTGAGAGAGAAACATCGATTTGTTTTTCTACTTATTTGTGCATTCATTGGTTGATTCTCGCATGTGCTCTGACCAGGATCAAACTGAAAACTGTGGTGTATCAGACGATGCTCTAACCAACTGAGCTACCCAGCCAGGGCTTAAGCATATAGTATTAATCCAAAACCTAAGACAAGACAAATGCCCTTCCCGTCAGTGGATGTGGGTCCCACCTTGCCTCAGATCTGGGCTTTCAGGGCCTAAAGAAACAAACAAGCTATCCTCCCAGGAAGTTTCAGTACAAGCAGTGAAACCTAACAGCTGCTCCTTGCAGGAGCCCAGCTGTCTACTCATGCCCGCCCCACCCCCACCCGCTTGCCACCAAGGACAGGAGATGGGTGGGAACTGCTCCAGGCAACCTCAGGAATGGAGGTGTGAGCTGAGGACAAAATGCAGGAAAGATCTACGCATACAGACTGAGGAATAAAATGCACACAAAAGTGATGTTTCCTAGGGAAAGTCCCTATCTTCCCCTCAACCCCCCAAATCTGGACACCTGAGAGTCATACCAGCCTGCTAAGGGAAACTATGAAATGTATAGAAAAATTTTCAAACCCAGCTCCTCCTACCAGACAAGAAATTAACTTTTTTAGGGGCCCAGAATTGATGCATTTCTTAATCAAAATGAAATGGAAAACTCATTTAAGCCAGGATGAAAACCAACAGTTAAACATTCTTTTCCTTGTCTGCGTCCTTGGCTCTCTTTCCCAGCACACCTTGTCCCAGGCTAACTTGAATAAACATACACATGTGACCACATGAGGGCGGGAAGAAAACCAAGTGGGGGTGGTGAAATTCTGAATGGAATGCAGCCCCAGCTAGTTAGGGGCCCAGGCTGAGACCTCTGGCACTGGCTGTGGATTTATACAGGCAGAGAAGCCAAAACAATGAGCTCATGGGCAAGAATGCAGCCGGTGGGGAAGTCTGGGCAGTCAGAGCAAACTGTTTTTTTGTTTTTTGTTTTTTTTTAAAACTAGGATGAGAATAGCTGCAACAGTCTCCCACGGGAACAAGATTAGGGAGTGTAGCACCACCATTCAGTATCTGGGGGTCCAGTTAAATAACTGTGGGGGACAGCACTGTTCCTTAATAAAACTCTGTCCTGCAAAGAGCATAGCACTCTCAGTCCTGTACTGAGAAACTTGGCTATGAGAACCTAGGTGGAGAAAGACGACACTGGGCTGGTGAGATGAGTGAGCGAACTATCCTGTAAGTGATGCTCTTAAGACAACTTTATTCAAAGCAGGTCTGTCATTGCCAGCTCCTGCACTCAAGGTCCAGTGATGGCTGTGACCCTGAAATTGTGTGTTCAGAGCCACCATTTTAAACAAGATAGAGGAAACAATGAAGTCTATCTGTACTTCTCAAGTAAACACAATGCACTCAGCTGTGTCATTTACACCAAATTCAGACCTCGAAGACTAAACTTCTTTTTCTGCCAGTATTTTCAGTATTCTTGTAAGTCCCCAAATGGAAGAAACTGAAGGGATAATATGTTCCCTGGTCATGTATGGTGACAGGGAGGAAGGCAGAGAGGAAAGATGAAATGGTGAGAAGAAAAAAATTATCTACAAATCTCCCCTCCCCCGACGGCCGCAGAGGTTCTTTCCCAACTCCAGCGTTTGTGCGTGTTGCTTCCTACTCAGTCTTTCAGGTCCAACCTCTGACCACCTTCTGCTTCCAGAACTTGTCACCCTGCTGTGCCCCACCTTATTCTTATAATACCTTTACTGTAGCACTTTGTGCACTGTGTTCTAATTATTTTTGTTCATAGTTATCCTACTGGATTATGAGGTTTAATATTCTGCCTCAGTTGCTTTCTCATTCTAAGGATTGGTTATGCAAATTCTTCAGGATGTATCTCCAAAGAACAAGGACATTCTCTTACATAACCACAATACAGTACACTCCAGAAACTTAACAGTGACACAGTACTATGTAACATATTGCCCACACCGAGATCACCCTGCACATAGTTGTCATGTTTCTTTCAACTGTTCCCTGGTCTTTTTTGACTGAGTTTCTCAAGAGGAAGAACTATTCCCTTTATAATTCCCGCAACCAACAGTGCATGATACATAATAAGCAGTCCACTGCCATGAAATGGTAATGATTGAGACTCAACATCTGGCTGCCTAGAGCTCATTGTAGTATTAAAGAATTTTTAATAAACTAAGGTAATCCTGAACAGGGGACTAGTAGAGAAGGCAAAGTAAGAACACAGAAACCAATGCCAGAAACAAGCTATGGAAATGGTTATTCATAAAGGGGTAAAATCCAGAGTAGTATTTTCGGCCCTAACACACTTCGTAACAGTCAGGAACTATTATTCTATGCAGGTAAAGAAGAACAAAACTTGCCACTTGTATTCTTTTTTTGACCTCACAAGAAGAATCTTTAGTAAAGAACAGTGAATTCTCAGGAAAGGTCTGTTACATCTGCCTGGAGGCAGATTCCCAACCCCCACCTTTCCACATGCTTCACATACCTAAGATAACACTGTAACTTTGAAACAAAAGAGGGACAAAGTTTTCAAATCTTGAAACTCAGAAGCCTTTGAACAGTGTAGGAGGGTTCAAGAAGACAAAATTCTGTCATCACTGAACAAGTGAAGGCAAAAAGAATTACGATAAATTAAGAGACTCAAGTGATCATCTTGAACCCCACGCTCTGAGAATTTGGCTATAGCCATGCAGCACACCAGTTGTACAAGTCATTCCACTTTCCTTTTTGTAAAATTCCCCAGCTGTTACAATTTCTTGAAAATTTTCTTTAAAGCAAGATGAAGCAAGATCTGGCTCTGACATCGCAAAACAGGGAAAAAAATAATCAAGTCGCAAAACAGGAACTGAAAGTCTGGTTGTGTCAAATGAAGGGAAGTGTTGATTATTTTGACTTGCTCAGTGATCATGTTACCTAGTTACCCCAGTGTGAGGTGTTTCACTAAGGAATATTGCCTTAGAAATGGCTTCCTATCAGAACACTTTAGTGGGAGCAACAGTACAGCTCAGAACTCGGGCCAGGGTCTGGGGGCTTGCGTCTTGTGTCCCTCCCTCCATCCCTCGTCCTCTTTGGTGTGTACTATTACAGAACTCCTTTCTTCAAAATACACTGTTGCTGCCTCTGGTAGTGATGGGGAAAGCACAGAATTGTTTGCACAATTAGCATTTGGTGCTCAGGGCTTAAAATCAATATGCAAACCTCACATTTGCACATTTCCATAGTAATTCTAAGGTGTCAGGAAATACAGGATAGTTTCTGAAACTGACTCACTTATTCTGAGCTCCTTTTTGGCAGAGATACGGTAAAAGTACTAAAACATTAATTAGTACCATGAACCATATTAAAAACCTTAACATTGGTTATTTCTTCTAGCTCCTTCAACTCAAAAAATTGAGACAGGAAATTGAACCTCATACTTTAACATTGTATCAACACTTGATGACTAACAGAAAATACTGGACAGAGATTTTGATTCTTAAAAAGTACAGGTACTCCAAAGTACAGCAATAATACATTTAATTAAAAGCCCAACACCTCTAATTTGAAGTAAAGGAGTTTTTCTGAAGGGAGCTGTCTTGTGCTCTAAGGCAAATGAGCTTTATGGAGCTGCTTTTGCTTAATTCACCTACACTTATTTGCTCAGCTGACTTCCCTAAAAGGCTGGCCCTAAGAGGGGGAAGGAAGACAGGCAACGTTTAGAAAACACCCATACCACACCTTGTATTTGAATAAAAGATTTATTATTTTCTTCTCAGGAAAAACAGGAAGTTAGGGAAACACTACATTTTACGGCCCACATTAATTTGTAGTTGGTCCTAATCCTAACTGGTACAGTTGTCAACAGTGTTGGCTGTTTAACCAGAACCAAGGTGTTAACCCTATAGAATGTTACATGGACAACACTAGAGGACTGAAGGTTTTTCCCTGAGAGAAGCATAAGACAGAAGTTGCTGAGATAGCCATCTTTCCAAGCAGCTCCTCCTTTTCCATTTGAGAGGATTTGCCTAAAGTATGTAGCTAGTCAGCACTTAGAAAGTGCCTCCTCTCCCTACAAAACCATCCACCCTTCCCCAAAGTATTAACTAAGATCCTCATCATTTCAGCAGTCACACCCAATAAGTTGGGAAGTGGGGCCCCTAAATGCCACCAACTTGTATCTATGTGCTTATTTCCACAACTGGATATGGGGAGACAGGCTTTTCAGTCATATGAACCAGATCTCAAGATTAATGAAAAACTACATAAAGTGCTTTTAGGTCCCCAGAGACAGACATGATATAAATAACTGGTTTATGATCAAGAACGATAAATACATAGGCAAAAATAGCTCTAGCTACGTGACCTTATGGCTCGGAGATGGGCAGGCAAGGCATTCTTCCCTATTACATTCTTAGTCATTTTATTCATGCCTATTTTTATCTAGAGTCCATAGACTAAAGGTCATATTCTGAGGCTGAAGCTTTCAAATGACAACTTTTTTTTTTCAGTTTAACCAGTAGTCTTTATAGCACTCTGTATTTATTTCTATAATTTTAAGCAAGCATATGCAAATTCAAAGGAATCTAGACAAAGTCATATAAGATATTCTCCCTTCCTCTGAAAATTCTTAAGGGGATTTTTAAAATTTCTCCCCAAAACGTAAGAATCAAGTCCAAGAAAAAGGGACTCCTCCCACCTCATGACTATGACTGTTACTGCCACAGAACCCACTGTAATACCAAGGATAAAATTCATGAAGGATGAAGGTCTGTGAATTCCTGTAGGGGGAGAGGGGGGTTACTTAGTTTCCTAGTGCCCAAAATTACATAAGCTAGAGTTCAGGGATGGCAGGGTAAAAGATGTAGGAATTGATTTAAATATCTGTGGAGGAAGCAGAACAAGCAGCAAATATTTCAAAGGAAAAATAAGAAACAAATGTTAAGTTCAACAGAACGAGCCTGAAATCCAAAGAGATGCCAATGCAAAAATTTAAAACAAAGTTTGGGAATCATTTAGAAATTAATTATTTGCTTTATTGACATACTAGGCTTAGACTTGCATTTAACAAGCCAGCCTAAAATAGCACCATGGTTAGACTATAGCTTGCTTTTCCAAGCCATCATTTTACAACTTATTAAGCAAACAAGGGATCAAATGTCTCTCATCCACCTGATGTGGTCTTTTTATACACATACTGCTAACAAGTCCAACTTGGAACACCTGAATATCTTTTTAAAAGCTTTGCAGATGAGCTCATGAACACAAATTTCACCAGTTAGATCCAACAGAAGGAACTCGAACAAGTTGCTGCCCAATCAGAGCTCATTATTTATAAATCAATGGCCTGCCCCCCCCACCAAAACCACATCTTCTTACTCAATTATTGAAAATCTACATGTAACAAAGTGAAAGGATTAATTTCTATTGTTCAATTCTTCAACCCAGGGGGGAAAAAAACCCCTAAAAGGAATACTTACCAAAATCAGATAGGAAAATTAAAGCCTGCATAGTTGTGAATCAGAATTGTTCCATTACAACCAGATTGAATACAATTACATCAATTGGTTCTGTATACAATCTAGAATTGAACAGGACAAAGTTTAGAAAAGTTGTAAGAAATAGATTCATAACTATAGAATTTGTAAATTTCAAAAGAGTATGAAAAAACTAATGAAATTCAAGACTCTTGTCCTTTACATTTCAAAGAAATAGACTTTCTGTAAAAATATATACAATTTTTACAGACAAATACATTTATAAGTTGCTTTTATCTTTAAAAAACTGAGGACATTCCACATTGTAACTGCAGTTATTGAGCCTTAAGTCAAGTATTCTTGGACATTACAAGGCTAATAAACTAAATCACTCAAACAAAGCCAAAGTAGAACAGGTATAAGTCCTGAGCACTTGGACTGTATTCTTCAAGAAGCATACCTGGGAAAGCTAATTCTAGACAGGAAAAAGCTTCCCTTCACACTCTGTTGGTCAGTACTGAGGCTTCTAGTCATAGTTCTGTTGTAGCTTAAATCCACTTTACACAGTTCACTGACATTGTTAGTTCTTCTCTTCTAACACAACAGAAAGTTAATGAATTCACTGGGCATACTTAATGAACTCTATATGACTAGCCTGGCTACTGGCCACTCTCTTCTAGACAAGGATATCAAGTCTCTCCACACTACCATCTCCACTACATCTAAAAGTCCTCCTCCATGGCCTCCCAAGTTTGCCTCTTGCTGAAAATGAACTTTGCTTCTTTCAGACAGAGACTCTTTAAGAGGGACAACTTTTCCCCCATTATTTATTCTTGTTGGCCATAATCCTCTTGCCACTTGCTGTTGTAAGTTGCTTGGAGTCCAACTTCATAAATACATTGACTTCATAGCAGATGGATGTGGATTTGGTGCCTGGAGTTGGTAAAGAGTCAATTACTTCACTTATAAGGCTATCTTATTAGATATGCCAAACCAGCTCCTACTCCAGCAACACCTGCAAAAGCCAGCAGCACATTTCTGATGCCGCCTTCTAGGTCCTCTACGTGGAAGAACTCCACAAACCCATCCTAGAAAACAAAAGAGAAAAACACATGTTCAATATGGGGGTTTCCACTTACTAAGAAAAAATAAACTGAAATACCTAAGGCCCGCCTCTATGCAAGGATGAACCAATATTAAACTCCCAGCTGCAAAAGACACAAATCCACTTAAAATGGGGGGGTATGTGTTGAGGAATGTCTTTTACTACTGTCTCCAGGTGATTCTTACTGCTTCATAATTTGAATCCACTGCTGTGAAGAGATCCAGCTGAATTACAGTAAGCAAAAGACTCTACCAAAAGCAAAAGACTCAACAATCAGTAAAACAGCCTACAGGAAACCAGGATTTGATGAAACAAATCAAGCCAGTCACACCACTACCTCTATGGACCCACTACTTACATCAACATCAAGCAGATAAGTCCATAAGTTAAAACCTGAAAACTGAGTTGTGCATCATAAAAACCTTTAGCTATCCCCAGTTTTTCTATAATATCCTCCATTCTATTTCCATTCCAAGGGCCCTCTTCGACCTCAAAACAAACTTACCCAGCCTCTTTGTTTGACTAGCCAGTCTCGTTTTGTCCTTACGAGAACATCTGTGATGCTTTCTGCTAATGGTTCAATGCAGCTTTCTTGGTTTATACTCTTCAAGTGTTTAGCCACAAAGGCACCAAAAGAAATGAGAGTCACAATCCTGCCCCAGTTTGTTACTCCGTCACTAAAAACATGAACCATCACTCGAGACAAAGATTTGACGTCGTCTTCATTTTTGATGTCCAGTTTCCGAAGCATACCTGAGAGGAAGAAAAGCATGCGGGTTCTCACGGCCTCCTTTGTCTAAGCCAGAGCACGATTCGCCCGCCCACCCACGGCGGGGGAAATCGCTATTTGGGCTCTACAGAACTCAGGCCGACCCCACTTGCAAATTGACATCCCACCCTTTCCGGCCTTTGAACAGCGCTATTTCCAAAAGAATCGAGTGGGCGGAAACAATGACTCATGGCCAGAATATTCTGGTTTCAGAAATAGGATGAGAGTTGTTTCAACACTGACCCGTTTCGGTTTCCACCCACAGTGAGTAGGCTGAGACACGACAAAAGACAGTGCAGCCTCCGTGACTACCCCCTTACCTTGGAAGGCCGTCTCGTGGTTACGCTGCACACCGTCCCCGACCCGCCGAAGGGTCTCTAACGCCTTCCGGCTTGCGGCCGCAGACCCGCCCATTGCCTTCGCGTCCTTGGCGCCAGTCGCCTGTTCCCTAAGGTACCGGGAGATAATCTCCAGGGACTGCCGGTACAACTCGTCGTCCTCCTCCTCCTCTGCTGGGGGCGGCGTGGACGGCAGTGAGCCACCCGTAACAGAGCCATTACTGGCCTCCCCGACCAACTCCAGCAAGGGCAGGACAGCCGGCCGCTTCCCGAGAGGCTCCGGCTCGTACCCGTCCAGCTCCTCTTCGGGCGACATGATGGCGTCGGCGGCCGGGGTTTCCATTTCTTCAGGCAGCGCCGCGCGGCGGGCAGGCGCGAACAGCCGCCTCACGGGGGTCGCCGTGACGCTGGGGCCCTCGGCGCCAATGGGCGAGGGCCGCGCGACCCTCCGGGGGTCGGGCGCGAGTGTGGCCGGGGGGCTCACGCCGGTACTTCCGCCAATCACCGCTCCCGCTTCCCCTCCCCCTGCCTCTCGCCGCACCGTGGCCTCCTTCCCCGCGGCCAAATGCCGCTCTCCCGGAGGGGAGGCGGTGCCGGTGCCGCCGTCGCCGCTGCCAGCCCCTAACCTGGCCCCCCCACAGTAGAGGTTGAGTCCAATTACTGCGTTTCTTTTGAGGCCAAACATCTCAAGCCGAAGTCTCTCCGTCGCTTGGCTGAGAAAAAAAGGGGTAGGCAGCAACGGACTCCTTACTTGAAGGAAGCGGAAGTAAGGAGTGAGACAGACGCTCCCACCACACGTATTTAGGGCCGGTGTTACGCTGTAGGCGTCAAGAGCCTTCCCCCTACAACGAAAAAGGGCGGAAGCTTCTGGAGAGAGGCTTACCCATTGACCGGTCGGTTGCGAGGGGCGGGGCCTAGGGCGGAGCCCCTCGCGACCGGTTACGTAAGGGCGGCCCTTTGCGTCCGTGCTCGGGGTGTCACTCTTCCGGTGTGCGTGCCGGACCTACTCCGGTGGATTCCCTGGCTGCCCCGAGCTGTGACGTGCGAGCCTCTGCCTTTGCTTATAAGCTGGAGGGTTTCCCATACTGAACACTTATCCGGGGAAGCCCTCAGATTGGGGAAGGGATGAGGCAGTGCTGCCGCGGATGGGGCACAACAGTCAGATAGCGTGGGGAGATGAGGGCACTGTGGGGCACCTGTAGTTATTTTACATGTTGGCTGCTCTCTCATTCTAACAATGTTTGGAAATGGGAAAGCTCCACGGACTACTTTATAGAATCGTGTAAATATACGTTTGACTAAATGAAATTGTCCCCGCTAAATTTTATACCTATCTGCCTACTAGCTTTTGCCTACTCCCCACCCTATTGCCAGAGTATCTGGTGCTATTTACATATAAACTTTACTCTATTGGCACCACTTGAGACTCTTGACTTTTTTTTTTTGTATTGGTTATAAGGTACGTTTCACTCTAGGGGTAAATCTCTTGAGGACAAGCAAGAGTCCAATTATATATGTAAGTTAACATTAATTGGAGCAATCTCTTTTCATCAAAACATCTGTAAAAATAATAATAGCTAAAATTCGAGAGCAAGGTATCCACTGATTGGATACCTTGCACTGATTGGCTGATGCCAGGGCAGGGGGGTCATTAGTCAATGCAGCTGGTCCTGAGGTCAGTCCCTTGTCTGGTTTGCTGCTTTTCTAGGCCTGGAGCTCAAACGTAACTAATGCCTGGACTATTTGATGTGGGTCAGAACCCCATTGTCCTGGGGGCTTAATGCTTAAGGGCTATTCTTTGGCCTCTTGTTCGTTCCCCTTCTAAGGGGGTCTAGCCCCCATGACAAGCAACACACCAGGGGAGGGTCTGAACTGCATGACCAGCAACGGGAAAGGTCAGTCAAAACCGGTATGACCAGTGATATGCTAGGACAGGAAAGATTACCCTGGGGGACAAGGTCCTTGTTTTCCCAGTTTTGCCTGTTGCTAGGCACCCAGGGCTTTCTGCCCTAGTGACCTTCTGTACCTGGCCTATGGTCCTTGCTCTGCTCCTAACTGCCTACCACTCAAAAATAAAGAAATAAAATTAGGATGCTTTTGCAATATGATAGGCAAGAATTATTGGTGACCTGTACTTGGGTGGTGGTAGTGGAAATGGAAACAATAACATGGAGAGATACTGTGGAGGCAGAGTCTATAGGGCTTGATGACTAAACGGAGGACAAGAACAGAGTGTGACATTATCATAAAATAGACATCCATATTAATTATTCAACTCTTTTATTCCTCAACCTGGTAGAGCAGAGGTTGTGTGTGTGTGTGTGTGTGTGTGTGGCGGGGGTGGTTTCTTAAGGTTCTATATATAATTCCAGTTTTGGGAGGCTTTCCACTCTGTTGATAGAAATTTCTAGAACTAATAGGGCACGCTGTTCTCTTTGAGGCTAATCTTTTGCCTTTAAGCTTTTTTTTCTAAGGCCTTTTCATACCCTATTCTTTCTTTTGTCCCCCACATGTCAAAATTTTATTTACCTCAATAATGAAGAAATTAACAGGATGACAAAGCTTGTTCAATGAAGATATGAGAAATTGGAACTTATGTAGTCAATAGGGAAAGAAATGCTGAAGAAGGATGCTAAATTAGGTACAAAAGCAGTTAATGTCCTATAGGGTAATAAACTATACTTTTGGGGTTATCTTTAGTAGACTAGAAAAAATCACTCTATTTTATTAGTTCTACACATTACCCTCTAACTTCTGAGGGCTGTAAAACTTCTGGGTGCTAATCAAACAAAATTATAGCTCCAAGATAATCTTGTGACCCTTAGGCTGACTTGACTTTAAAATGCTCTAGCATGACATTGAAAGATCACGTAGTCATCATTTTGCCTTGTTTCTAAATGTGCCTAAACAATTCCCACCCCTCTGTGACCATAAATAATCTCTAAAGATTATTCTTTTTTTAAATAATTTTATTTATTTATTTTTAGAGAGAGGGGAAGGGAGGGAGAAAGAGGGAGAGAAACTTCGATCAGTTGCTTCTCGCACTTTCTCAACCAGGGACCTGGCCTGTAAACCAGGCATATGCCCTGACTGGGACTCGAATTGGCTACCTTTTGGTTTGCAGGATGACACCCAATCCACTGAGTCACACCAGTCAGGGCTAAAGATTATTCTTGATGACACACTAAAAAGGTTGATTTCATGTTTTTGTGTCAAAATCATTAATTGAACTTCTTGGCCATTTCCTACACTTCTTACCGCATCCCATATTCTTTCATGTGGTGCCTCCAGCATCAGTATCTTCCTACCCTACCATCACAACACCATAATTATCATCTCTGCCTACAAGATCGTAATTTTAGGCGCTAATTTTCATAAGTAACACTAGTCTATAACTAGGGTTCAGTAGCCTCTCAGCAGGTGTGAGACATTGCTAACTACCTTATCCAGTATTCATTTTTCTTCCTTTCTGACAGAACCCAGAATTGGCATGGTAGCTCCATAATGATCAGGAACTCATATTCCTTCTATTATGTGGTTCTGCTATCCTCATACATGGCCCGAGATAGCTAACTTCACCCATCTGTGTTCCAATGAGAGAAGGGAGAAAAGGGAAGGCAAAGGGTATCTAACTTCCTTCAATGACATTTCCCATAAGTTGCATACCACTTTTGTTAATATCCTGTTAGCTAGAAATTAGTCACATGGTCTCCTAGCTACAAGGGAGGCTACAAAATACTGTCTTTATATTATGAGTGTCTGTGTGCCCAGCTAAAAATTGCAGACTCTGTTACTGTAGAAGGAAGCACAACCAACAATCTCTACAACCATGAGCAAAACTATATGGAGAAAATTATAAAACTATTGAAATACATTAAAGAAAACCCAAACAGAGACATAAACCATGCTCACATATAGAAAGACTCAGAATTGTAAAAATGTCAGTTTTCCTTCAAACTGATGTTATAGGTTGAATATAGTTCCAAATAAAGAACTGGATAAGTTGAGATTCTAAACATACATTGAAGATCAAAAGCCTAAGCCTAATCAAGACACTCTTGAAAGAGAAAGAAGAAGAAAATAAAAAAGAACAACAATGAAGGTATTAGCCATGCTGAACATTATAACTTAAAAGCCTATAGAAAAAAATACATTGTGATACTAGCAGGGATAGACAAATGGATCAATATAACAGAACAGAGAGCCCACAAATAGATTCATATGTATCTGGCAACTTGATAACAAAAACTGCATTGCAGACTGGTAGGGAAAGATGGATTGCTCAGTAATACATGGAGCTAGGATAAATGAATATTTATATGAAAAAATAAAACTGGATCTCTGCCTCATACCATATATAAAAAATAAATTCCAGATGGATTAAAACTTAGTGACTACATATAGGAGAGTATTTTATGAACTCAGGGTAGGAAAGAATTACTAAACAGCATATGAAAAGCAGTAACCATACAGGAAAAAATTGACAATATGATGACATGAAAATGAAAACAACATGTTTGGTGCCAAAATTAGACTTATGAGCAAAATACATAAGCACAGAGGAGGGAACAATTAACTCTGCCTCAGGAGAAAGTAATTTTGAGGTGGGTCTTAAAGTGTGTTTGAGTGTTCACCAGGGCAAAACATTCGAAGCAGAGAGAATAGCATATGGAAAAGTGCAGGGCCAAAACAGTATGGTGTATTCAAGGAAACACCAGTGGTAAAATATACAGTAGAGAGGGGCTATATGACATCACAGGCTTTCGAAACAAATCAACCCAGCCCTACCACTTACCAATTCAGTGACTTTGGGCGTATGATTTAGTTTCTGAGTATGTTTGCTGACCTGTAAAGTGAGAGTATTCCTACCTCATGAAGTTGTAAGGATCTAAGACAGCAGTTTTTTAAGTGGGGTACAAAGACTCCTAGAGTCCCCAAAACCTTTTTTGGGGGGTCCATGAGGTCAAAAGTATTTTCACAGTACTACGTCTTATTTGCCTTTTTCACTGATCATGCAAAAGCAATGGGAATACAATTGCTGATAACCTTAGCATATATCAAGGCAATGGCACCAAACTGTACTAGTAGTCATTGTATTCTTTACTGCTACACACTTGCAATTTTTAAAAGGGCCAGTTTCACTTAAGAATGACCTTGATGAAACAGTAAAAATCATTAATTTTATTAAATCTCAATTCTTGAGTGCATGGCTTTTAATATTCTGTTTGACAAAATGGTAAGTGCACATAAAGCACTTTTGTTTTGTATCAAAGTATGATCGTTGTCTCCAGGAAAAGCATTTGTGCAAGTATTTGAATTGTGAGCTGAATTCGCTACATTTTTTAAAACAAATCACTATTTTAACTTGACAGAATGACCAACAGTCCAAGTATAATTATTTAGATGTATTTGGCATTTTCTCAAAAATAAACAAAGTGGGCCTGTCACTTAAAGGAAAACGACTTATAATATTTATTGCCAATGATAACATTTGAGATTTCAAGTGAAAATTATATTTTTGGAAAACTTGTATTTACTACAGTGAGCTGGCAGCTTCTCAACACTGAAAGATTTTGCTAATGGGACTGGTTGTGATTTGAATGAATGTGAGTATTTTTTTATGCTGGATAATGGGATATATTAACATTTGGAATATCTGTGTTACTGAGTGAACCACTATTTTCCAAATCACCAATGTATGATATTTCAAAATCATGCTTGGGTAGAAGATTCATTCAAATTGCAAGACAGACCAATGGGTTTTAATGTAACGATACAGAAAGTTCACTGATACGGTTTCAAATACCACATTCAATTATCCTTGAAAAAACTACCACTTGTCATGGTTTGGTATACTACCAAAGAAGAATATCCAAAATTATCTGAAAAAGGGAATTAAAACATCTTTTCTTTTTTCAATTATTTATCTGTATGAGGACAGATTTTCTCCAAATACTTCAGCTGAAACAGATAAAAAGGCATAAACAGATAAGAAAATCAAGCTATTTTAATTAAATCAGGTATTAAGATATTTGCAAAAGTATGAAACAATGATGCTTTTCTCACTATTTTTTCTTTTGAAAATGTCATTTATATGTTTGGCTGGTGTGACTCAGTGGATTGAGTGCTGACTTGAAAGCTGCAAGGTCCCTGGTTCGATTCTTGGTCAGGACACATGCCTAGGTTGCAGGCCAGGTCCCCAGTTGGGGGCATGTGAGAGGCAGCCAACTGATGTTTTTCTCTCTTCTCTTTCTCCCTCCCTTCCCCTCTTTCTAAAAATAAATAAATAAAATCTAAAAAAAAAAGAAAATATTATTTATACTAACCTGCAATTGGTTCACTAGTTTAAGAGAATTTTAATAAAAATTTATTTGAACCAAACTAATGACATGCTGCAAACGAAGCAAGATCTCAAATAATCTCTATTAGTTAACATTTGTTTATTTTTAGAGAGAGGGGAAAGGAGGGAGAAAGAGAGGGAGACAAACATCATGTGTGGTTGCCTCTCACTTGGTCCCCACTGGAGACCTGGCCCACAACCCAGGCATGTGCCCTGACTGTGAATTGAACTGGCAACCCTTTAATTCCAAGCCCGAGCTCCCTGTTACTATTTTTAAATGAATTAATGTTTTAAAAGTTTATCAATTTTTGCCCTGGCTGGTGTGGCTCAGTGGATTGAGCACCAGCTTGAGAACCAAAGGGTCACTGGTTCAATTCCCAGTCAGGTCGCATGCCTGGGTTGCAGGCCAGGTCCCCAACAAGAGGCACATGAGAGGCAACCACACATTGATGTTTCTCTCCCTCTCTTTCTTCCACCCTCCTCCTCTCTAAAATAAATAAATAATGTCTTTTAAAAAATAAAAATTTATCCGTTTTAATTTCTAATTTAGTAAATATCGGTAGATATAACCCACATAAACATGAACTCTTTGGGGTCCTCAGTAATTTTTAAGAATACAAAGGGATCCTAAAACCAGAGTTCAAGAACTGCTCACTGGTCTGTGAGATTATACATACATATCATTTATCACAGGATCTGGCAAACAAACAGTAGCTATTAATATGCAGTAGGAGCATAGGAGAGTGAATGGCAGGAGCTAAGATTTTGTAAAAAGATTTTTATTTATTTTTAGAGACAGGAGGAGGGAGGGAGAAAAACATCCATCAGCTGCCTCTCATATACACTCCAATTGGGGACAGAAGCTTCAACCCAGGCATGTACCCAGACTGGGAATTCAATCAGTGACCTTTGACTTTGCAGGACAACGCTCAACCAACTGAACCACACCAGTCAGGGCAGGAGCTGAGACTGAAGAGACAGTTTGGTGCCAGACTGATTGTGAAGTGCCTTGAGTGCCTTTGACAGCACTGTAAGCAGGGCATGGCATGACTGAATTTTATATTTTAGTAATCCAAGTCTGAGAGCAGTATGCAAGATGTGGGAGAGGCTGGTCCCTGGAAATCTAGAGGGCTGTTGCAATTGTCTGGGAAAGATTTGATAAGGATTTGAATGAATGTATCCAGAATGGATACATTCATGCATGTGTGAGGCAGCCAACTGATGTTTCTCTCTCTTGCATCAATGTTACTCTCCCTCTCTTTCTCTGTCCCTCCCTCCCGGTCTCTCTGAAAATAAATAAAATCTTAAAAAGAAAAAAGAATGTTGGGGAGAATGATATGTACTGAGCCTGAAATGCCTGTGAGACTTGTAGGCTGGAAATCTAAGAGGTAGTTAGAAATGCAGGATTGAGGTCACAGGCATGGTCAGGGATACAAATATTGTTTCAGGAGTTATCAAGACTGAAGTATAAAAAAGAAAAAATACTATATATTGTGTGTCTATTATATGTCAGACACTTTGGTAAATATGTGTGGGTAGGGGACTCATAACTGATGGCCTCAATTTTCTCTGAAAGGGAAACCACATATGTGGGGGAGTTGGGACTATTCCTTTGGGACTTTAACTGCTCTTAACATTCGCACAGAGAAAGTTTCTGTCTTTGCTGATGTTCTCTCCTGGTGAAACAGAAAATTCAGTGGAAAGGAATGGAAATTCCTTTCTACTTTACATTAAAATTTAGCTATATTTGCAAAGAACACAAGCATTGATGTCAGATTTGGATTTGAATCTGCTTCTGTCCCTTACTACCTCAGTGACTCTGGTCAAGTAATTTAACCTCTCATCTGTTTCCACATCTGTAAAATAAAATGATTATGAAAATTAAATGAATAAAGAGGGTAAAATGGTAACTGTCATCATCATCATCATTATATTCCTCCCAACAATTCTGTGAGATAAAGATTATATCATTATCTCCATTTTTATAGAAAATAAAAATTAAACATAGATTCAGAAACTTATCTACAGTCAGCTTTTAAATGGTGGCTAGCATTTGAATTCAGGTCTCATTTTACAGCCCTTTCTCATCCAGGGAGACGATAGAGAGGAAGAGAGGAGGACCATATGCACTCTGAGGAATACTAATACTTAAGGGTAGACAAGAAGAGAGACATCATCAAAGAAGAATCAGAGATAAATGGCTCTAATGTATTAGTTTGTTAGGACTGCTATAACAAAGTATTACGGACTGGGTGGCTTAACCAACAGTAACTAATTTTCTCTCTGTTCTAGAGGTTAGGAGTCCTGAGATCAAGGTATAGGCAGGGTTGTTATTTCTGAAGTCTCACTCCTTGTTGCAGATGGCTGTCTTGTCCTGTCTTCACATGGTCTTTCCTACGTGCACATTTGTGTCCTTATATGCTTTTACAAGGACACCAGTGCGGATGACACAGGGGCTACACACTAAACCTGACAAGCTCAGGGGAGGCCTGGCTGGCAGGCCTTAGAAACTCCGAGACCTAAAGTAACCACATAGGATGGTCTGAAATGAAAACTTTCTAGCTAAAAGTGAGTCATGGTAGGGAGTCATGTCCTAGGTTAGTATCTTTCTTTAAAAAAAAAAAAAAATCATTGCCTGAGGATAGAGAGATCAGTCGCTACCTCCTACAGGCAACCCGACCAGGGATCAAGCGTCCGGACTGGGGATTGAATCCACAACCTAGGTATGTGCCCTGACCAGGAATCAAACCCCCAGTCTTTTGGTGTGTGGGGCTGGGCTGGTATCTTTCCCGACAAAGATCAGTCTTTACCCTAACTGAGCCTATTGTCTTTTTGTATCTCTGATAACAAACATTTGGGAAGTCAGGGTAATTTCCTTTTCCTATACCCCTCAGGGCACAAATTCCCACCAGAGGAGGAGCCCACAGAGCCCTTCATTGTTACTGTTATCATGTTAATTGTTAACTATCCTCTACTGACTTACATAAAAGCATGTGTCTATTCCTTTCACTTTTTATCCAATCCTAGAGATTTCCCTTTGATTTCACCTGCCTCTCTAATCTATCACCAATGAATTTCATGTAACACCCCCTACCCCATGTCTTCCCCTTTGATTCTGAGGTATAAGATACAGTGGTAAACCTGCCATTTACTAGAACATTTTCTCAATTCTTTGAGATTTTGCTTCCCAGCAGTTGTCATCAGTTTGCCTCAGATAGACTCATAGAAATTCTTACAGGTTTGGACATTTATTATGCTGACACTAGTCATACTGGACTAGGGCCCCTCATCGTGGCCTCACTTAATTTTAATTACCTCTTTAAAGACCCTCCAAATACAGCCATACTCTAAGGCCTGGGGAGTAGTAGGTCTTCAACACTGCACTTTGGGCAGGACATAGTTCAGCCCTCAACACTGTGGTTTTCATGACATCCTTTGTTTTCCTTCACAGGACATATAACAACTTTATTATGTGTGTTTTAATAATTTAAATTATCATATCCTAAATTTTGAACTTGATAGTACCTTTTAAAAATCTGCCTTGTCATTTTTTGTTTCTTTACTCATACTTTTATTACTTTTTTCCCTTTAAATATATTAAACATACTTGTTTATATGCTATATCATAACTCCAATACTCCAAGTCCCTGTGGACTTTATTTATAATTTCTGCTCATTCATGGTGTCTTATTTGCTGTTGGGTTGTGTTTTGGAGTTTTTATTTATGAACTCCTATTTGAAGGAACTTTAGCTCTAGGGAGTTTTTGAGGTCTGGATTTGAGATGCCGTTCTCCAGGGAGGATTTGTGTTGGTTTCCCTCTAGGGCCTGGGGATACTACCAACCTGTGACTACTTTAAATTCTGGGCTTGAAGTTTTTGTTTATTTAGGAAGTGAGAATTTATGCTATAACCCCCTGAGAGACCTAGTCTGTAAATTCCCAGGGGAAATTTTTTTCCCCTGACTCAGAACCAAGATTGAGTAGGGACATTTTCTTGCTATCTCTCTTCTCAGGGTGGGTATTTTCTGGTTTACTTTTTCACTGAGAGTGGAGTCCTCAGGGGGATTTCAATCCAGCTGCTCAGCTGCTCTTTTTGCACAAGCCCTAGGCTTTGTCTACTGCCTGCTGAGAAACCACTAAGATAGAAACTCTGACTGTCCCTGGGGATTGGCAGATGCCTCTACAGCAGCCACCAACTTCAGCCTTATGTTTTCGGATTCATACTTGTGCTTGTTGTGTTTGAGCTGCTGTTTCATAGTGGAGCGTTATATTGCTGGATGTCATATACTGTTGGATGTCTGTACCCCCACACCCCACACTGTGAGTTCCATGAGAGCAAAGGCTTGGTTTAGGTAGTCACTGCTCTCTTCCCAGAACCCAGCCCTGTGCCTAGTACACAGAAAGTGATCAATAAATATTTATTGACTGTATGAAGGTGGGAAAAAGTTAGGAATTGCCAGAAAGGCATTGAGGTAGAAAAAATTGAGGTAAGGACTGAAAACTGGCCATTGTATTTGTCAGTTAGGTTGTTTTGAGAATAGATTTCATAAATTAACAGGGCAGAAGCTGAATTTCACTGATTAAAAAGTAAATAGGAGAGTGACAAAAAAGCAGAGGGTGGCTGGATTAAAGAAAAAGGAAAAAAATTTGAGAATGACAAATTCAAATGTATTTGCAGGTTAAGGAGAATGACTTTCTGACATGAGAGAAATTATAAGAGACAGAGAAGAGACAATTGAGAGGATACAGTATTCCAGGAGAGACAGATGGGAGGGCAGAGGCTCAAGTTAAAGCCTCTGTCCAGAGACCCTCTCCTTTAGCCAGGCCGGAAGATACGGACGGGGTGCCCTCACAAGTCAGTTTAGAGCGCAAAAGGAGGAATGCTGGGGACATGGCACTTGTTTGTCTATTTTCCTTTTGTGTTAGAATGCAAGGTGGTCCACAAAAGCAGAGGCTGGAGCTAGAGAGAGGTGCCCGAGGAGAGCAGCTGTGGGAAATTCACAAGGCATCTGGCTCCCTGTGAGTTTTGCCAAGGCAAGGCTGGAAACCACACACGGGTACCAGTTCTGACTGGTGGTTAATGCTCTCCCACTAACACAGTAGCCAGCAACTGACGTGGTGTGCGTGAGAGGCAACCGTATGGACGTTTCTCTCTCACATCAGTGTTTCTCTCCCACTTTTTCTCCCTTCCTTCCCCTCTCTAAAAATAAATTAAAAATTAAAAAAAACAAAAACAAAAACAAATTAGAGGTTTCTCGTACATACCACCAGACTCTGACCTGAGTGCTGTCCTGTCCAACTTTTGTACAAATAGTTTAGTTAAGAAATGACGACAGCCCTGACCAGTGTGGATCACTTGGTGGCGCGTCATCCTGCAAAACCAAAGGTCACTGGTTCGATTCCCTTGTCAGGGCACATGATAAGGTTGTGGGTTCGGTCACCCAGCCGGGCATGTGTGAGAGGCAGCCATCAATGTTTCTCTCTTCCACAGATGTTTCTCTCCCTCTCTTTCTCCCTCCCTTCCTCTCTCTCTAAAATAAAATAAAATAAAAATATTTTAAAAAAAGGAATGATGATCACATTTGTAGATATTAAGAGTATGGGAGGGACAATGAATATGTCGGAGAGCAGTATGAGAAAGCAAAGAGATCTGCAGGCTAGATCAAATCTAACAAGATGTAGTTTAAATATGTTAAATATGCTAAATATATATAAACATAGGATATATGGCATAATAATGGCATAATATGTTTTGAAAATTACTTAGGAGACCCAACAGAAACATGGACAGTAAAAATAGAGGGTATGCAAATAGCACGTACACACACACACACACACTTATGCCCACATGTACACACACATGTGTAGGTGTTTGTGTTGTGTTCAACTTTTGCTCATCCTTCATATTGGCAAAAATTTTAAAGATTGATAATACCAAGTATTAGCAAAGGCATGGGGAAGTGGCTAGGGTATTCTCACAAGGCTGGTGAGAATAGAAATCATTTTAGGGCAATTTTTAAGTATGTATTAATGTTTTAAATGTGCATACCCCGTGACCCAGGAATTTAATCTCTCCATATTTATCCCAAAGAGTTACTCTCATATAGCACTAGAGGTATAAAGAATTTTCAATGAAACATTGTAACAGCAAAAAAATTAGAAACGATATATATGTCCAACAACAGAATGGTTAGATAAAATGTGATACATCCATACTATGGGACACTATATAGTGGTTATAGAAAGAGTGAGACAGCTTTATATGTACTGATACAAAAAGTTCTCTGAGCCCTGGCTGGTGTGGCTCAGTGGACTGAGTGCTGGCCTGCGAACCAAAGGGCTGCGGATTTGATTCCCAGTCAGGGCACATGCCTCGGTGGCGGGCCAGGTCCCCAGCTGTGGGTGTGAGAGAGGCAGCCACACATTGATGTTTCTCTCCCTCTTTCTCTAAAAATAAATAGAATCTTTAAAAAAAAAGTTCTCTGAAACATGTTAAGTGAAAAGATATGGAATAATACAAACTATTTGATACCATGTTTTTAAAACCCCATACAACTACACATTCCTATATGTAAACATATATTCATGTAAATATTTACATAGACAAAAGTCTAAAAGGATATATAATCAAAGTGAACCAGTGTGTATCTCTGGGAGAAAAGGACCAGGATTTGGGATAATGGTCCAAGAAGGCTCTGGCCATATCTGTAGTTTTTTTGAATGAAGGTTTTAATCTCTATTATCTATATATTTTATTTGTATATTATTTATACAATGAAAACAATCCTATCTTATCCCCAAAATTACACTTCTAGGTTTTAGTTAGAGTCAGTTTTAATGAGTCAATAGGGTGAGTGGTGAGAAAGTCTAAGGCAGCGTAGGGCTGTAGTACAGAGATTAGACTGATCTGAAACTGGGGAAGAGTGAGGTAGTTGGAACCAAAGAACAAAAGACAGAGGCGACTGAGGGTGTGGTGAAAGTGTCTTGAGATCATTGCCTGGGGAGCCTAAGGTGCCTTGAGATGTTCAGGGAAAGAAGTGAAGACACTGAGGATCTGGTAGACTGGAACGATAGCTTGCCCAAACCAACTGATACTTCTCTTGAGGAGAAGAGAGTACTCCTCATCTCTTCTCCTTAGATTGGATGAAGCTCGCGACGTGGTTGTACCTCTCTCCAAAGAAATCTCTTTTATAAACGCTATGTCTACTTTCTATACTTTTGAAATGGATGAGGGGGGTTCAAGAATCAGAAAACTGGCTCTTTCAATTTTTACATTTCTGTCTGAAATCTCCCTTTGGAATTTCATAGACCTTCGTACTCCAACTGAAATATCCAATTAAAAATCTTGTTAAGTATAAAACATAATCTTTATTAATCTTGCTGTATACACCTTTCCCCAGTCCCTCCCTAGAGTCTCTGTGATTTAGTCATACTTCCCAGGCCAAGTCATAGGACAGTCATCAAGTTGGTTTGATATAATCTGGCCATGCCTCCCTTAAGGGATTAAAAAATAAATGAAAATTAAAAAGCCCAGCCAGGGCCTAGGTACCACCACAGTGATTCTACTGTTATGAGAGGGAGTGCTCAGGACTCTCTCTTGGCTCCAAACCTAGTTCTTCATGAGGGTGTACAGGGTGCTGTGGTTTGGTGAAGTAGCCATGGACTTTGGAGTCTGTCAACTACCAAGTGATCTTAGATAAATTACCTTTTCTGAACTTCACTGAAATTCTGTAGAATAGTCTTACCTTGCAATTCAAATTTTAATTGTTAATTACACAATTAATGTATAAATATTCTCCTTATATAAAAGCAAAACATTACAGATGAGATTAAATTTCCTTGGATTACTACTTCTTCTACTCTCCTAACTCCCTCCAGATGAAACCACAATTTTCCCTTTAGTATTTTCTCTCTCCAGTCTTTTTTCAATCAAACCTGGTTTTTCACCTGTAAAAAACAGGGTAGTACTATCTATTCTGAGATAGAACAGAGGTGAAAATGCAAGGAGTACAATTTTTTCCTTCTGTTTACTGTGTTGGAAGGAGTTGGGACCTCCTGCAGGAACACGGCTCTACACTACGCTCAAGCCGAAGAGAAATCAACCTATTTCCAGGCATGGAACTACCTGTCCTCTATCTAGTATTAGAAAATACCTAAACCAACTTTAGAAAATAAACGAAACTAAGTTTTTAGTTTATTTTTTTCAAAAAAATTCAACAGACATCATGCACAGAATCTATAGTAGGAACAAGCCCCAGCCTGTTACAGGGACACAGCCCAAGGCCCAGAGAGCATTGTCTCCTTTGTACTCTTCCCTTTTAGCCAGACAAGGACGATTGTGCCTTAGGTCTTCTCTTCCTGTGCTCTTCATATCACATTGCTGAAAGAAAGAGATCATATGACCAGATTTTTTTCCCCCAAAACTGCTTGCCCACTAAGTACAACAAAGACTAAAAACAAAGCAATATCCCTCCCCCCACAATTCTGCTCTTCCGTCACTCCACAGGACACGGGACACTCCCACAATTGTTTTTCCCTACTATCAGAGAGGAAGCACAAGCCAAGTTTTCCAGAGACACTAGTGGTTGGTTCTCAGACGCCCCAAGGGCAGGATGTCATTTTACATAAGAACAAATTTCACTTATTGAGCATCTACTTTGCCAACCATGATATGTTTCTTTACAGATATTTAATTCTAACAAAAGCCATATGATGTTTGTATTATAATTATCCTCATATTACAGGTGGAAGGACTGAAGCTCAAAAAAACGTTAAGTAATTCTCTTCTTAAATTGTGACTTCCTGAGGCAAAGGAGCTATTTATATAAGAACAATACTGGTTAGTGGAAAGTGGCATCTAGCAGCAGGAAGGAGAAGCAAGAAATGTGGGGACAATAAAAGAGGTAGGGTAATAGGAAATTAAGAAGAAAAATTCATCCCTATCACTCAGCATGGGCTGTGCTCTAGGGTGTGTGTGTGTGTGTGTTTAAACAAATCTCCTAGCAACCATCTGGTTTCTATCTTTCTATGACAGCACAGGCTTGTGGTGTCTAAATATGGGCACAAGAAAGAATGAGTGGACTCAGGAGGGGAAGTGAGGAAACTGCAGAAAAGGCAAATTGTTTTTTAGTTTATTCTATTACAGTTGTCCCGATTTTCCCCCTTTGCCCACCTCCACGCAGACCACCCCTCACTCCCTCAGTCAATCCCCTCTCTGTTGTCCATGTCCAAGGGTCATTCATACATGTTCTTTGACTAATCCCTCCTCACTCCTTCTGCCCCTCTCGCTCTTACAGCTGTCAGTCTGTTCCATGGTTCCATGTCTCTGGTTCTATTTTGCTCATTAGTTTATTTTGTTCATTAGATTCCAGTTGTAAATGAGATCATATGGTGTTTGTCTTTCACCAACTGGCTTATTTCACTTAGCACAACAGTGTCCAAGTCCATTCATGTTGTCACAAAATGTAGGGATTCATTTTTTCCTGCTGCATAGTATTCCATTATATAAATGTACCACAGTTTTTTGATCCACTCATTTACTGATGGGCACTTAGGCTGTTTCTAAAACTTCGCTATTGTAAATACCATTGCTATGAACACTGGGGTGCATAGGTTCATTTGAATTGGTGTTTCAGGACTCTTGGGGTATATTCCCAGCAGTGAAATTGCTGGGTCATAAAGCAGTTCCATTTTTATTTTTTTGTGGGAATTCCATAGTTTTCCACAGTGACTGCACCAGTCTGCATTCCCTCTCACCAACAGTGCACTAGGGTCTTTTCACCACATCCTTGCCAGCACTTTTTTGATTTATTAATGATGGCCATTCTGACTGGTGTGAGGTGGTAACCTCATTGTGGTTTTAATTTGCATTTCTCTGATGATTAGTGATGTTGAGCACTTTTTCATACATCTCTGGGCCCTCTATATGTCCTCCTTGGAGACATGTCTATTCAGGTCCTTTGCCCATTTTTTAATGGGATTGTTTGTTTTCCTGATGTTGAGTTCTTTATATATTTTGGAGATCAAACACTTGTCTGAGATATCATTGGCAAATACAATGATACTGTATTTCCCAGAGTTGGTTCCCTTTTCATTTTGATGGTTTCTATAGCCGTGCAGAGCTTTTTAATTTGATATAGTCCCATTTGTTTATTTTTTTCCTTTATTTCCCTTGCCTGAGGAGATATATCAGCAAAAATATTGCTACATGGGATATCTGAAATTTTACTGCCTACGTTTTCTACTAGGACTTTTATGGTATCACAACTTATATTTAAGTCTTTTATCCATTTTGAGTTTATTTTTGTGTATGGTGTAAGCTGGTGGTCTAATTTTTTTCTTTTTTTGCATGTACCAGTCCCGTTCTCCCAATACCATTTATTGAAGAGACTGCTTTTCCTCCATTGTATGCTTATGCCCCCTTTGTCAAATGTTAATTCACCATACAGACATGGGTTTATATCTGGGCTTTCTATTCCATTCCATTGGTCTACGTGTCTGTTCTTATGCCAGTACTGGACTGTTTTGGTTACAGTGGCCTTGCAGTATAGTTTGATTGGTACTTTGATCCCTAGAAAAGGCAGATTTCTATGGTACACTGTCAATTATTCCTCCCAGCCTACTCTCAAGGTAAGAAAGGGGCTTACGGCCATGATCACATCTTGATTCACAGCAGTCACAGTTAAGAGGTGAGCCCTGCATACCTTCTTTTGTCTTATTTTAAGCAATTATGTAAATTCCTATCCAGTCAGGGGGATCCCCTTGGGACAAGAGTGGAGAGATAGAAATTTTTGCTTCCCATTTTTACCCCAGGTGCCACTTTCGTGTAGAGAGAGGTCAGAGGATCCCCTCTAATGAAGGCATGGTAGCCCCAGACGGAAAGGTGAGGGAAGAAGCCAGGTACAAGGGTGAGGAGTAAGGACAGGCGCCGCTGAGATTAAACGGGCCCAGGCCAGAGTTATGAGAGCCCCTTCCTCAAGTCAGCAGTGTTTCTCAATGAGAGGACCCCAGGGGACATTTGTGTAGGGACTTTTTGATTGTCTTGACTGAGAATCTAGTGGGTGGAGGACAGAGATCCTGTTAACATCCTCAATCACACAGGACAGTCCCCACAACAAAGAAGTATCTCGTCCAAAACATCAATAGTCCTGAAGTTGAAACCTTGAGGTCGATGCTGGTCCTACATGAGTCCTCACCTTGGTCCACTGCAGGAGCAAGAGATAGGTCAAATTACTTAAGGGGATATCAAGGGTGCCGGCTCGTTCCCTTGGGTTGAGTTCCTTCCGAACTTCCAACCTAAGTACATATTTAGTTTGTTTACTTCTAAAAATGATCTAGGCTGAGTCTCAAATTTGCTGTGAAATCAGCTTCTTTTAGAGAAGAGGGCCCTGGGTAAAAGAAAAGCTGTCTGGCCAGAGGTATTCTAGAGTAGGTACCAGTTTTATGTTACTAATTGTTTGGGAATCGAAGGTAAGTAGCTGGAATAAATCAAGAATAAGAATGATGCTTGTTGGTGGGTATGTAGCCCTAACTGCTAATATAAATAGTTAATTCTATTCAGTCTTTTCCATCTAAATATATCACTGATCCAACATTCCAAGCCCATAATTTTTTTTAAATGTTGTTCAAGTAGTTTTTTTCCTTTTACCCCCATTCCAGCCCACCCCCCTGATTTGTTGTTGTTGTTTTCTAAGCTAGACACTTTAATTTTTCTTTTATATAAAAAAATATATTTGGGGACTTCCAGTCAAGATTGCGGTGTAGGCAGACATGGCTCACCTCTTTGTACAACCACAACAAAATTACAACTAAAATATAGAACAACCATTGCTCAGAACTGATGAAAATTGAATTGAATGGAAGCCTGTCAACTACGGAATTAAAAAAACTACATTCATTGAGACTGGTAGGAGGGGAACAGACACGGAACCGGCTGGCGTCACCCCAAGTGTGGTGGATAAAAATTCAGGAGGGAGCCCTGGCTGGTGTGGTTCAGTGGATTGAGTGCAATCCTGTAAACCAAAGGGTTGCCGGTTTGATTCCCAGTCAGGACACATGCCTGGGTTGCAGGCCAGATACCCAGTGGCGGCCATGTAAGGGGCAACCACACATTGATGTTTCTCTCCCTCTCTTTCTCCCTCTCTTCCCCTCTCTCTAAACATAAATAAATAAAATCTTAAAAAAAAATTCAGGGAGGATATCTCTGGAGCGAGGAGTTCTAGCCCCACACCAGGACCCCTAGCCCAGGGTTCTAGTGCCAGGAAGATAAGTCCCCACAACTTCTGGCTGCAAAAACCAGCAGGGATTGAGTTAGTGGAAGAAACTTCTGGAGCTCCAAGCAGTTCCTCTTTAAGAACCCACACACGGACTCACCTATTCATACTCACTCCCTCTGGGCTCCAGTGCACTGTGGGGGAAGCTTGAGGGGCACCAGTGGTGTGCAACGGGAGGCTGAGGTGTCTGGCATCAAGGTGAGCAGAGGTCATTGTCCTTTTCTCGGCTATCTCCCCACAGAACTGGTAAACTGGTGCTGTATCGAAGATTCCATCAACCTGGCTAACACTGCTTGACCTGCCTTGGAGATCCCCAGAGGCTCTGCCCCACCCAACTTAGGGGTCCACCCAAGCTGCTTTCCCATATGAACAAACAAGCAGCAGCTGGCCTCAGTGAGCCCCAAGCCCGGCACTAGCAGCCTAGATTCACAGCTGGCTTTGCCTGGGAATCTCCAAGCCCTGCACAAGTAGCAGCCATCTCAGATTGCTTTATAACTCAGGCAGGGTGGCCCTGGGCAGAACACAGGTGGAGGCTGATTTTGGCCTGCATCACCCAGGAAACCCCAGGACCAGTGCACCCAGTGGACAGCTACAGACCACGTCGGTGCACCACCACCCTGCCCCTGCACAGCTGATACAATAGAGTGGATAAAGCCAAGAATCAAATCAATGATTTGGAATGTAAAGAAAAAAAACCCAATCAGAACAAGAAGAAAAAAAGAATCCAAAAAATGAGGATAGTGTAAGCAGTCTGTGGTAGAACTTTAAGCAATCCAACATTTGCTTCATAGGGGTACCAGAAGGAGAAGTGAAAGAGCAAGAAACTGGAAATCTATTTGAAAAAATAATGAAAGAAAACTTCCCTAACTTGGTGAAGGAAATAGACATACAAGTTTAGGAAGCACAACAGTCCCAAACAAAATGGACCCAAAGAGGCCCACTCCGAGGTACATCATAATTAAAATGCCAAAGGTTAAAGATAAAGAGATGGGAGTGGGGTGTGGGAGAAAGGGTGAGAGGTGAGAGGATTAAGAAGTACTAATAGTTACAGAATAGCCACGGAGATGTAAAGAACAGTATAGCAAAAGGAGCAGCCAAAGAAATTACACACGTTATCCGTGGACATGAACAAGGGTGAGGGCATTGCCTGAGGGAGTGGCATGTGCTGGGTAGAGAGGGACAAAGGGGGGAAAAAATCAGGACAACTGTAATAGCATAAACAATCAAGTATAATTTTAAAAATACAGCTTGGTTTAACAAGAGATAACAGAATAAAGATAACAGAACAAATACAGGAGTCACCTATTTTCAAAGCAGGATGTGGGAACTCTCTTAGTTTCTTAACACTCCAATGACCTTTACCTTTACTGTACTTCAAATACCCATTCCTAATGCCTTTGTCATTTCATGAAGACCTCCAACTCTAAAATCTTTAACATCATTTGACTACCATGTCCTGAGCTTTCAGCTTAATCATCTGCTCTTCGACCGTATCAAAACTTTTTTTAAAAAAAGATTTTATTTATGTTTAGAGAGAGGGGAAGGGGAGGAGAAAGAGAGGGAGAGAAACATCTTTCAGTTGCCTCTCGCATGCCCCCAACAGGGAGCCTTGCCTGCAACCCAGGCATGAGCCGGCAACCCCTCGGTTTGTGGGACGACACCCATCCCACTGAGTCACACCAGGCAGGGCTCAAAACTTCTCTTGACCAGAGTTTAACATACCTTCCTTAACCAGGCTGAATCAGATGGAATGCTTGCACTGTCTTTTACCAGCACCTCCAATCCCTTTGCTCCCTTGTTAGTCCACTTCATGTCTACAAATTATAATCCAGGATTACAGAGTGATATTAGTTTTTCTGCTCCTGTACCCAGGCAGCTGTGTGTTACTAGTGATAAATAAATCAGTGAAAAATTATATATATAAAAAAATCAACCCAAAAATATATGGATTGGTACCACTCCAGTGCATCTCACATTCCACGGATTACAGATTGACGGTTTCCAATCTGTTAGGCCCTCAACACTGTTCCTTAACTCTTTTACTTAGTTTTTTTTTTTTGTAAGATTTTATCTATTTATTTTTAGAGAGGGGACGGGAAGGAGAAAGAGAGGGAGAGAAACATCAATGTGTGGTTGTCTTTTGAGCGCCCCCTACTGGGGACCTGGCCCACAATCCAGGCATGTGCCCTGACTGGGAATTGAACTCCTGACCCTTTGGTTCACAGGATTGAGTTCAATCTACTGAGCTACACCAGCCAGGACTTACTTAGTATTCTTTTCAGCCTTCTTCCTTTCCCTTCCCTTTCATCCTCTTTTACACTGTAGCCACCTTCTTAAATCCCTCTCTGAGTTCCCACATCCCTAAGTCTCAACTAGCAACTTCATATCCTATTCCACAAAGAACAATGAAGCTGTTGGTAGACTCTAGTGAATTACTTAGCTCTAGTCACAAATAGCTGTGAGTTTATCTACTGTTATATCTTTACCTTGAATTTTAGTAGGATGAATTATATATCCTCTTGCTCGAGACCAATTGTCTCAGCTAGCTTCCCAATGAAATTAACCCCATTACTTCACCCTGTACAGTGGTTGGCACATAGTAAATGTTCAATAAATGTTTGTGAAACTGTTGTTTAATTAACCACATCCACCTGAGCTATTGTTTCTATCCCCTCTCTCTTCACAAGAATCCTTTTGGTTGTCATCATTCTCTATTGAGCGTCGCCTTTTTTTATTTGTTCCTTTAACTTAGTCCATAAATGTGCCTAAATCATTCCTATCCTAAAACAACAAAACCTTCTCACACCTCTCAGTTGTACAAGCAAGATTTTACCTCTACAAATCCACTAAAACGTGTCTCAAAAAGATTACTAACTGCCAAATCATAGGGACACCCTTTAGTCCATTTTTAAAAACACTGTGATTTTACTGTTTTTGGAAGTAAAGTCATCTCTAATGATCAAGTATATGTTAACTGCCAAAACCTTGAAAAGTACAAAATGTACAAACACACACACCCTAAATCATAATTCTGACAGTTATCCACTATTTTGCCACATTTCTTTCCTGAAAAATTTGGGCATTTTTTATCATGTAGGTGAGACAGTTGCATTTTTTACTTCATATAACCTTCAATAGCCCTTTACACTATGGATGGATCCAGTTCCTCCACTGTAATATCCTTTGACCACATCTTTCTGTTGGTCTTATTTTGTTGGGCCCTTGTCTCTATGCTCGTCAGCTGTTAGCCTTCATCAGGGTCAGCTCTCCAACCTTTCTGCTCTAAATGCTTTCACTTTCATGGCTTTACTGATATATCTTGAAGTCCATAGAACATACTATCTTTTTCTCCAATTTCTAGACTTATAAAGTAACTTATTGGTCATTTACTTCTGCATGTCTTATAGGCACCTTAAATGAACCCTTCTGCAAAACTGAACTCGTTGTTTTGCTTGCTAAACTTGCTCTTGCAGTGGTATTCTCAATCTGGATTATGGAATCATTTGTCCAGAAACCCGGGAACTTTCTAATGAATCCTGTATCCCACATCTAGTTCTGTTGACTGTACTTTCCGTGTCTCTCTTAAGTCTGCCCACTCCTTTTCATCCCCATTGCCATTACCTCCTGTAGTTCCTAATCACATCTAACGTGCAGTACTGTAGCAACATAACTGTCTTACTCCTAATTATACTAGCCCCATAGTAAGAATTTATAAGTGGAGTCCTGGCTAGCTAGCTCAATTGGTTAGAGCACTGTCCCTATACACCAAGGTCGTGGGTTCAGTCTCTAGTCAGAGCACACGTAAGAATCAATCAGTGGATGTATAAATAAGTGGAAAACAAATCAATGTGTGTCTCTCTCTCTAAAATTAATAAATAAAAGTATCAAAGTGTAATATATAATTCTTCACTTAGGTGTCTCATTGTTAGTTCAAACTTATTATGCCCAAATTCATCATCTTTCTCTTCACAATAGCCATACCCCTTCTCAACTTTCCCATCCAGTTAACAGCAACTGTAATACATCAGTTTTACCCTCTCCAATCTCTTTCCCAAATTACAGTAAGAAAGATTTTTCTAAAAAGCCAAGTGTTCATGTCATTCCCTTGGTCACTGCCTCCAGGATAAAGTCCTAAGTGTCTTTTATGACCTGGCTCTTGCTTCCCTCTACCAATCCCTGGCCTCACCCCTTGCAATTATTTTAAGTTTCCAGAATGTAATACTTGTGAATCCTCTTATATACTATGCTGTTCCTTCCCCCTGGAAGACTCCTTTTCTTGGCCTAACCTTTTTACCTAAATCCTACTACTCCATTAGATTTTGGTTTAGAAGCTATTTTCTGTGAAAGAGTTTTTCTGACCCTCTCCCACCTGCCTAAATTAGGTGAGTGCCCCCCTACTCCGTGCTTCCAGAGCATTCTGTGCTTATCCCTATCTTAGCGCTGATCTTTGCATCCTAATTGTCTGTCCACTCATCTTTATGATACCCTTATAGTCTGTAAGCTCCTCCAGGGCAGGCACCGTGTTAGCACTGTTGCAGTCCTCAAAGTAAGGGCTTTACATGCTTATGCTGTTTAATCATCACAACCCTTTATGGTACGTTCAACATCACTATTTTACATATAAGGAAACTGAAGCAGAGAGAGTTTAATAAACTTGTCCTAACAAAAGCAGGACTTAAAACCAGGCAGCTTGACACTAGTATGGAATCCTTCAGTAAATCCATTACCTTTAAATCCCTTCTCCACCTGAGTGGGCAGTGCGCTATCTAAAACACAGATCTGACTAGCTCTCCTCTGTCACTGTATCCCCGTAGTGGTTCCTAGGCTGGCCTCCAAGCCATATCCTCTGAATCTAGCTCCCATCTACCTTCCTGGCCTGGTCTCCAGCCACTGCCCAGGACTCACTCGATACTGGAACTGCAGAAAAACCAGATTCCACAGTTTCATCCTTCTGTGAGTACTGGTCCCTCTACCAAAATGCACCTTTTCACTTACCTTTCTGGAGAATCCTGTTCATCCTTCAGAACTTACTCCACGAAACCTTTCCTGATCACTCTTCTGCCCATCCCTCTGCAGGCAGTGGAGCGCATCCTGTCCTCACTCTCAGAAGCTGTGTGACTAGGGCAAGTTACTGTTTTAGTTTCCTCATTTGTATAATGGCAATGGTAAGACTACCTAGGCCATACAGTTTTTGAGAGGATTAAATGAGATGAATTAAACCCTTAGCATGGCGCTATATACTTTGCAAGCACTCAGAACATTTAGCAATTATTAACTACACATCCCTCTGCTCTCTGTAGCTAGGCCTCTACGGCTGCAAGTTTAACACTGCAATGACTTCTTCGCATCCAATTTCTCCACCACAGTATAATCTCCTCGAAAGAAGCACCCACATATCACACATCTCATATTTCAGCTCAGTGCCTGGCATATTGTGGGAGTTTATTCAATAATTGAATGGACTAATTAAATACTACCCATCTTCCAAGGCCCAGTTTAATTTCCATTTTCTCCACTAATATTTACCTAATGATTCCAGCCCTCTGGATTTTTCCTCCTCAGAAATGTTTACCACTGCTTGAATAGTCAGAGGCTATCTTGTGTTATATGAGGAAGTGTTGTCTCTACGTCGCTTCAATTTCCTACAGGGCAGACACCAACTCTTACATTGTTTACCTGCCTAGTAACAGCTAATACTTCCAATTGCAGAGTGAGTGTTCAACAATTACTTGTGAATTAAAACATTCCTGCCCAAGCATGGGAGGCTTCACCTTATCTTTGTTTTTGAGAATACATTTATTAAAACTGGGGACAGTGAAACAGGGAAGGGCTTGGGATAGAACCAACAGGAGAGAGCTAAGGCGAAGCTGCTGTTGGCTCACTGGGAAGTAAGTCAGTGTCAGCAGTGAGCCACAGCGGGGCTGCTGTTGGCTTATTGAAAAGTCAGAGGAAAGGGGTCCTTGGGGACAGGTTCAGGGGGTTAGCCAGAGACAACCTGTGCTGCCCATTGTTCCTTTAGTTGCAAGTCTCATGGGGACCCTTAGAGTGTAGGAGAGAAAAGACGCACACCTGAGAGGCAAGGCAGGTGTGCTCCTCTCTTTTCACCCTTATGTTGATTAGTAAGTCATTTACCTCGAAGAAAATTCAGTGTCCAACTCATCTCCTGACTCTCCTTCTCTTAGCTCTTGAAGTTCTGGTTGGAACATTAATTTGCTTTTATTTGTATGCCACTGTCATGTCTTAGCTTCCCAAGGGAAGAAATCTTTCCTTCCACCCTGGCTGGTGTGGCTCAGTGGATTGAGTGTCGACCCATGAACCAAAGGGCCACCAGTTCAATTCCCAGTCAGGGTGCATCCCTGGATTGTGGGCGAGGTCCCCAGTAGAGGGATGCGTGAAAGACAACCACACACTGATGTTTCTCTTCCTCCTTTCCCCTCTCTAAAAATAAATAAAATCTTAAAAAAAAAGAAAGGAGAAAAAAGAAACCTTCCTTTCCTTGCTAACCTCCCTCAAGTCCCAGCAGAGGGCACTATACACAAGAGGGCTGCTTCTGTGGATGCCACTGGCTCACTGTAGATATGGCAGTCACATTCCATGGCAACTCTGAGTTATTTTAATTTTGCCTACCTTTTCTATACCCAGGCCACATCACCTTAAGGTAAATGTCACTGGACAATAACAGTGACTTCATCTCTGACACCCTGCATAGCAGACAGCTAAGGGGCTTGTCAGCACAATCATCATTCAAGCAAGTTGGAGGAGTGGAAGAACCCTCAATCCACAATTTGGAATACAGATTTTACAAAACACCTAGCAAAAATACCGGCAGGAATAGCTATTTGAAGCGCTGAAGAATTGGTCTGCCCTGGCTGCCTAGTAAGGGAGTAAAAAAGGAAGAATGGCAAGTTTTAAACTGAAGTAAGAGACAGCCACAAACATACCTTGGCACCCCAGGATTCCTAAGACTATAGCTTAAAACTATGGACCGGGGAAGACAGGAATAATGGAAAAATCACAGTGAAGCCTAGATACTAACTCAAGCTCTTCCATAAACTAGCTTTGCCACCTTAAAGGTAACTTATTTCTATACTTCAACTTTCTTACCTGTATTAAAATGAAATTGCACTAACGGAAAGATCCCACACTTAGCCTTCCTGATCTCATTCCCCAGCTTCGCCCATCTGGAAAACATAAACTAGGTTCAGCGTGCTCAGAGAGGCCATGTGATTGGTTTAGGATATACAGGGTGGGACAAAAGGAGGTCTTCGGTTGTGAGGATGCAAAACAGAGGTTATTCCTGTATTATTATTTATTGTATGATTTTCCATATGAACCACTGTAACCCTACTTTTGACCCACCCTGTGTATACATCCTAGCTTTAATACTTGAGTTTCTACCTTTTGAAGTATATGAACTTTTTCATAAAATTTTTTCCAGCTAGACAATAATCCCCACAAAGGCAGGGAATGTCTTTCCTGATATATCTTCGTACCACACCTGGCTCACTCAGCGTCTAGCACGCTGTTCAGAAAGGCTGATGCTGAAGAGGCATCATAGTCCCTTGGCTAAATCTGAAGAGAGTAAGTGAGGAACACCCTGAGTAGTTGAAAACTTATTTAGAAAGCTTCTGATTAAGAAGAATGAGTTAGATAGCAAGAACACTTCTTCTCCAGTTTAGAAGTACCCCTCTCAAGAAGGTGGAGATTTCTCTAAAATGTCTATGTCTCCTGAACCTTGTTTATTTTCCTTGATGCATACTCATTTGAAAGGCCAACCACATTTGGGAAAATACCATGATAAACTCTCCTAATCAAACTTGGGCAAGATGGGCAAGTAGTTCCAGTTTACCACATGTGAATGTTGGTGGGGCCTGGGAGAGACGTTTGAGTCTGTTTCTCCTTTGGTAACAGTTTCTTTTGTATATTACATTCACAAGTCTTTTCTAACTTCTTTCAGTGGCAGGACTGCAGAGATGGTCCAGACATCACGAGGAAAGAAGTTACTCTGCCTCCTGCTGGCCACAAGCAGAAGGGCCTGAGCTCCTTTTGGCTTATTACTAGAGGTCACCTATCTCCTTCACAGAACTTGTGAAGGAATGCAGGACTGAAAGGGAAAGGAAGAGTGGGCTTCCTTTTTTTGATTAGCTGAACTAAGCTTTAGGTGTCAATATATCACTTAGATCAAATACCCTCAAACTCTGCATTTTGTGAGCCTAAACCTGAGGTTGATGCACCTACATTAGCTACAGGAACAAGGTGAGGGGCCCGAGTCAGGAAAAGCCCTGGTCAGTATGCCAACATCTTGCTTCCTCTCCCTGAATGATGGAAGTAGACAGCCCAGACACATCCTATATTAAGGACTGCTGTTCCTTAAAAACTCAGGGCCCCGCACCAGCTTCTCCCCTGAATGGTGTCTTCAATTATTTTCTTCCCTTTCCCCAAACCCCAATAAAACACACCAACTGCTTCAGAGTATTTCTGGGTTGGGTTTTATCATGGGTCATTTTTTTTTTTATTTCAAATACTGAAAAACTCCCCTGGGCTCTGTGGGGCTCCCCATGCTCACGGCCCCCTTTCCCCATACTCACTGCCCTTCTCCCCACAGTAAATCTGTTCCGAGGACATTTTTAAAAAATGAACAATTAACATTAATCGCATTCTCAGCTTGCTCTGAAGAACCAGAGGAGCTATCTGCATCTGTCATATTTAGACAGACCGTTTCTTTTTTCTGCAGCTGGTCCCCAGCCACACCCAAGCAAACACAGCATTTTTCTACAGAACTAAATTGGAAACCCACATCTTTAGTTCACTCCACCTCCT
Organism: Trachops cirrhosus; assembly: GCA_028533065.1. Classification (NCBI taxonomy): domain Eukaryota; kingdom Metazoa; phylum Chordata; class Mammalia; order Chiroptera; family Phyllostomidae; genus Trachops; species Trachops cirrhosus. Next base: position 14,661,160 of record CM052551.1, on the reverse strand, counting down.
TCCCCTCACACCCACCCCACACCAGCCACTTGGTTAAGAAGGATAGTCAGGAATGTTATCAACTCCAAGCCCTAATTTATATTCCCCTAAATCTCCCACCCACCCTCTCAAACAACCCTCCCAGCACCCCCCAACCCACCCCCAAAGAGTTCACTGAGATTTCTCCCAACAGTTATTTGGAAAAAAGGTAAAACAAAAAAGGTTCAAGGTCTTGGTGCTCAGCCCAAGGGGCTCCATGCGCTGGGACACCGACGGGCAGGGGCTTCTGCCTCTCCAGCCCGCGCCCGAGCCACCTCCTGACCCCTGGCTGCAAAAGCAGGGAGGGGCAGGAGCCAGCACAGGACCCAGGGGGGCAGCGTCTCAGGATCTGGCGGAGCCCCGGGCAGCATCATTCAACTTGGCCACTGTGGATGAACACAGAAGAAGAAAAAGAAAACACTGTCAAGTAACAAGGGGAAAGCCTAAGTGCCATCCCAGTCTCTATCCCGTGACTCTTCCACACTTAACAATCACTAGGCCACCTAGCATATGCCCGAATCCTATCCTTAGAAAATTTAAAGAGAGAATTTCAGTCTTATCCAGAAAACAAATGTTCTCTTCCTTTTTGGAGAGACCCATAAAAACAAACACAGAAAAACAATTCATTAGACGAGATCAAAATAACCGGAGGCTTGCAGGGGTGTAAGCTGCCTCCTGGCTTGGAGCAGGCTCAGCTTCAGACGCACAGCCACAGCCACTTACAGCAGCGGAGACTGATGGTGGGCACACAGTGATGAGGTGGTAACCGGGCAGAGGCCAGGGCCAGACGACACACACGTTGTTTTGAGTGGATTTAATAATCTAGGTTTAATCAAAGCAACCGGGATTTGGCTTCTGACGTGACCCTTCTTTGCCGTGGGAGTTATGTACTTCACGCTGTGGAAACACGTGGCAAATTACAGCACGTGGCTCGAGTCTCATTTTCTTAGCCTTGAATATGACCAGATGAAGAGACAGAGAGACCAAGAGTTTTCTGATTTCCCTATTTCTTCTATTCCTTCCTAAAGCAGACTCATTGTGACCTCAGTTTTGAGGACTCAAACTGACCAAAAGAGAAAGTGGCTCAGACAGAAACGAAAAAAGTACAAAATTCGAGAAGATCGGAGATGAAGAAAACGTACAAAATTATATATATATTTATATATATAATAACATGACATATCTATGTACAACATGGCTGGGACAGTTGAGGAAACTATACAAGGATGTTCAGCATTTTCCCCTTCCCACGTGGACTTTAGACTAAGGAAGACAGCATGAGGAAATGGAGCAAGAAACACAAAAATTATATACAATTACAAGTGACAGTCAAGGAGTCTGGGAGCCAAGGAATCCAGGGATCCTGCTCTCTCCATTCCTTCCTCACCAACTTTTTCCTATCCAATTGAATGACAGCCTGAAAAGTGAATGGCCGGTCAGGAGAGAAGCATATAGACCCCCCACCCCCACACACGCACAGTAAGCTCATCGGTCATTCTCACTGAGCCCAATGTTTGGCCTATCAGAATTTATGAGGGCAAGAGAGGATTACAGAATCTTCCTCTCTTGATCAGTTAGTTCTGACCTGACCCTCTCTGTCATAACTAGCAGTGTGCATTCCGTAAGATTCGGGCCAAGCAAGTCATAACTAGACTGAAGATGCTGGCCACCTGCAACCTCTTTCCTCCACCTGTTCATGAATCAGCACTGCCTCTTCTCATCACACAGGAGCTGGGTTACTGAGCTCTAGGAAAGCAGATTTCTGTGATCCTTCTCGCTCCTTTACCACCTTCCCCAGCTTTCCCCAGCGTGAATTATCTCCCAAGAACCTGCTACTCCAGCCCTGCTATAGTACTAAGCCCTAGAGGCTAGCTCAGTTCATCCCTTTTCTTCTTGTCTCACTAACAATACGCTTGGCATCTGCTTACCTCAGAACATCAGAAACGGGGGACTCTACATGTGCATGACTGAGCATGTTTCCTCAGGCCCACAGCTCAGCTGCCAGAGCAGCCTTTTTAGCAGCGAGGGCCCAGATTGCAGGCCAGAAAGGTGGGTTGGGGCAGAGGCAAGAGCTCCATGGCTGGCTTCTTAGATTTTTTCCTTTAACCCTAAGACCACAATGCTTATGCGGCCCTCTTGCCTGGATTAATAACCCCCCAAATCTCCACTTCTTCTCTCCCCAGGTAGTCTACAAAGGGTTTCCCAGTGTAGGCTGCTCATCCATGGGCCTTCCGTATTTTTAGTTTTACAATGAACAGCAGAGTTTTTCAACTGGCAGTTACAGGATTTTAAAATCAGAATCAATCTTATCCATATTCAACACTATTTTACAGATGAGGAAATAAGAAATCTTGAGAGGTTTAATGACTTGACCAAGTTTACATATAACTTCGGCCAAGACTGCACAAAACTAGACCTGAACCCAGATTTCTTGACTGCTGAACCAGTGCCCCTTCCACTATCCCACAGTACTTGCAAAGGCAACACGCTGGGAGAGCGAGAAGGTGCCCATTTTCTGTGAATGTTCTCCAATCTTTAAGAGCTAGGGCAAACTGTAAGAGACAGTGACTAAGGGAGGCTAAGTGGGCATTGTAGTTTTAGGCAAGCAAACCAGTTTTTCTTTTTGAGGAGTCTCTACACCTGCCATAACGGAAACATGAAGCAATAGCAGCCTAAGGGACAAAACACTTAGAAGCACAGAAAACAGATCTCATTCAATACAGCTTTCCCAACAATGTCAGGTTAGCCTTGGATGTTAAACCTGCCACATTATTCCCAAGGCTTGGCCTAACCAATTTGGAGACATTCTCTTCCAAAAGGGGAAATCATGTCTCCCCAGTTTCTCGTACAGAAGAAAAAGAGAGTTTGCAGTATTATCCAATCCTAGTCTCCTATTTCTGGGCCCCTACTGGGCTACACTGAGGGTGTGGAAATCTCAATTTAACCAAAAAGAACTCAGAGTCCCTCTTCAACACACATTACCTTCTCAGCTGAGAAGATCTCTAACTAGGTGCCCACTCCATCCCTGCCTATGATATATAAAAGTCCAGTGGGTGAGGAAGGGGAGTAGAAGAGGGGCCCAGGTTACCCCGCAAGCTTGCTGGTGACGAGCGAAGACTTTCTCTGGGGCAGATCCTGTGGGGTGGGGATGTGGTCACCAGTCACCAGGTTCTTGTCTGGTCCTGCACTTGGCAGCTGCTTATTCTTCATCTTGGCTTTGGCCATGTTGTAGTCTCCTGAGTCAAAGTACTTTTGCTAAGAGACAAGAAGGAGGTTTAGGTGAGTAAGGAGCACTGGCCATCCTCAAAAGCAAGGAGATCCACATCCACTCTCAGATCTTTTAAGTCTTCTTATGATTAACTTCATGCACTGTAGCTTAGTATTAATTACATGTACTTTTATGTCTTTTCCCCAAATGTGTTCTGACTGTTTCAGGTAGGTAGCAGTTTCCCAACTAGAGTATAGATTTTTGGAGTTAAGAGGCATCCTTTGTAGCCTCATCAGTATAGGATGATTCAACAAAATTATCGACTTTCTACATAAAGGCTTACTGAGGACCTGTTAGACACCACCAGGCTTGGTGCTGGGGAAACAGAAAGGACTAAGTTAGAGAGAAGGGTCAACCTGGGACCAGCCTAGTGATCAGCAGGAGATCAACCTCCAGCTACCAAACTCGAAATTGAAAAGTGTTTTCTCAGACCACAAATAGAAACTGGGTTTGTTCGTGATGATAATGTACTTTCCCTGACTCCCACTGCTCCCACACATGTTCCGTGGCTGTGCCAGCCTGCCCATGCCTGCCTTGCCTACAGCAAGGTAAACTGCAAATCAGCATCACATCATCATCTGTGACTAAGACTCAACAACTAGGATTCTCGACAGGGTCTGATGCACTCTCCATTTCATCCACGCAGAGGAATACACTGCAGCTTATTGACTGACAATCCCTTGGTCAGCATTAGGTACCTCTGGGGACTGAGAAACCTGATCAGGAGCTAGAGGGCTATGAAGGTAGGCTCTCATTTGGTGAGGAGAACCACTCTGGAGAAAAAAAAGTCTCCTGAAGGAGTAAATGGTAGCGCTAATTTCAAGGATCTGAAGAAATCTATTAATTTCAAACTGAAGAAATCTTTAGGACAGATGGTTTGATTTTTTTCTGAAATGATACACTCCCAAAATTTAGCTCTAATTCTATAAAGTACAGACCTAAACCTCCCACCATACCAATAGGCAAATGCCCAGGGCAGTCAGCATTCCAGTCTCTAACACCCTTCCCTCATCCTCTCAACGCCCCCATATCCAAATGCCCCGATTAAGCCTTAATATTCTATATGGGAAATCAGAAGATAACTGATACTATATCAGAAATTTACAATAATTTGCCTTGCTCATTACAAGTTTCTAATTCCTTTCCACTGCTGCCCAACAACAAACTTGCAGGTCAGCATTCAGTAGAACCTCTACAGATCTCATCCCCTTTGGCTCCAAGTAAGATAGTAAGAGATTGTGTCCCATACCCCTTTCTGGAGTCTCTTCATGAGGAAGTCGGAGCCTCCAGGCTTTTGTCCTAGGCTTGGATATTTGGCCTTTAGCTTTGCCTCCTCGGCTCTCTCAGGGAGAATACCTTCTTTCTCCTGTGTGTCCTAGAAGGGACAAATGGGCCAATAAAATGAAAGACTGAGCCCTGGCTGGGTAGCTCAGTTGGTTAGAGTGTGGTCCCAATATGCCAAGGCTGCAGGTTCAATCCCCAGTCAGGACACATGTAAGAATGAACTAATGAATGCACAAGTAAGTGGAACAACAAAATCAATGTTTATCTCTCCCTCCCTCCCTCCTCTCTCTAAAATTCAATAAATTTTTTTAAAAAGAAGGAAAAGTAAAGACTAAGAAGTAACTGCTGCTAATATCTGATAACCTGTATACTATTTTTTCCTGGAGATCCACCTACTTGTAAACATGCTATTTCCACTCTACTCTTAAATAAAGCTAGATCTTTGTTCAAATTCCTAAAGCTCAAGAAGATTATTGTGAGAAGAAAAAAACAAGGTGCTTCTCACACTACGCCCAGGGAACCACCTTGTTGACCTGTGAGTATTGGGTTAAAGTTATCTAAACACAATACCTTAGTCACAGAACAAGCCTTTGCTCACTCAGCACAGAAGCTCGGAAAGACACAGAAGAGCCAGCCAAGGCTGTTGGTGATACATGAGTAGGAAAGTACCCTGGCTGTTCCTAACACACAGTATAGGTCAAATGGGAAAGCGACAGGGACAGATAATTCTGCTGAAATGTTCCCTCCTTATTCAGAGTCTAAGATAGTCATGTGAGAAGTCTCTGTGGAGGAGGCTAGAGCTATGTGGCCTTCTCCTAAGATCTCGACCTTAGTAATGGGACATTGCTTCAGCATTTCCATGAACATGTGGTAGGAAGGTGGTAGGTAAAGAAAGATGACAATGACACTATTTTTAATCTCAGGAAAAATTAAGATATAGTAGGTTCACTAGTTTTTACCCACAGTTTTTGCCCAAAAAGTCAATGCTATCCTTATTGGGGCAAGTGATAGCAGTATGGGGAACATGCCAAGAGCTCAATTGGCTTGCGGGGTCTTTTACTGTTGTTACTCTTGTCTTGCTTTTTGTGGGCCCCGCTGCCCTTCTCTTCACTTTTTTGAAAGGATTTAAAGCAAATCTATGGCTCTTTTTAGTGGAATTACATTCCCTTCCCTTGTAAATCCAGCCCAGATACAACACCAGGTGTTTTACATGAGCCCTTGAGCCCAGTACTCAGTGTTGTAAGTCAAATACAACCCCCAAGAAGAGATTTGGCGTGTTTTCATCACAGAAATGTAGGTGGAGTTAAGTCCCACGGCCTTGGAAGTCTGGGGGCAATAGGGGGGCGTCTTTCTTGTCACGACTCTCTTGGTATCTAAGTTTAACCGCTATTATGTATGGAACTCCAGTCCTCTTCAGTCTTGTTGGATCCCCACTGAAGGTGGGCAACGGATCAACCCAATCGTCGAAATAGGTCTCTTGAGAAATTTGCCGCCTTAAATTAGCCATGATAATTACTCTTCTCCCTCCCCCCAATGCTGGTCGTTCTTAAACGTCTTTATCTCGACCTATATCTTTTGGAGGATTTAGGATGCAGGCCCCAGCCTGGTTTTGGGTCATTTACCCCTAATAATTAATAATACACACCTCACTCCGGGACCACCAGCCCCCTTTCATTCACCCAGTCTCTCCAAACACCCGCCCCGCACCCAAGCTCTACCAATTATAGCACAGCTTGTGGAGTTGAGCGGTAGGCTTATTGGCCAATCAAAAAGGGATTGGCACTGACAGACAATAGACCCAACCAACCAGCGCCAAAACAGCGAGCCGCGTTGAAGCTCACCCTGCGTGACGCAAGAAGTGGCCAACCCCTGCAGAGCCCGAGACCATGGCGACCAATCCGCACTGGTGGGAGACCGTCTCTCACCCCACCACGGTCGCCCCCATCTCGTCCTCCCGCACCCCCTCCACTTCACCTGCTTCTCCTCGCCAGTCTCCTCCGCAGGGTTCTCCTCTTCTTGTTTCTGGGACATGGCGGGACCGGGACTGTGGAGTGTAGGGGACCCGGGAAGTCAACCTGAGAAGGGAAGGGGGAGGGGAAATGGGGACAACCAGCGCGGCTCCTTCGGCTCCTGTCACTAGGGTTGCTCAGTCAAAATGGCGGCCCTTGCCTGTGACGTTGCGACCGCCCCTTCCTATAGTAACCAATAGGAGTGAGAAACATGGAGCAATGACGTAACAATCTACCAATAGTCGCTGGCTAAAGGTGGATTTTTTTTTTTGTGGAGGCGAGAGCCAAACTGGAACACCAACCTGGAAAGAGAGTGAGCCACAAGGACCAATTGGAAGCCCGTGGGGGATGTTAGGGGCGGTGCTGCTAGCTTTGGCAAATTTGCTCTTTTGTTGGGATCGGACTCTTAGAGCAACAGCGCCCCGAGTTCCGCACTCAGCGCCCAGGAGCATTTGCTGAACTTCAAACTGGAGAGCGAAAGCATGTAAACCTTTTATTTTCAGGTGGTGAGGATTAAGCCTTGCGCAGTGTTAGCAGAAACTTATCGAGTTCCAGAAAATAATTTGGAAGTCAGAGTGGACTTTAAAGAGGTAGTCACGATGTCTGGAACGGAAAGACTGAGTCTCCAACCCGAGTCTTTTGCAGAACACAAATAGGCTTACGTTTCATGATTTAACTCTTATGCGCAATGTTATACTTGTTTAGGGTCATCTCATGGATAAGTTCCTTGAAACAGCACAATTCTAGGTACATGGTAAACATTTAGTAAATATAGTTAATACCAGTTAACCTATTCTGAGTCACAGTTCAACAATATTTCTTGAGCATTTGTAGATGGCACTGTATTAGTTTTACAGTTTCATATATAGTAGGGCATTCACTTCCCTTAGCTTAACTCAGTGGGCGTGGGGGAGGGTGTCCACAGTCTGTCAGCTGAACCCTAAATCCCCCAAATGAAACAGACCCATCTTCCTGGAGTGTTAGGCAAGCCATGTTTTATTAAAAACAAACAGTCAAATACTAATAACGTTGTAAAATTCATATTAAAATTTAATTTTCCAGGCAGCTTTCTGTGACAGTCTTGGCTATCTGTTCATTTTTCTGTACAATTAGGTGCATTTCTAAAGGAAAAATTTGAGAAGCTCTGGAATACACAGATTATCATACAAGGCAAAATTTGGTAAGCATTAAATAAAACTGTTAATAAAGTGCTAGAGGGGGGCTCCAAGGAAGGCTCATAGTTTAGGGTAAAAAAAGATTTTGTGATGGAAATGGTATTTATTTCAAATAGTTTTAAAGAACTTAGGAGTTTGCCAGGTGAAGATGAAGGAAGGAAGGATATTCCTGGTGATAGGCATAGCATGAAGGCTAGAAAAATAGAGTTGAGTTCAGAACGTGGGGAACTTTAAATGCCATGATAAGGAATTTGTAAATAATTGAATAATCCATGAGAGACATTTATGGTTTTTAGGCCAGAGAGTGGCAGATCAGAACTGTTCTTTAGGAAGATTAATTTGGTGGTGATGAACAAAAAATAATTCAGAGTTCCAGAGTTTCAGAGTTCCAGATAGGGAGATACTAGACATCTGTCTACACAGGAGTCCACTGTAATACCCTAGGTGGGAGACAATTAGGATTTAAACTAAAAATGCGGTAGTTTAGAACGAAAAACAAGGAATATATTTGAGAGAATCTGTGGTCGTGGAATCTACTAGATTAATAGCTGGTAGAGTTTAGAGCATAAGGAGGCCGTTTGCCTCAGGGTGACTTATCGAAATAATCAACAAAAGAAGTCGTTTTGGGAATGGAGTTGGAAGTAGAAAGAAAATTAGGTGTTCAGTTTTGGAAACTGCTTTTTTAAAAGCAGTGAGCCATTTGGTAGAAATACCCAGGCAATGAAGACTTAGGATAAATGACCTCTGAATGCCTCCATATCTAAAATTTTAGGGTTCTAGAAAACGTAAATCTGGAGTTTTGGAGAAAAGTAGAAGCTAAATATGAATAAAATGTGAATCCTTTCACATAAATATTAGTAAATATTAGTAAAGGAAGTAGATGGGATCACCAAAGGACAAAGTAGAAAAAAGAGGTCCCAAGAGAGAAATTTGGGGAAAAGTTGGCAAGGGACTCAGAGACAAATGATCAGAGTGGCAGGCAGAAGAACCAGGAGAGAAGTGACAGAGAAGTTAAAGATGGAGGGGACAAAAACTAATTGCAAGTAGTTTAAGAGTGCATAGGTGGTAGCAATATATAACAGTAAAGCAAATAAAGAAATTAGAGTAGTGAATTAAAGAAGCATCAGCAGAGGATTTTCTTTTTTGGATGGTAGGCAAGACTCAAGCATATTTTCAGAAAAAGGGAAGGGGCTAGTTGAGAGACTAAAACTCTAATCATTTACTTTAAAGGGGAGGTAATGAAAGAATTAAAGTCTTAGGAGATCATTAGATTGAGAGGCACACAGATTGGCTTTGGCAACTACAAACACGAAGAGTGTGTTGGGGTGAAGTACAGATATTTTGAAGTGGCTACACATTTAAGGAGGTCACATTGAATGGCCTTGCCTTTCTATCTTTTAGAATATAACTAGTGCAGCTCAGTGGATTGAGCACTGGCCTGCTAACTAAAAGGTTGCTAGTTCAATTCCCTGGTTAGCTCACATGCCTGGGTGTGGACCAGGTCCCCGGTTATAGAAAATAGTAATAATTCAAAACAGCAAGACAGACCTACCTGAGATTAGATAAGTATGTATTTGTGGTAGGTAGTCCCAACCAGCATGGCTTTGTGACTCTGGTCAATAACTCTGGGTTGCATTGGAATGGAGAAACCAGGCAGCCAGAGTTACCTGAGTCAGAATGGTAAAGGAGGGACAGAGGAGAGAGGACAATGAAAAAGTCTGATTGGTTTACCGATTTGTTGAGATAGCTGACCACAGCAGCTGAGCTCTTTAGGAAAGACAGAATAAGACTGATGAATTGGGAGAATAGAAAGGAATTTACCAACTGGTCATGACACAGATGAAGCTCAGATTTGGTGGGAGTGACTGACAGGCAGAAAAGTAGGAGGTTGCAGTGAGACAAATTTCAGTTTGTGTCTAGGAAGGTGGGGAAATTATAGGTTATCATGAGCTGTAGCCTATGATAATTGTAATTAGTGGCAGCTATATGGCTATAAAAGCCATTGATGTTGATGCAATCAAGTAAATGTTACAAATGTTGAAGTCTCAGAGTGCAATGATAGGCAACAAGGAGGCTAGGACAGGTTGACTGTGACCCATATATTGGGAATGAGTTGTAGGTCTCTAACACATGTATTTAGGAATGTAAAGCACCATACTGTGTGACTTACGTCGTGAAGAAACAACTACAATATAGGGAAGGTATGACACTTACCAAATGAGTTGTATGTATAGCATTTAAAAGATCATTTCTGGCGAAGCTGGTCAAGGAATGTTTCAGACGAGGTAGTACTTAAGCTGGGACTATGAGGATAAAGCAAGGTTGGAAGTTGGCAGGGGGAGTGAGGAACAGTTTAGAGGACCACACTGTTTATAAAATGTTGGAGGGTGGCTACCCATGACTGAGGACAATGGAAAAGATAGAGAGAAACTATAGCAAGAGTAATGAGTTCCCAGAGGGGTGAGATTCTGCTAGCCCAGGAAGACTCCTCTTTCATCCAACAAATTTAATTAAGCAGTCATTATGTGCTCATTATATGCTGGGCACCATGGAAGCAAAAATAAAAGGGATGTCTCTGTCTTCAAGTCGTTCAGAGATGAGTAAGGGGATAAGAGGTACAAGCAGTATACAGTGGAGCAGGGTATTAAGGGCAGCTTCCTGGAGTGAATGACATTTGAAGGAACTGTAGAAATATTCAAGGTAAAAATAAAACAGGGTGCACAAACCCTTTTCAGGGAAAGGGAGCTTGTTAAAAGACACAGAACCTTAAGAAACTCCATGAACTAGGTCCTTGGTTCCCAGGAAACTTTATAAAAACACAGATTTCCTTAGCCCCTTTTTACCCCAATTGTATTAGCATCCCTGGGTTGTGACCCAGAAATCTATTTTTGAAAAGCTTCCTAAGGAGAAACTGCAAATAAGGCTGATCTTGGAACATGTGTGGAGAAGTAAGACATGATGCTGTTCAGGTTGCTGGGGTCTTAACATTAGGGGAAAAACCTGGTTCTTCTTGCTAACGCAGTGAAGAATTACAGATCAGCAAGCCTATTAGTGTGCAAGCAGAGCTTGTTGGTGACACATTGTCTTAGGAGAACAGGCCTTGTTGAGGTGAAGGGAGAGAGGCATAGACTCAGGGCAGGACAGGGTAAGGGGCGACAAGAGGCAAGGGCAAGGGTGACCAGAGCAGGGGTGGCAAGAGCATTGGGTCCTTTGTTCTGAGGACTTACATAGTTGGCAGGATGGAGTGAAGAAGTTACATATTGATTAACAGGTAAAGTGGGGCCAGCTTTCCTGGGGGGAAGTGACTACCCAAACTTAGGTATGTGTGGGAGTCTGTCAGCCTGAATCCTTATCTTGCTCCAGACTCTATGTGTTCATCTTGTTGTAAAACAGATACGTGACAGGAAGCAGTTAACTCAAGTTGGGGCAGTTACCCAAAGTTACTTATGAGCTCTTTCAGTAAGCATCAGGGACTCCTTGTAAAACAGAATGTGACTAGAGGCAGGCACTTAACCAAAGTGGTTTTATGGGCTGCCTCTTTGGGCACTGTGCACCCCTCCTTCTTCCCCCTTCCAGGCCTTGGGATGAATACACAGTTTCAAGGCTTTCTTTCTCAGATAGTGTAAACAGTATAAAGAATTTCAAGGACTACCCTCCTCCCATGCTAACATGGTGTTTCTTGTGATGTCGGAACACCTGGCAATATTATCACCAAGCTCAGGCCTGCTGAGTTAGTGGATGAGACATGTCTCCCTCCTCCTCCCTGCCTTGGTTTACTGTCTGTTCTACCTAACACTAAGGAGACTTGTAGGTCATACTAAACTGTTGGGATTTAATGAAAACGAAGGGAGACCTCTGATTTCAAGGAGGAAAATGGTATTAGGGTGGGATTTGGAAAGATTTCACTTTGGTAACCATGTGGAGATTGGGCTGGAGTGGAAGAGGGAGACCTCTATGAAGAGGGAAGAGCTGGATCTCAGATTGTGGGAATCTAGACAAGACTAGAGAAGCCCGGTCAAAGGCAGAGTCCATGAGAATAGAGAGGAGCTGAAGAGACGAGTGACACGGATATGGGAAATAAAGGTGAGGGGTGAACCAACGATGAATGCCACATTCCTGAGTGAAAGGTGGTGCGATTTGCAGAAAAGAAGAGAGAAGAGCAGGTGGGTGGGTGGGGGAGGGGAAAGTAAGGCCAGACGAGGACCTGAACTTCTTACATGCTTATTCAGGGCAGGATCTAAACCTTTTGAGTATGAGATGGGATATCTGGAAATAACAATGTACAATTCAGCGGTGCTTAAGTAACATAATACAGAGGAATGGCAATAAAAAAAGTGAGCCTGGAGAAATATCTGAATTTAAGAGACATGCTGTTAGCACCCTCTGATGGGCCAAACTGAGACTACTGGGAAATTAACCAAGCTCTGTCCTCTCGTTGCCTCTTTACAGATTTATACTTTTAGGACTGCCCTAAGCATATCCTAGGGAAAGTAGCTAAGTGACCAGAATAATACAGTGTTTAAAAGAATTTTCAAAAAAGTAAAATCATAACTCATACAAAGGAGGGAATTAGAAGATGTTAAACTGGTTCAAAAGAGAATCTGAATACAGACACATATATAGGCATTTAAAATGGCCAAAATGAATTTGATGAATTTGCTAATAGATACAAAGTTGGTCAAAATCTATAGGGCATAAAATATAATGTTTATAATTATCTTTTTCACAGGATGGAAATCAGTTGTATCTCACTGGACAAATTCATTTGCATGTATGAGAGTCATTTGCATTGCCATCAGTTTTCCCGTCTTACAAACTGTAACATAGTTCAGATAATGAAAGGCATAGGTCAGATAACTTCAAAGACTCCTCTAGACAATACCCAGTCATATTTTGGGCCATTGTGAAACCTTTTATATTTTTCCCCTGAAAACAGAGAAGCCTCTCTTTTTATAAATATCTCACTCCCGCCGTCCATTACATTGAAGTTCTGGTTAAAGTGAAAGTATATGACCCAGAGGATACCAAATTGATATTATCATTGCCATTTTAAACTTGGATTAAGTTATCATGTCAACTTTAAACGCTATCCTGTGAAATATTGGCTCAGAGAAGGCCTTAGAGGAGATCACAGAAAGAAAATTTATGTAGCATCTATAATGTGTCAGCCATTGGTAACAGTTTACTCCTTGGTGTAGTATTTGTGTTTTAAAAGTATTCAGCCAAAAGGGAGCAACTTTAATCCAAAATTTCACTAATGAAATTTAATGTGCTACCTAAAGTCTTGTGAGAGAGAATCGGAGCAGAGGTGCTTTCAATCTTAACATTATGTCAGAGGGGTAGGGGCGGGTGGAAATACAGATTTGGACACATTTTATTCTGTGTAGACATCATTTTAAATGGTTGCCAAGTCCATCAGCTAGTGGATAAATAACATGTGGCACATCCTTACAGTGGAATCATCATTTGGCAGTAAAAATAAATGAAGAACTGATACATACTGAAACATGATGAACCTTGAAAACATTATGCTTAGTGAAAGGAGTCACAAAAGACATGTATTTATTGTATGTTTCCATTTATATGAAATGTCCAAAATAGGCAAATCTATAGAGACAGAAGATACATTAATGTTTGCCTATGACTGGGGGAAATGGGGAATGATGACTAATGGGTGTGGGTTTTGTTTTTTTTTCTGGGGTGATACAATGTTTTTAAATTGATTGTGGTGATAGCACAATGCTGTGAATATACTAAAAAACATTGAATTATTCACTTTAAATAGGTATAATATATGGTTGTGGATTATGTCCCAATAAAGTTTTATAAAATTATGTAGTTATCAAAACATATAGTTATCAAAACATTACGAAGCTATTTTAATGAAGGATTCTAATCCTTGTGTTTAACCACAGGAAACCTGGATGTCCAGACTATGTCAGCACACCTCTCCAGACTAGAATAGTGTTTGCTAACAGCTTCTTTGGTAACAGCTTCTTGATTGCTGGACTGCCACCAAACAGTCATTCTTAACTTTTTTGAATGTGTGTAGGGATTGAATTAAGTTTAGCTTAATATATATTGCCGCCAATTTTTCAAACTATGGAAATATGATCTGTGAGAATCAGATGCAAGCTATGTTTCTTTTCTCCCCCAAATGCACATGTGAACATGTGCATACATGCAAAAATACTGTACATATTTTCAGGTGTACACAAACTCTTTGAAAGCCTGCCAAAGAAGTCTAGTTTCTATAAGTTAAAGCATTGCCACAGGAGTTAACAGTGGCCTTCGTTTATTTGAGTTTGTACTTAGCATACTCCTGTGCCCCAAATTTATGACTTGACAGTTAAAAAGATCTGAAGTATGGCTGGTGGGAGTATAACGTGGTACAGTCATACTTTGGAAAACTGGTGGCACTGTATACTAAAGCTGAACTTAATCCAAACCCTGTGACCTAGCAGTTCTACTCCTAGGAATATATTCAATATATCCAACTGAACATGCATTCTTATGTTCATCAAAAGACATGTTCATAAAAAGCTCTATTTATAATACATTCAAAGAAAATTGATAAATGGTCACAAAAATGCATACTGTATGATTTCATTTATACAATGTTCAAAAGCAAAACCAATCTATTGTATTAAAAGTCAAAATTATACTTATCTTCAGTGGGGAAGAGAGTAACTGGGGGAGGGTATAAAGGGAGCTTTTCGGGAGCTGGTAATGTTGTTTATTGACCTTGGTGCCAGTTACATGGGAAGGCACAGTATTCACTATTGAGTTATACATTTTTATGTTGCTTTATGCACTTTCTCTATTTATATTATGGTCTCATACAAAGTTAAAATGGAATCTAATATAAAGAGTAAGATGGAGCAGAGAAGCAAAAGACTGAATTAAAAGGAATCAGCTAATTTTTAAAATATGCCTTGTATTGCCTTGGACATTTTAAAAAGTATTTGTTCAGTGTTTTAAATGTTCATAATCTTTTTAAGAATCCAGTCCGCTATTCTGTTACCTTTTCTACTCTTCCCCTTTTTGATCTTAGCCAGTTTTTCTTCCTTGCTTCCAAACAGAAAGAAATCAAATTTAGTTAAATATAAGTCGGTTTAACCTAAGTGATCTAAGATATTTTTGGCCTCCATCTGAGAGTTCAGGAAAAGATGTGGTGACCGAGCTAGAAGGAAAAAGTTTTGTGTTTATTATTATTATTGACCCACAAGTATTTTGAAGTATTATGGCTTTAAATGTCCATAAATCTTTGAAGAAGCACTCTTTAGATTTTGGGTGGGAGCGGGAAATTTCAACATCTCTAAAATGTGAGAAAAACTTTGGCTTTGAATTTCCTCCTCACCAAATCAGGAAAATGATGCACCATCTACTGGGCGTACATAGGCGTCAGAAATGTGGATTTGGTCAAGAAAAGCTTTTGGACTTCCGGCCAAGATGGAGGCATAGGTAGACTCACTGTGCCTCCTCGCACAACCAAGATAGGGACAACAACAATATAGAAACAAAATAACAACCAGAACTGACAGAGAATTGAAGTGTATGGAAGTTGGACACCCAAGGATTTAAAAAAAAGACACGTTCATCCAGACTGGTAGGAGGGGCGGAGCGGAGACCTGAGCAAGCGGTCCGAGTGCAAGTCCACAGCAGGCAGGCCCTGGGCCCACAAGCAGCGGTGGCTGGTGGGCCCCAGCCAGGGGGTGGTGACCAGCAGACCCAGCAAGGCAGGAAGGTCCCGTGGGGTGCACAGGCCCACCCACACCGGAATTGGTGCCAGAGGGGCCCAGTTAGCTTGCGGAAAGTGGCGGAAGGGTCTGAGGTCCTACAGAGAGCAGAGCAAGCGCCATTGTGCCTTCTCGGACTCCGCCCCCACATACAGTGTCACAACCCAGCAACTGGGGTGCCCCACCCTGGTGAACTCCTAGGGCCCCGCCCCTCACTACAGGAGCTCGACAAGACCAAAAAAACCAAAACAAAACAAAACAAAAAAAAAAAAATGGAAAAAAGATGGCTCAAACAGATGAAGAATTGAAAGCTCCAGAACCCATCCTTTTAAGCAACCAAGAGATAGCCAACCTATCAGATGCACAGTTCAAAGCACTGGTGATCAGGATACTCACAGAATTGGTTGATTTTGGTCGCAAATTAGATGAAAAAATGCAGGCTACAATAAATTTAATGAAGAAAAATGCACAGGGAATCAATAGTGATGGAATGAAAGAGGGGTCTCACATCATTGGAGTGGACCAGAAGGAAGAAAAAAACATACAACCAGAAAAGAATGAAGAAATAAGAATTCAAAAAAATGAGGAGAGGCTTAGGAACCTCCAGGACATCTTTAAACGTTCCAATATCCGAATTATAGGGGTACCAGAGGGGAAGAGGAAAAACAACAAGTGGAAAAGATATTTGAACAAATAATAAAGGAGAACTTCCCCAATCTGGCAAAGGAAATAGACTTCCAGGAAGTCCAGGAAACTCAGCGAGTCCCAAAGAAGTTGGACCCAAGGAGGAACACACCAAGGCACATCATAATTACATTAGCCAAGGTAAAAATGAAGGAGAGAATCCTAGAAGCAGCAAGAGATAAGGAGACAGTAACCTACAAAGGAGTTCCCATCAGACTGTCAGCTGATGTCTCAAAAGAGACCTTACAGGCAAGAAGAGGCTGGAAAGAAGTATTCCAAGTCATGAAAGGCAAGGACCTACATCCAAGATTGCTCTATC
>CM052551.1:14555614-14644164 GCA_028533065.1 Trachops cirrhosus | reverse complement strand
TGGTATCCAGATCCAGGACAGACAGGGAAACTGGCAGAAAGGCCTGAAAGGACAGGCAGAAAAATAACTAACACTCAGGCACATGATCATATAACAAATACTATATGAATGTGTAGCATGCTCATAATCCAAATGGGTCTTTTGAAAATTCCTGAACATTACCTAGTGTTAGCAAGAATGTCAGAGGTAGGGAACACATGAATGGACAGAATACCGCCCCCAACTCCCACCTAATCCCCTCTAACCCCCATTCACCATCTCCCTTTGTGTTAGATGTCTGTTCATCCCACTTTATCCGATGCAGCATAAGACGCTTAAATTTCTTCTGGGACTTGGGGCCTGGAAACAGAAAAGGAGAATTTTGCCAGGGTTGTGGAAGATGGTGGCACAGAAAGAACCTCTGAGCTCATTCAATGCCCAGATATTAATATGGTAGTGGAAGCAATACCAGGAACTACAGCTTAGCTCCTTTTACTCCAATAAACATGGAAACAGAGGCCCAGGATATTACAAAGCTTGTCCGGAAAAAGTCCAGCCATTGTTAATATGATGGTAACGGTCTGCACAATATCAACGTAACCTGGCAGCCAAGGGGAGTGAACTGGAATGCTCCTGTGTGAACAATGACTTCACTGTACTAGTCAGTGGAGACGGTAGACACAGTTGAGTGAGTAGGTGTACTGTGTGGCCGTTGCATTCAAAATAACTGAGCCAGTAGAGCAATGAATCTGCATCAAATTTTGTAGTAAGCTTGAAATTCTTCCATGGAAACTAGTCAGATGATTCAGAAGCCTGCAGCTATGGACAACTGGTGACTGGCAGGTTCATCACAACAATGCGCTTGCTCATGTATTAAGTCTTGTGCAGTTTTTTTGGGAAATATCCAATCACCAGGTCACTCAGACCCCCTATAGTCCAGATTTGGCACCCGAAACTTCTGGCTTTTCCCAAAACTAAAATCACCTTTGAAAGGGAAGGGATTTCGGACAGTTGATGAGATTCAGGAAATACAAGGGGGCAGCTGATGGCAACTGGGAGAACTGTGTGAAGTCCCAAGGTGCCTACTTTGAAGGGGACTGAGGCAACACTGTCCTAGGTAGAGTGTATCTTATATCTGTGTCTTCTTCAATAAATGTCTCTATTTTTCATATTACATGGCTGGATACCTTCTGGACAGACCCTGTATACCTAAGTATGGTTCTAATATGCTATCTTTTTCTCCTTTCTCCCACCATGCTAATGACTTCAAGGCCTAGGGTTGCCTGGGGACAATCTCCCTCATTTTTTTCAGACTCACCCCCTTCCACTACTACCACGTTGACATCCTTGTGCAGTACCACCACCCCTGTCAGGTACAGTTGCCCAGCATTGGCCTCAATCTTGAACTTCTTGGCTGGATTGCTCAAATTTCGAACTCTGGAGAAGGGAAAGTTTAGTTACGGCTTTCATTTTAGCATCGGTAGCTGCCTGAATGGAATGGCAAATAAATAGATGAATCCAAAATGATTTTCTCTCTAAGGAAAAAAAAGGTCTTTGGAGTAAGTGAACATACTAATGTGTAAAGGGCAGAACTGATGAGTCTAGAAGTATTCCCACTGTCTTATACCTCCTCAAAGTCTAGCACTTGGACACCTCACAATGAACAGCAGGTGACCAGAATTTACCCAAGAATGAAGGAAAGGTATTCACCATCATCTAAAAATACTTTTAACTGTTCTTGCCAGTATAAAGATCAACATATTCTTTGCCCTAATATGCTTAGAATGTAGTTAGAATGCTATCCATAAAAAATTTCTAAGATACATGAAAAACTGGAGCAATTACCCATAGCAAGTGGACCTAAGGGATCAGAGATTAGGAAGAGAATTTCCCCGTAAGTGCACTTCTGTACTGTCAGAATTTTTTTTTTCTTAATAGGGATTCCCTACTTTTACAATATACCACTTTTATAACTAAGAACTAGTTACTAAACATGAACTTGTTCTAACACAAGAGAATAAAAACATTAAATTAACACAAAAGTAAAAAGTGTATAAAGTGCAATCTGGAGTGGGACTAAAAGGATTTTTGCAGTACATCAGGAGACAGAGGGTATTTTATGCCTCAAAAAGCACACATGATTCTTAGTTCACATCTTTGCCTGAACTAATACATTCATTCATTCATTCTCTCATTCTTCAGAACTATTACTGGTTCACTAAGAAGACCTCAGAGACAGAAGAGTAAGTCTCACTACTGTAACATATTTACTAATTCCTGCTTTGAGCTGGGGTCATTTAAAGAGGGCAGGGGCTGATAATGTTGTGTGTGCTTTTAGACCATGATAATTCTCCCTCAAGAACTTGGAAAATGTTTTGGTGTTTTGAAGGGGAAGGTTGGCCCAGTTTGGACACCTACCTATATACAGATATGTGTACCCCCTGTGAAATGTCTTCTTTAAGTTTTTTAATTTTCTTGACCTTTCTCTGTTCTGCTGTTAGTTTTCGGGCAGCGTTGGCCTCTTCATGCGCTCTGTCGTGACAGGAAGGACATCCACAAGTGAGAAAGGCATTGAAGATCAGAGGCAGGGCTGAGGGAAAGAGAGAGCAACGGAGGACTCTCCCCTTCCTTCAAATATGGATCCCCCACAAGAGCTTGGGAAAGATACTTGCCCTGGGTTTCCACCCGATCCCATGGCACTTACTTCTGTCTTTTTGCCATCTGAGCTCTGACATGGGCTTCTACCTTCGTGGGGTCTTGAACAGCTTCTGTTCCTAATACTCGCATCAAATTGGAAATTCTCACTGCAGTGGAGAGAGGACAGAAATCAACCTCTGAAACTGGTTCTCCAGCTGGGATAACCTATTCTCTCCTCTACCAATTCATACTGTTTATCCATTTCAAATCTGCTCAAAACTTACCTCTTCCAAAAGCTGCCTTGAAAAGCCCATACAGTTAACTCGGCATTAGTGGCAATTCACGCAATTAATCTAAATAGTTGGTATGCATTTATTTACATGGCTTAAAAATTTTATGAAAGACAAGGAACTTACATTTTTTAAGTGTTATTTTTTATTTAAAAATATTGTTTTTAATTCTCGCCTGAGGACATTGACTGATTTCAGAGAGGAAAGGGGTGGGGGATAGAGAAAGAGAGTGAGACATCAACGTGAGAAGCATCGCCTGGCTGCCTCCCATAATTGCCCTGACGGGGGATCAAACCCACAGCTTTTTGGTGTATGGGACGATGTTCTAAATAACTGAGTCACCCAGCCAGGGCTATTTTCTTTTTTAAATTGAATTTATTGGGGTCATCCAGCTCAACAGAATTATACCAGTTTCAAGTGTAGAATTCTACAACACATCATCTGCACACTGTACTGGGTGTTCACTGTCTGAAGTGTAGTCTCCTTCTGTCACCATTATCCCCCACTCACTCTCTTCCACCCAGGGAACTTAATTTCTTTGGTATTTTCACTCTGATAAAAACATGTAGTTGAAAGATCCTATATATAACAGGGCTCACACAAAATATTACTGAATGAAATGGAAACTACAGGGCTGAGGTTTCTTTTTTAACTGTATTTTCATTTTCCAAATATTAAGCATTATGTACATAACCACTCTATGCGAATGGTGCAACTACTATCTTCACGAATTTCAAGACCATATTCTTCCCGGAAGATCAGTGTGTTATATGACCAAAAATACTTAAAATAAACCTTAATTACCTCTACAATGAACATGTTGATCTTTTTTAATAAGGAAAGATAGAAAATTTAGGAAAGGAAAAAAAGAACCAATAAACGATTCTTGGAAACAGCACCCAAATACAGACAGATGCTGATGTTCCCCTAGAACTACAGAGAGCAATGTGCCACCCTCTCAACCCTGCTTTCAAAATATGTACCTTTGGGCTCTGGAGGAGGCATCAGGCCCAGCCTGACTTTCTCTTGTAGCTCCTTCTGTGCTTCCCTCCTTGTTTGCCTTCGAAGTTTCTTCTGTTCCTTCTTGGTAAGATAGACCCCCAGAGTAACTGGTGTGTCATTGTCAACTGTTAATCAGAGAAATGAGCAATAAGCATATTAGAGGGATGTAGGTGTTGTATCAATCACATTAAAAGAATCTTTACTTCAACCATTTTGGTTATTTTTAGGTTGTGATAGTGGTAATAATGTTTTATTTTTAAAAAGCAGTCTATCTTTTGTGAGTAGTGGTCTAACTTGATTTTCTTTAAGCAATTGAACCCTTTATCAACTGAAATGTGGCAGATCTAGAAAACAAAATTCCAGTCTCTCTGCTTGAGGATTTTGAGTAGGTGGGGGGTATCTAGAATCCTATTTGGATCTTACCTCCTGAACTTTAATGTTTCTATGTAATACAATTTGAAAACCACTGGCCAAGATGATAAAATTTATAATTTTAGAGTATGGGGAATGAAAAAAATCCATCTGGACCCCCAAAGCAGGTTTACACAACTTTTTAAAACAAACACCTCCCCCCAACATTCTTCTAATGATTCACAATGATGACAGCTAAGTAGACTCGGATTAAGTAAAATTTAATGATTACGCCTTGTTTTAGCTCAAGATCTCATTGTATTTTTCTGAAGTTACTGACAAGCAAATTTACTGAGATATTATCTCTTCTGTTCATCCCAAACCTGATGAAAGCATTAAAGTCTTTTAGGATCCACATAACTCTTGAAGAAGGCACATCAGTTAATATTACCTGCACATTAGAAAATTCTGTGTTCTAAGTGATTTACCCAAGGGATTCACCTAGTTAAAAACACAGCTTATCTCTTTTGACTGAGGTAGTAAGACTTATTTTTATTAAGTTGGGGAGAAAGCATTTTATTTTTTTATACATAGATTTAAAGATTGTATTTATTTTTAGAGACAAGGGAATGGAGGCAGAGAGAGAGGGAGAGAAAACATTGGTGTGAGACAGAAACATCGATCAGCTGCCTCTTGTTATGTACCCCAACCAGCACCCAACTGGCGACCTTTCACTTTGCAGAATGACACCCAACCTACTGAGCCACATGGGTCAGAGCTGAGCAAATAGACTTTTGCTACAAAAATGATAAAGAGAAAGACTGAAGACAAAGAAGATAGAAGGGCAGGAACTTAGAAGTGATATACAAGACTGGAATTGGGAGTCAACACCATGGCAAAAGCCCAACTTGTAACAGACATCAATGAGGTCCTCTTGAGATTAGGCCTCAGTGCTCTAGAGCTGCACTGTCCAATACTGTGGCCACTAGCGACACGTACCACTTAAATGTAAATTAATTAAAACTGAACATTAGTCATGACTGGTGTAACTCAATGGGCTGGTCATTGTTGGGCAAACTAAAAGGTCTCCAATTTGATTCCTAGTCAAGGCATGTGCCTGGGTTGCGGGCCAGGTCCCTGGTTGCGAGTGTGCGAGAGGCAACTGATCAATGTTTCTCTCCCTCTCTTTCTCCCCTCCCCTCTGTCTAAAATAAATAAATAAAATCAGAGAAAGAGAGGGAGAGAAACATTAATGTGTGTCTTGCACACCTCCTGCCAGGGACCTGGCCCATAACTCAGGCATGTGCCCTGACTGGGAATCAAACCCTTTGATTCTCAGGTCAGCGCTCAACCCACTGAGTCACACCAGCCATGGCTAAAAATAAATAAAGTCTTTTTAAAAAATTGATTAAAATTTAAAATCAGTCCCTCAGTTGAATTAGTACAAGTCAGTTTTCAAGTGCTCAGTAGTCACAAGTGGACAGTGGCTACTGTATAGACAGTGCAGATAAAGAACATGTCCATTATCACACTGTCTATTGGATAATGCTTCTCTGGAGCCTTGAGTGAGTAATCTATACACTACCTGGAGGGTTGAGCTGGGCTGGATGTTCAACAAGATTTGTGATCCCAAAATAATCTTCTCTCTTGGGATTTTGCTCTGCACTAAAATTGGGAGGAAGAAGAGAAAACAGAATGTGGGTAGAGATGATTCCAAGAGAAGTCTCAGAAACACAATGAAAACATCTATTCTTTTTAATGCACTCAAACACTTTAGTATTTGCGTATCTGTAACATATAATTATATTACACAGCATTTTCAAGATGAAAAAACTAGGTCCCACTCAGGATGGATAACTCTCCCCACCAGTGCAATCTTTTTTCTACTCTAACACCCCTGATGGATACCAGTCTGTCATTAGTAACAATAATTCCCTAGGACAGTGGCTGACAAAGGAAGGGTAAGGAAAGGCCAAGACACACTCTCCTAAGGCCATGTATCAGAATGATAAAGCAGATATAGTTAATGCTCTCCAAATGTTTCCCTTTCATTTTTAAATTTTATTTTTAAATTAAACTTATTAAGGTGACTTTAGTTAATAAGATTGTACAGGGTTCAAGTGTACATCTCCATGACACATGATCTGCACACTGCACTGTGTGTCCACAACCTAGAGGCAAATCCTCGGTCACTATATATTTGGGCCCCTTTACCCTTTTCTAAGCGTTTCTTATATGCTTTATTTACCATTTTCTCTTCTATCAACTAAAAATCCTTGTTCTATTCTAGAACTAAATCTTTAAGAACATAAACACCTATTTTAAGTAACAATGTAAGAAAATACACTAAGAGCAAATGCATAAAAACAATGTACAACAATATATAACAAAATCAAGTAATTTACAGATCTGTTTTTAGATTATTTGTGTCCATTCCTCCTACATAACCCAAAAAACTAAAAATAACCCATATAACATATTCCTTCTAACTATATGAGCTTGTATAACAGTTACCTATTTCTCTTGGATTTTAAAAGTTTACTTAATGCATCACTATCACCTCTCCCATTAAAACTATAGTCTTATTAAAAGAAATTAACTCACAGGTCAAAGCCATTGGGGATGATATAAGAGTCCCACCACTCAATTTCAGGAATATCTCCTTCCTTTAACTCCTTCTTAGGAGCAATGAGGGCCAGCCTAGTCGAAGCATGGATGCCTGTTTTTCGAGCTGCCTGTGAGATCTCTGCCTGCAGCTTCTCCAGCTGAGCCTAAAGACAAGATAAACCAAGAGAGGAAGATAAACTGGAGTCACAGAAAGCATGTAAATAGAATCCCAAATCTTAAAACACCCTCTTGTTGAACTCTTTACACCTAATGGAACTAGTTTGTAATTTCTGAAAGCTTAGGGGAAAAGCCATTCTGCTTTATTTTACCCTTTACTTAGTTGATTTACATATATCTCACCCTCATCACCGCCTCTTCACCCCACAGTGCCTGCAGCAAACATGCACAAATGAAACTATGAAAATCTCATTCTGAGCGGATGAAACGAGAAGGCAAAAGTCACTGAATGTAGTCAGTTCAACTCTCTAGGTCTGTGGACTGTCTGCAGTAAATTTTAACACCAGGATAGCTATCCTCAAGTCACCCAAAGAGTTCTTAATTTTTTCCTTCCACTGTTATTTGGATGTGGAGAATTTTCAAATTCAATTTTATTTCCACCTAAGCTGAATATAACTCAGAAGGCAAATAAGCTAAAAATCAAGTCTAATTGCCTAAAACATAGAGAACTGAGTTGAAAGTATTTTAGGATTGTATTTAATTTCCTTTGTCACCTTCCTAACTTCTTTGAAGTTCTAGGTTATGTTCTATGCCAGATACCTTTGTCCGTAATCGTTGGGCAATCTTCTCAAATTTGCCCTTGTCATGGAATTTAAAAGTGCGTCTCTGTCGCTGTGAAGGGGCAATTGAAACTCGAGGGTCAAAATAGGTATTGGACTCCATGTCTTCTGATGGCTTTTCTTTAAGTTGTTGCTTGAACTGTTCTCTCTTTACAGCACGAATATTGGCCTTCAGTGTAGGCATGCGGTGTGTCAGCTCAATCTCTTTGCCTGTTGCATCTACAGTGCGACCCTGCTCGTCGAGAATCAGTGGTGTAGGTTTAGTTTGATCTTTTAACTCCACCTTCCTGAAAAATAGCCCACAAAGAAATAAATTGCATATGGAACAATAAGGCAAACAAAAAACAAACAAAATAAAACAAATCAAAGCCCAACTGTGGTAGGATGATGCTCAATCAAGTGAGCCACACTGGTCAGGCATGACCCCTAATGGGGTTCAATGGATACAGTAGAGTTAAAACCAGGAGACCTGATTCTACTCCTAGCTTCAGTATTAGATGAATAACCTTAATCTCAGTCCTACCAATTATAAAAAGATTATAAACTCTGCAACAAGGAAGCCAAGAGAATATATTAAATTGGTATTTATTCAGCATATGTAAGAAAGAGGTAACTGTAAGAAATGATTTAGATTCCTTGGCAGAAAAGGATCCATAACATTCAAAGAAGCCCTGGCCGGGCATCTCAGTTTGTTAGAGCATCATCCTGATTTACCAAGGTGGCAGGTTTGATTCCTGGTCAGGGCACATGAATGCATAAAGAAGTGGAACAAACAGATGTTTCTCTCCCTCTCCCCATTACCTTCCTCTCTCTAAAACCAATTTTTTAAAAATTGTTCTCACTTAAACAAAAATCCCTCAAAGGCATTTATTGCTTCTCAAGCTTCAAGATACTCACGGGGGAGCAATGCCCATGGCATGAAGATTGGCCAGGCCCACCATGTTGGCATTGCCGATGAGCCCTGGCTTTAGTGCCAGCTGGGCTTGGATGCGGGCTTGCAGTTCAGCTGCTTTCCTTGCCTTCTCAATGGCATCATTCATGAAAGTGGCAGCCTGGGAGGGCTGAATGGTGTTGCCAATTGGAAGTCGCTCTGGTTGGGAGGAAGAAGGAGTCTTTGGCTGTGAGACAGAGAAAAAGAAATCACAATTAGATGGATTAGGCAGGCGGGCAAGCACACACACTCACACACATTGTAGTAGACTGTGGAAGGGTGCATGCAGTCACTTCTGGACTCATTCGAAAGTATGGCAAGAAGTTCCGTGCTAAAGAATATTCTTTTCAGAGTAATTTGGGTACAGTACCTGAGGTGTGGGGGGACTAATGAAGCTCAGTTGTTTTTTTCTCTCTTCAATTTGTCGTGTTGCTGCCTCCATCATCTGTTTGATCTGTTCTCAGGGGTGGGGGAGAGTTGAAAAACTATTAATGTCTTTTCTATTTTTTCCCACACAGGTTCCTAAATCCAAAAGGCTTTCAGGTCTAGAGGGCTCAAAACTTTTGAATGACACCATATTCTGCCTGTATCATCAGCTAGAAAGTTTAGTAAAGATAAACCTACACAGCTAAGCACTGGAATTTTTCAACCCATTTTCCCAAGGCAGCATTGGCATGTTAGGTAAGTAACACAGCTTGATGACTAAGACTCTGGAGTCAGAGACACCTGAGTTTGAATCTTAAATCTGGCACTTAATGCCTGTGTGACCTTGGACATCATATTTAATCCATCAACTTCCAAGAGTCTAAAAGGGGTAAAAATAGTAGTACCTACCTAACCAGGGCTATTGTGAGCATTTAAATAACACATGTAGAATTCCTAAAAGAACCCAAACAAATCATGCCTATAAAAAAAAATTATGTTATTGATGCCTGAATTCCTAGTCTGGATAACCAGAGACGACAATAAAAGATCTGCTTCCTAGTCTCTATATACCCCTTCTTCTGTCCAGAGAACTTCAGGGTGATAAGCTTTGAGGATAAGATCAAATAACTTCTCAAATTTTCCAAGAGAACTGGTGTCAAAGGGCTCCAAAATATTTTTTTTATTTATTTTTAACACTTTTTGAGTAGGTGACATATTTATATAGTTCAAAATGTTAAAAGTACAAAAGGATATATTGTGAATTCTTCCACCTCATTCTCTATTTAAAAAGTAATTATCAGCTTTCCTTTCAGAAATATAAGCAAACCCATCCACCCAACCACATATATTTTTTTCTACTCCCTCCAAGAAACTTAAATGGTACAAGCAATAGTTACTGCTTATGTGGTAGCAAAATTATTTTAAACAGAGCCCATTTATAAAAAAAAAGATTTTATTTATTTATTTATAAAGAGAGGGGAAGGGAGAAAGAGAGAGAAATATCAACATGTGGTGGCCTCTCACGTGCCCCCTACTGGGGACCTGGCCCACAACCCAGGCATGTGCCCTGACTGGGAATCGAACCAGCGACCCTTTGGTTTCCGGGCCGGTGCTCAGTCCACTGAGCCACACCAGCCAGGGCCTAAACAGAGCCCATCATTATAAAAACCAGATAATTCCTATTTAAAAAATACAAAGGCAACTTGAAAGTATTCAAGTAGATTACACCTTCTCTGCATTATGTTTGGAAATTCTCCTCTAGCATCAAGCTGAATTCTGATTATTTTAATAACTTTCTTAATGACCTAAAGAGGTATAAAACTGGGCAAATGAAGTATGTAACACACCTTGCTTGCCCCATAATTGGTACTCAGTAAATGCCATTTCATTAACCTTCAACTGGAATGCTCCTGATTAACCCAAGGAATGATGAAACATAAAACAGGAAATAAAAGTTCCCCAGTACTAAACACTAATTCACATAGAGGCCACAAATAAAAAGAACAAGCATCTCTTGCTTCTTCAACTCACAAAATCACTATTTCCAGTTCTTAATCACTAACCTGGAGTTTAGTCAGCATGCCAGGGCTCTCTGAGGGAGGCCCAGGGATCACTTCTGGCTCCTCTTCCACCTCCTCAAAACGTGGAATCCGTCGCTTCTTTACTCCTGATGATTCCTTTGAGATCTCAGAGTCATCACCAAAAACTTCCTAAGGGAACCCAAGATGAAAGAAGAGTTGTATCCCTGCCCATGGGAGAAGAGAAGAATCATCCTAGTTCCTATCAGCATTCTGTGGCATTTCCCAGAGTCTCCTAGACCCTCCACCAAATGGACCGTCTCACCCAACTTCATCATTCTCCCACTCCAGTCAAGCAAATTTCATCCCCATGTCCTTATAAATGTGCCCATTTCACAGACTTTGCAAATGCTACTGCCTGCATGTGTAATGATCTCCCTCAACTTTTCCACAACCCGTTCTAAATCCTGCCTAAAACTCACCTCCTCCAGGAAGTTTTCCTCATTAATAATCTCATCCCACTCTGATCAAACTGTTGTTTCGCCACCTCTTAGCACTTAATAGTTTGGTTCATACTATGTAAAATACATTCTGTTTGCCAAGTGTTAAGTCTTTCAATGTTAGTACTTTCTCCCAACTAGAGTCTAAGCTCTTCCAGGACAGGGGCTTTCTCTTTCTTCTTCAGTATTCCCCAATAATACTTTGTTCTTATCAAACAATGGGAACTCAAATATGCTGACTAATTTGCAAGGTGAATTTAACAGGACCAAGAATGGCCAACTGGAAGGGACAATGGGAAAAAGCAAATGTACACACCGGTGGTAGGCTTTGGGTGACATCCCCTCTTCACTAGGAGGGCTCGTGTTTTGCAAGGACATATCCTCGGCCAGGGGTGAGCGCTTCCTGGAACTCCTACAGTTCAAGAAAAAGGACTCTCCCATAATATATTGTGTGGGGTGGGGACTTGAATGGACCAAAATGGGACCCATATCCCAAGGCTGTCTAGATACCTCCTTCAAGAAACCGTTTTTTATTTATCCCACCCCATCTAGTCACTTCGTTCACAGCATGCCCTGCCCTAACTCATCTTCACTCTACAGATCTGTGTATAATGTGGATCGAGCATTCCCCTTTAAACATAATAAAATTCAACAAAAGTTTATACTCAACCCTAAAATTTACATGAAATTGCTATTCAGATTTTTTAATTTGTGACTATATTTTGTTGTGTTCCCCCACCCCAACCCTTAAATTGTGAATTCTTTTAAGGCAAGGACTATCTCTTATTCCTCTGATCACCCTCCAATGACCTAAACACAAAGAACACACAAATATTTATTTTTCTTGGTTCCACAGCCTGGCCAGGGAACAAGAAGACATTGCTTATTCACTCTGTGCCTCAGGAAAAGCAATAGGATAGCCAAGGTATCAAAAGCACTTTGGAAGGTTTGATGTGAGTCACAGAAAAGATTTTTTTAAGAGAGAGAGAGAAACAGACAAAAGAGATAGAGGGATCAGCTATGATACTGCAAATACTCAGAGGCCATGACCAATCAGCAATCACAGAATAAAAAGTGAAGTAGGCAAGGGAATAACAATGGTCCATTTAAGTACTCTACTTATAGGGCCAGATGACCAGCAAAATGATATATAGAAAAATGGCAGGCTCTCCAGACATATACTAAACAGTAACTGTTATTAGGTATCCAACTGCAAGTCCACTGCAGAGAAACCTCTATAAAGGAGCAACAATGAGGTCTACAGCTCAGGTAGCAGTGGAGTCACACTTTGAAACAATCTATTAGGTGTCAAGTAAATCAAAGCATGAAATCTTAGATCAATCTGTGGGCAGTAGTAAAGGGGGTGGGGGGAGACACAGGGAAACATGAGAACCGAAACTCCTAACTGTATATGAAAAAAAAAAGCTATCAATTATTTCCTTGGAATATTTCTACCCATAAACTTAGGTAGTTCATTACTATAAATTGGTGATAATGCAAGTTCATTTCACCCCCTCTGCTTTAGGTCTAAGTACCTCTCCTGATTATTAGGTGTTCTAATAGTGGCTATCAAAGTGTGAGCCAAGTAAGCTCAGCAACTTTGTTACCATTCAAAACACTCCCGAGTTCACCAGATAGTTAACTGTAACCTACCTTTAGCTCTCGTTTCCTGCTCCTGTCACTGCTAGACTTGGAATGTCTAGAGCTTCGGCCTTCCTCCACAGCCTCAAAAAGTTTGTCCACAAATCGGAGAGTAGAATCATCAAGAAAAGGTTTCAGATGGTCTGACAGGAAAAAAAGAGGTGGTAGGGTTGAAAAGGTAAGAGTACTTCAGTCCAATAGCAAACATATAACAAACAGCAACACTGGAAATTTATCCCTGAAAGGAAGGAAATGTTTTCTTAAGTTTTTTTGTAGGATTCCCATTAAATTCTCTTACATCGAATGACTTTACTCTATGAGGTAAAAATACAGTTGTGCTTTTTTAGAGTAGAAGTAGCATAGCCAGAGCAAACTCTGGGAGTAAAAATCTCCCTAACTCTTCCCAAATAGCACAATGTAGGAGATGACTATTAATAAAATCTGTCTCCCTCAATTTTTTCATCTATAACAACTTCTGTATGTTTAGATGTCAACTTGAATCTGAATGTACTCATCTTACTTTAACACATTTTCTAAGTAAATTTAACTTAGGTAACAGTAGAGTGGTCAAAGGAAGTCAGTATGAGATTCAAAATGTCATGGAAAAAATTAAAGAACAAAATTAGTTATTTGGGGTAGTTCCATTATAATGCAAGAAAAACTGAAACGTGGCCTGACCCTTCCAGGAAAGTTCAAGGCAGTGCTTGGGGCCATCCTATATGGTCAGTCAAAAGATTCAGAAAGGTCCATACCAGCTGCCTTCTTCTTGTCCATGCCCTTCCCCACACAGTTCAGTGCTGCTGTGACCACTGTGGGCTCTGAGAAGCCTAGTACCCTCTTCACTGTCTTCTCTACCCATGGTTTTAGCTCATCCAGCTCCCTCTTAGACAGTGCCATTCTTCAGGAAAGGACAGCTCAGTGGGATTCAATACAGCACCTAAAAGGGAATCAGGAAAGACTCAAGTTAGAGGACAGGAAGAGACCAAGCGGTTAGTACATCAGGAATGTCTTTCCCACTCCTATACTCAATCCTTAGGCAAGTTCTTCCACTTCATTTCAAGTCAAATTCTTTCCCTAAAACCCATATTCACAGCAAAAAGAACTACATTACACTTGGTTTTTAACCCTAACTCAGCAGCAGTAGGTCAATGAAATCTGTGGAACCAACCAACCAACCCTGGGAATAATCTAGTCTGAGAAATGAGTTCTAGCTGCTTTTCTGATCCTGCCTTATTAACAAGGACTGGCAAATGTATAACCTGAAAACAAAACTGAAAAAGTCTACCTAGAGGCCAGCTTTTCTATTCCTACTTCTAAGCAGGCATTCCTTAACTCAGTCTTGACCTATAGGATTCGTTTTAAGGGAAGCAAGTAAGGGAGATCAGTTATCCTATATTAAAACTCATAGTCCTTAAGACTGTTCTGTCACATTTCTCTGAAGTCATGTTCATCCCAGTGAGAATTCTGTACCCAGATAAAAGTAATCCCTCAGCTCAGGAAGGAATACTTGCATTTTGGATGGTCTCTCTTTGCCTTTCACCTTTATTTTCCTACTTTTTAGCTTAGCAGAGAAAACACTACCATAAAGGACTCTCTATAACAAATCCCTAAATTGTGATTTAATGCAAGTTAGTATAATTCTTAAACATTATTCATGTTTACATTTGGCTCTCCCATCTGTATCTCCAAACTCATGAGCATAGACAAAATTTTGTCTCCACAATTTTCTCCACAATGCCTGAAAATCAATAAACGGCACTGACCTCTATTTCCAAGCTAACCTCTGCCCAGCAGTGCCACCTATCAGGGTCTGATCAGTGAGTCAGTCTTTTGAGATGTTTTAAGGCATCTTTTCTCCCAAAAGATTCAGTATGAATAACTTCTACGTTCTTGGCAGGTTTATCCTTTTTAGGACCTGTTGCTAAAAAGTGTATTTAATTTTGGAATAACCACATGAGCCTAACAGTCATGAAATTCAGAGTGAAAGATCTTATGCCTCTGTGACACATCATATGAACGGTTCTACGGTGACTCTATCCACTCATCATGAGACTGCAGTATAATCTATCAATCTCTACATATTTAATGTGCACTGCCCAAAAGAAGCATACTCAGGTCTCACACAGAGTGAAGAAAGAGCTCACACTGAACAGCTGCAACACTGAGCTCTACTATTTAGCAGCCTTTAGGCAAGTGATTATTCTGTGTGCCTCAGTTTACTCATCTTACAAAATGAGGACAACTGCCATACCTACACTGTATTCAATTCATTCAATAAGTATTGTGTAATTACTAAGTGTCAAGCAGCATGCTGGGTGCTGAGGATACATACAACAGTGAACAAAACAGACAAGAATCCTCGCTTTAACGGCTTATATTCCCGGAGAATTAAGTCAAAGACAAGAAAGTGTAAGCAATTTGAAAATCCAAAGCAGTAAGTGAGGTACTGCTCTATTAGATAAAATGTGTTCAGACACTATACTAACAGATGTATTCAAGTTCAACACAACACTCCATAAGATAATGTGCACATTAAACAAGCAGTGGGCAAAAACCAAAGTTTCACACAGTAACCAGCTTTGTCACTAACCAAATGTTGAACAATAACTGCGTGGGGCGGGTGTGTATGTTATGGTGTGGAGAGGAAGGCAGCATGATCTCTGAATGGGCAAGTAGCAGAATCCAACCTCCTGAATTTCCTTACTCCCTGCGCTTCCTCACTACAACCCGAGTTACCTCCCTGAAGCCCCCATTCTTCTTTTTTTGCTCCTTCCGCCTCCCCGACTGGCCGGTACCCCACCTTGGTCTACCCAAACTCCTCATCTGTGTGCTCGTCTCCCCACCCCGTCCCCTTCCCGCCCCCGCCCTTTTCCTCTCAATAATCTCATTCCAACCCGTTCTCCCACGGAACCTTATTCTCTTAGCTGCCTTCTCACCGAACCTTCCCGCTTCGGTCTTCCTCTAGGACTGAGCCCTAGCCCCAGGAGCCCAAACCCGAAGACACCCTCTCTGGGCCCGGGGCCACTACTCACCTCACAAACTTCAGCCCCTGAGACGGAGCCCGAACGTTACACCGGAACCGGAAACCTTCTCACTGCCCTACGGCCTGCCGTCGCTACCGCCACCGCCGCCGCCGCTTCCACGCTGCGGTCCTCCGACACGTGACGCGGGAAGGCCGGGCCGCGCCGCCGACTCGCGCAGCCTCAGTAGCCACCTTCCTGGCGGCGGAGCGCATGCGTGGTGGAACCTTAAAGTTGCACCACACGTGTTCCCGCCAGCTTCGTTTTCCCCAGATAAATCCGTTAAGTAGATTACTGCAAAGTACTTGTGGCCTGAAGCAGAAGTTGGGGTGCTTGCAGTGTGGAGAATAAGTGCGCTAAAGTTACACTAGAACTAAAAGCGAAGCTGAACGAGGCTTTCTGGTAGAAACTCAACTCTCCCAGTCGACAGCACCAGCATTAGCCATGTCTCCTTAACCTCTCCCCCTTGGTTAAATTAACAGTGCCAAAGACCAACCACCCGGAAAAAAGTCGACTATAGAATTCTGAAGATAGCAGCGCCTCTCGCCTCGCCTTTTATTGTTTCATTCATTAATTGACGGAACAAATATTTATTGACTGCCTGCTAGCATGTGCCAGGAATCCACTGGGAGTCAATGTTGCTTAATGACTGTAAGAGCACAGGCTTGGAAGTCCGACTGCTTAGTTTCGTATTCCAGTTCTCCTACTCATTAGGCAAGTTACTTAAACCCTCTATTTCCTTACCTCTAAAAAAAAATCCATTTCATTGGACTGCTGTGAGGACAAAGTGACTGAGTAATGTACTTAAAATAGTGCTGCTCAGAGTTCAATAAAACTACGGGATATATAAGATGTCCAATTGCCCACATAAATGTATAGTAGACGTCTTTATTATAGATATCTTATATGTTACTCATATGATATGTTACATTATGATATGTTACTATATATAGACATAATTTACACAATTTACTAAACTCGATTCTATACTCCCCCCAAAAAAAAACAAAACGCCCCAGCTCCCAATACAGTCTTCCTCATTCTAAGTTAATGGCAACTCTGTTCTTACCGTTATGCAGGCCAGTAATCTTGGAGTCATCCTGGACTCCTCTGTTCCATTGGCCCTTCTTTCAAAATATATACAGAAACCCTTCTGCTTCTTACCACCTCCACTTACATCACTTTCAGGCTTGGATTATTTTAGAAGTCTCCTAAACATTTTCTTTTGCTTCCACTTTGTCCCCCTTCAGTCTCATCACATAAACATTAAGTTATCTAGTACGAGTACACACGTACTATAGTGATCATGTTAACACATTAGAAAGGGCATTTGACTCCCCTGCTCAAAACCATCCTCTCTGGCTTTTTATGTCACTAAGTAAAATGATCTCCAAGATGTACGCTACTCCATTACCTCTGTAATCTCATCTACTGCTAATCTTCACTCATGCTAGAATCCTGACCCCTTGTTTTTCCTTGGACATGCAAAGAATAATGCCAAGCTCAAGGCCTTTGCACTTACTGCTTTCTGCCTACATTGCTTTTCATCTAGATATCTGCATGGCTTGGTCCCTCATCTCCTTCATATTTTTATTCAAATGTAACTGCAATGATGCCTTCCCTGACCACCCTATTTAAGTCTGAAGACTGTCTGGCACTCTTGATTCCTCCAATGTTTGCTTTTTTTCCCCCCACAGTTTTTATTACCACCTGCTGTACTAGATAATTTATTTATTATATTTACTACAAATCATCTGACTCCCTCTGCTATATATACTGTAAATTCCTTAAAGGCAGGAATCATTGTCATTAATATATCTTAAGTGTCTACCATAGCATTTGGCATAGTTAAATAAACATTTGTTGAATTAAAGAATGAATCTTTTTTTGCAGTGGATCTTACAGGCCTCAGAACCTGCTGAAGTTTGGTTTTTACCTAAAGTGTGGAAATTCTTTAAGGACAGGAATCATATCATATTGTCTTTATACCTGCAGGACCTAGGACAGTGTCAGACATGGTAAAAGCTCAATAAATGATGAGTAAGACTTTCCAGAACTGTTTTCCTCATTCTGTGAATAAGCCTGTATTTTTCTCTTCCTTCAAAATGAGGCTCTAAACCTTATTTGACCCTTTAAACTAGTGATTTTGAAAAACATGTATGTGGGCAAAGTATAGTTTGGGAGAAGCATATCCAACATTATGATATAATTTCATAGATAGGAAATGACCAAATATTCCATTAGATCAGATTACACACTACAGAAACTTAGATTCCAAGATGTCTTTTTATTTTCTAGGGAGGTTATTAGAATTTCCCAAGGAGCACACAATGCATACGAAGATTGGTTTTAAGGAAGTTTGAGAAATACATACCAAACCCACCTCTCCTAATTATTGTGCAGCAGACATGATGGAATAAAGCTGACTTTGAGGAACAAATTGAGGGAGCTTGAATATGGTGCTCAAGTTGTTCATGCCTTAGCTTCCTATGGCGTCCACAACACCTAATACGAATGGCTCTTGTAATATTCACTCCAAAGAGTCTGTTGAATTCGACAGTGAGTTACAAATCTGCAGAGTGGCAAACTTTTTTGTTTCAGTGCTTTTAACTGTCCGGGTTCAGTTCCCCAGAGGGAAATGTTTTTCTAGGAGCTGATTTTATTTCCGATATTTAGAATCAGATGAGTTTAAGTCCTTAGTCTCCCAGTTCTTACCTGTGATTCCTTCCATTAATTAATTTTTGAGGTTGTTTCCACAGTTATAAAATGAGAAGAATCTCTACTTCAAGAGTGTTGTGAGGGCCCTGGCTGGTGTAGCTTAGTGGGTTAAGCGCGGGCCTGTGAACCAAGAGATCACGGTTCGATTCCCAGTCAGCGCACATGCCTGGGTTGCAGGCCAGTTCCCAGCAGGGAATGCACAGGAAGCAACCATACATTGATATTTTTCTCCCTCTCTCCTTCCCTTCCCCTCTGAAGATAAATAAATAAAATCTTAAAAAAAAAAAAAGTGTTGTGAGGATTAAATGTTACACATTTAGTGTGTCACTGGCATAAAGAGAGACATATAGACCAACAGAATAGAATTGAGAGCTCAGAAATAAGCATCACATATATGGCCAGTTGATTATTGACAAGGGTGCCAAGGCCATTCAGTAGGGAAAGGACAGCATGTTCAAAGAATAATGCAGGGAAAGTGGATGTCCACATGAAAAGAATGAAATTAGATCCCTTCTGCACACACACACACACATTAATGCAAATTGGATCAACGACCTAAACTTAAGAGCAAAAAACTATAAAACCCTTAGAAGAAAATGTAGAGGAAAAACTTGATGACATTGAATTTGGCAATAATTTCTTGGATATAACACCAAAAGCAGAAGCAACAAAAGAAAAATAAGATAAATTGGATTAATCAAAAATTAAAACTTTTGTGTATCAAAGGACACCATCAGAGAGTAAAAAGACAATCCACAGAATGGGAGAAAATATTCGAAGTCATGTATCTGATAGAGGATTACTACCCAGAATATATTTAAAAAAACAAACAAAACTCTTATAACTCAACAGCAAAAACCAACCCAATTCAAAAGGAAAATAGGCCAAGTACTTGAATACACATTTCTCCAAGAAGATATACAAATACGGCCAATAAATACTTAAAAAGATGCTTAACACCATCAGTCACCAGGGAAATGCAAATCAAGGCCATAAGAAAATACTACTTCACACACATTAGGATAGCTACTATTAAAAACCACAACAGAACATAAAAGAGTGAGGATGTGGAAAAACTGCAACACTGCAGTGTTAGTTGGAGTGTAAAATGGTGCAGCTGCCATGGGAAACAGTGCAGTAGTTTGTCAAAAAATGTAAAATCAGAATTACCGTATGATCCAGCAATTCTCCTTCTGGGTATAAACCTGGAAGAATTGAAAGAAGGGTCTCAAAGAGATACATCTATGTTCAGAGCAGCATTATTCACCATAGGTAAGAGGTGGAAGCAACCGAAGTGTCCACTGACAGATGAATAAATAAACAAAATGTAGTATATATACATGACAATATCATTCAGTCATTCAAAGGAATTAATTTCTGATACATGCTACAACATGGCCTTGAAAATATGCTAAGGGAAATAAGCCAGACACAAAAGGGCAACTGTCATTCGATTCCACATGTGTGAGGTATCTAGAATAGACAAATAGAGACAGAAAGAACAGAGGCTGCCAGGGGCTGCAGAGAGTAGTAGTAAAGAATTATTGCTTAATGATTAGAGTTTGTGTCAGGGGATGGAAAAGTTTTGGAAATAGATAGTTGTGATTAGAATGCAGCATTATGCATGTACTTAACACCACTGAATCTTACACTTAAAAATGGTAAGCCCTGGCCAGGCATCTCAGTTGGTTAGAGCATTGTCGCAATACACCAAGATTGCAGGTTCAATCCCCAGTCGGGGCACATACAAGAATCAACCAATGAATGCATAAGTAGAACAACAAACTGTTTCTCTCTGTCTCTCCTTTCCTCTCTCTTAAAAAAAAGAAGTTAAAATGGAAAACTTCATGTTATGTGTGTGTGTACATACATATATTTATACATATGTACATACAAATATGTGTGTACAGACATACACATATATTTATTTATTTATTTAAAAAATGTAGTGCCTGGTGCATAGTAAGACTCAATAGGTCACTGCTAGAGTCATATATTCCGTGAAGAAACACATATTTATTGAGCATGTTAAGTGCTGGACATTGTACTAAGCACTGGGAATATAGTGGTAAGAAAGACAAAGACTCAACCCTGCAGACAACTGCAAATGTGACAGGGGAAGAAAAACAAATAAGAAATAAATCACACCATGTTACATAACTACTATTACAGAAGTAAACATATCAAGGTAAACTCAGGACACAAAGAGAATGAAAAAAACAAGTACACAAACAAACAAAAGCCCCAAACACTCACAGAGGCAAACAGTTCGTGGCTACCAGAGGGGAAGGGGGTGGAGGAGTGTGAAACAGGCAGAGGGGGTAAACTGTATGGTGATGGATGGAAATTAGACTCTCGGCAGTGAGCGCGATGGAGTGTATACAGATGTCGAATTATAATGTTGCACTCCTGAAACTCATGTTATAAAAAAATGTTACCTCAATTAAAAAAAAAAAAAGATGCACTAAAGAGAATACAGGAAGGAAAGCTGGAGAAGGGATCAGGGAAGGCATCTCAGGGAACATCAACTGAGCGCTGGTGTACAGGTGAGGAGAGAAAACGTGCTCTGTCATCCAGAAATGCATTTAGGGGACAAAGTGCTAGAGAGAAAAGCATGGTTCAGTCACAAAGGGCCTTAAAATGCCATGCTAAGTGATCTGGACTTCATCCTGAAAGCAATAGGAACCAATTACCAACATAAGCAGGGAAGTAAAAAGAGCAAGATTGCAATTTAGAACAATAATTCTGGCCAAAATGTAAAAGGACTGAAGGCAGGCAACACTGGCACGAGATGGCCACCTGGCCATTGCAGTGATCCAGAGGAGTTACGTTGGTAGCTGGGACTAGGGTTGTGGCATTCGGTCTCTGAGACAGCCAGAAGGGCTAAATGGATGCTGGTGATGACTGAGTGAGGAGAAGGAATCAATAATCAGGTTTCTGGCTGACACACCTGGGGGGTTATCTTGCTAACATTTATTGAGTTCTATGTGTCAGACACTATGCTAATTACTTGACATGCAATGACTCAATCACAAACCTGTAGATACAGTTATACTCATTTTACAGGGCAAACAAGTTTATGTTAAATAATTTGTCAAAAACATGGCTGAATCAGACTTTTTGACTAAGTAAAAAACCATGTGTGTAGGTGGCTGGCACATATAGTGGAAGCTCCAACATTCTCCTTTCCCTTCAATTACTGACATTTACCACACCATACCATTATTACTTTATCTTACTAGATTACAGTGAGTTATTACACCTTACTGTTTTCAGCTAACATATAGGCAGACTCATTTTGTATTAGTGCACTTCTGAAAACTTTATTTTTTATTTTTTAAAAGATTTTATTTATTTTTAAAGAGGGGAAGGGAGGGAGAAAGAGAAACATTGCTGTGCAGGAGATTCATCAGTCAGTTGCCTCTCGCATGCCCCCATCTGGGGACCTGGCCCACAACCCAGGCATATGCCCTCACTGGGAATCAAACTGGTGACCTTTCAGTTTGCAGGCCAGCACTCAAGCCACTGAGCCATACCAGTCAAGGCACACTTCTGAAAACTTTGAAGTACAATGCCCAACTTACTCAACAGTCCCAATTTTAAGGGATACCTGTTTCCAGAGCTTACTAAACATTATAAGATCCTTAAATTGGGATTGGAACAGGCCTGCCAGAGGCAATCCAGTGTACCTCTAAAAGATGTCACAGGTGCGTAAGATCAGGGTAGGAGGTATTGTATCTATCACCCTGTCAGGGGGTGATTAACCAAACACCTCTCTCCTGAGCCCAATGCAGAGATAAAAAGATTAGGGCAATCCCTACTTGTCATATGACCAAAAGTCATTTTCTGGCTTCCTGGACCAGGGAGTGGAAGGTCTTTCTTCCTGCCAAGATAGGACAAGCTGATTAGAACTTTAGCCAGCCAGCCAGTTACCCTCTTTACACTGGAGGCCTCCCTGACCGGCTGCAAAAGCCCATCATTGTTCACTGATATGGGGGATGTGGACAATGGTCAGAACCGGAGATTAAGACAAGCAGGCAGTAATTTCAGACCAAATTAAATTCTAGATCTTAGCCACACCTTAGCATTTTCGAGGGAGCCAGAAGCAGCTTTAACCTCAGAGGAATACTACCAAGTTAACAGGTGCAGTTCTACCAGCACAAACATACCCCGCCACCCTGCAATGGTCAGGCCTTCATGCTTCAGCAACAGCGATTGGCAGGAGATGACACCGTGGTGTGGATCGAAATCACAGAAAAATGATGTATTAAAAACCAAATTCAGAGACTGGAAGGTGATTCAGAAGTATCAAAATCTAATTTAACTTATTAAAATGAGGTTGTACAAAGGTGACAAAGCTGAAGATCATCTGTATATAAAATTTCTCCAACCACAGAGGAAGTTTCCAGAGGGTCAGGCCCAGATCTAAGCTATCTCTGTGCAGTGCCCTATGCCATGCGTTCCTCAGCATACGGCTGCCAAATGGAAGATAGATAATCAAGCCCTGAAAGGCAAGGAACAGTGGTTCCAGAATATCTTCTGGCAGGCCTGCTTCATCAGTAAGTGTGGTACTTGTGAAAGGGAGGATAAAGGCAAAATTAAGGCCAGTAATCTGAAGCCATGCTACTGCACCACAAGGGGGCAATGTTTGCACACTAGCAATCTTGAGAGGTAGGGGGCTTGGCAGTCCGCTCTGTTTACTTTCTTTTCAAACGCCAAGCCCAAAGGGCTGCAGCCTGGTTGAGATGAGGTGAGCTGGAGGCTTCTGCCCACCCACTGCGTTCTCTTACAGAGGCTGGCACCAACTCTCCTTGTATCAGCAGCAAGGCTGTCGGGGGAACAAGGCAAGAGGAAATACACAGCAGGAGAGGAAGCAGAGCAGCTGGCCTTACCAGGGGTCAGATACCCCCAGCTGTTCATCACAGACCCAGGAGTGCCTGTTGGGGGCTGGTGGTGGGACCTCCATCTGGAATCTCTTTTGAATACGACAGCGCATCCGAGTCACCTGCAGAGCTTGTTAAACTATATTACTGGGTTCCAACCCCAAATTCCAATTCAGAAGGTCTCAAGTACCATCCTTGAATTTGCACTTCCAAAAATTTCTCAGGTTATATGGACACCGCAGATCTGAAAACCACAGTTGGAGAACTGTTGCTGTAGGTATTCCTGGCTCTGTGCCCTTCTAGTTCTCAACACTACCCTAGTCCCTTTTCTACCATCCCTCCACTGGCCTCCTTTAGAACAACTAAAGGAATGAGGGAAAACAGGAGTGAATGTTAACTGTTGTGTTAAGGATTCCAGCACTCTAGTCTGCTTGATAGGTGTCTCAGAGGCTGAATTTATTCCAAACACATACATCTTTCCTTTCCTTCTTTTACCTAACAGTTGGGGGGCAGTTCAGCAAAGGGTTAACAGATGTTTTTCCAATGGTTAAGACCTTGCTTTCTGTTTCAGAAAAATTGGGTAGGAAATGGTAAATATATTCCACTACATTTTAGAAAATTTACTCATTTATCCTAGACTACTTTAAAAATTTTATTATAGTAAAATATACATAAAACAGGGATGCCAAACTCATTTTCACTGAGGGCCACATCAGCCTCACGGTTGCCTTCAAAGGGCCAAATGTAATTTTAGGACTGCAAGATGTAACTACTCCTTAATGAGGGGCAAGGAGCTTGGCACTGCCGCCGGGCAGAAACAAGGTGCTGGGCTGGATAAAACAAGGTGGAGGGCCGGATTCGGCCCGCAGGCCTTGTATTTGCCACCTGTGACATAAAATCTACCATTTAACCATTTGAGTGTACAATTCAGTGGCTTTATACATTCACACTGTTATGTAACTATGCAACCACCACCTGTCTCCAGAACTGTTTCGTCTTCCCAGATTTGAACTCTGTCCCCATTAACCAATAATTCTTCATTGCCCCCATCCAGCTAGCCTTTGGCAACCACCATTCTACTCCTAGACCACTTTTGATTCAGTTTCTCTTTCTCTTAATAAAAGAGAGGGTCCATTGCTGACCAGTGGGATTGTTTCTACATACACAGGCCTTCTTATAAATATGTGATTCAGTTTATTGCAAGAAATGGCAAAAGAAAATGGGGTTGCAGACAGAAAGACTTGGAGACACGACTGGATAGAGGTTTTCCTACTGGGCCCACTACCCACAGGCCTCAGCAGCCCTGCCACGGATCCGGCCGATTCCTTCGCATCAGGAAGTTGATCTTGCGAGTCATTTCCATGTTGTAGATCCTCCGGCAGGTTTCATAGCTCTCCCTCTGCCGGCGGCGGCAGGGCTTCTCGTAGTACCGGCGCCGCTTGATGTCCTCAATGAGCCCATCCATGGTGAGGATTCTGTACGAAGGCAGGTAATGAAGTTAGGAGCTTGGACTCATTATTATGCCTTTCCAATTTTATAGATGGCCAGAAGTCAACTGACCAAGCAACTGATGTGAAGTGGTGGCAATATAGCATTAACTGCCTACTTATAGAGGCCCCAAAAAAGAATTTGGGGGAGTCAAGAGCAGTTAATTGAGTGGTCCTTGCTCTTGGGGAATTTATCGTTGAGGCCGTGTTCTCACCCTTTTTTCTACCACAGCATACCTGAGGGATATGACGGTCCCATAAGAACAGCGGCTGCCTCTGGCAGGGATTCTCAACCAAGGGGTCATCTCAGTCCCCACACAGGGCGAGTCATTGCAGTAGCAATGAAAGAAAATCAGTGAGGGTGATGCCTACTTGATGCTTAGTGGGGAATACAGTTCCATGATTACTGTGTTTAAAAACGGATATAGCTGAAGCCAGTAGGTCTGAGAAATCTCTGGGTCTACTCAATACAGGGAGAGAAGAGCCCCTCATCACATGTGTGACACAAAAGGGAACATTAAAGTAACAGCCTCACCCATCACGTTTCCATGTTCCACATGCTCCCACACACTGCTGTGCTGACCAGTCCCTGCCTAGAGCCGAACACGCTCTGACACCAGTCTTTACTCACGCTGCGCCCTGTGCCTAGAATGCCACCTTTGACCTCCAGCCTTCTGACAGAAATTTGCATCTTCTTCATGCCAAACCGAGATGCTACCTCTCCACAAAGCTGTCTCATCTTCTTTAATTAAAGGAAACCATTTACTTTATTGTAGACCTACTCAGCAATTATTTCATTCTGCTCTTCCATTAGTTACTTACACAAACATTTCCCTCAGTAGACTGAAAATACCCATAGGCAGAAGCCACATTTTATTAATCTTAAATGGCCGTAAAACTGAGCTCAATCTGTTTTTTTTCTGCCTCCCTAACCCCCTGCCAGTTCCTTGCAATCCAGCTTCACCTGTTGGGTTTATAACACACCTAACTCAAAAAAACTCACCTATTTGTTTTGTTTTTAAGATTTTACTTATTTTTTAGAGAGAGGAGAAAGGAGTGAGAAAGAGAGGGAGAGAAATAGCAATGTGTGAGAGAAACATCAATTGCCTCTCGCACACCCCCAGCCAGGGACCTGGCCCGCAACCCAGGCGTGTGCCCTGACTGGGAATCAAACTGGTGACCTTTCAGTTTGCAGGCTGACTCTCAGCCCACTGAGCCACACCAGCCAGGGCTCATCTCTTTGTTTTTACCGAGCCAGGAAGACACGGGGGCTTACTTTATAATTTATCTAATCCCTGGCCTCCTGAAGCTCTGGCTCCAATCTGTAATTTGTCTCTCCTTCTCAGCCCACCATCAGTTGACCCTGAGGAGATCGGAGGCACCTGCTGCTGCTGCCCTCCATTCCTGGCACTGTTCACACGGCCCCATTCCTGCTGTCCCTGCCCTTTCATTACCTGTAACAAGTCACAAACACAAATGGAAATAAGGAGGTTGAGACGTGGCTATTATAATTGGAAGAAGGGCACACAGGAAGAAGCTATATAGAGAAACCACCAGCTACTTCTGCCTAGTAGGAAACCCTATTTATTGCTTCTACGTTATATTACAGAGCCCAAGATAACAACAACAGATTGAATATGAACTTGAAAAGATTTGAGCTTTGGGTAAATTACAAATGTGAATAGGCATGGGAACCACTGTGCCTATAGGATCTCTCCCAGGGTTTATTTAATATTGAAAATATTTGTAGAGTACTAGAGAATCATATTTGTATAAATCAGCTTGTCCAGGTTTTAGTGGCAGAGAAATGAGAGTCTAGGGAATTGCTGCGAACTCCCAGAAGCAGGAGAAGCTGGTAATTTGGGTTCTGTTGGAAACTGTGATCATGCCCAGAAGTCATGTGGACCCAACACTAGTCTTACAATAGAGAAGTCACTAAAGACCAAAAGACTCAGTATTTGGCCCATAAAGGACCTCCTTTGCTGGCTTCCTTCCTCAATTTACCTTTAAATATTGGCACCCCTTCAGATTCTGACTATAAATCATTTCGTTTCTGGTTATATGTGATCTTACCCTCTGCCTCAACCATGATGCACAATGCAACCACCCCCCACATGGTTTTTAAAAGGCACTGATGCCTAGGCCCCATTCCTCAGAGATTTGGACTGACCCGTCTAGAATGGGATTATGCACTGGAAATGTAAAACACTTCCAAATACTTCTAATGTAGAGCCACAACTGAGAACTGATCCAGCACTCCTGAATCTCTATCTCTAACCCCAATCTCACCTGAGAGCTAGATTATTTCCAAATGCCAAAAAAGCAAATTAATTGTCTCCTCCTAAAACCTATCCCTCCTCCTCTACACTGTTAATGGTATCACTGGTTTCTCAAGTTAAAAATCTCAGTATGTTCCTGGACTAGGAGTTCTCCTTTACCTCCTACATCCACAGTTACCATATCCTATAAAATTTGTATCTTGAAATAGTTTAGATCTTGTCCTTTTCTCCTTTCCTGTGGCCGCAATTCTAATTATGGTCTTTATAATCTTTTATCTGGAGTACTGAAATAATCATCTAACTGGTCATTTAATCAAAAAGTATTTATTAAATCCTAATTCTGGAGACCAGACACTGTGTTAAATGCTAAAGAGAGAAAAACTTAGACATGGTTCCCTACCTGAGGTCTAGTAGAGAAGACAATTATACAAGAATTACAAGAGGGTGATAAGTGCAAAGGTAAGGGAAACACCGCTACAGAAGCACACAGGAGAATCACTTAAAAACTGGACTTGAGGATGAGAGGGTGGTTATGAAGGCTTCCTAAAC
Source organism: Trachops cirrhosus (assembly GCA_028533065.1). Taxonomy (NCBI): domain Eukaryota; kingdom Metazoa; phylum Chordata; class Mammalia; order Chiroptera; family Phyllostomidae; genus Trachops; species Trachops cirrhosus. The sequence goes on along the minus strand of CM052551.1, from coordinate 14,616,550 downwards.
TTATGTGAGTTGTGAAGGATAAGTAGGTTGCCCTATTTCCATTCTCCTTCCTTACACCAATTATTGTCCTAAAACATAAACTGGATCATGTCACTCTGATGCTAAAAAATCTTTTCCAATATACAAAACAGTCTAAGCTAGTGGTTCCTAACCTTGTCTGCACATTACAGTCACCTGGGGATCTTTTAAAAATTCCACCCCCTAGGTGACACTCCAGATAAATTAAATCACAAGGGGAGAGGAACATGGTGATTCCAATGTGCAGATAAATCTGAGAACCACTAGCGTAAGCCTGAAGCCCTAAGCAATTGGGCTGCACCCTATTTCTCTAGCTTCATCTTTAATAACTTGCCCTATAAAGCCCATGCCCTAGTCACACTGAACCGGGTGCAGTTCTCCAAGCACACTGCGTATCTACTTTTCACCTCTGCTCAAGATGTTCTCTTTATTTGGAATATCGTTCCTTTATTTTTCTGTTTTATCAAATCCTATTTATACTTCAAAGGCCCAAATCAGTAGTTATGTCTGTAAACTGCTCTAGGTGAAATTCATCACTCCTTCCCTCTGTGCCAAAGCACAGTGGTTCTTAATCATTATCATGTAGCAAAGGAAGACTTGTTAAAACACAGACTGCTGGGCCACCTCCAGTTTCTGGTCCCACAGGTCTCGGGTGGAGCCCAGCAGTGGGCATTTCTAACAAGCTCCAAGGTGCCGCTGACAGTCCCGGGAGAACCAACGCCACAGCACACTGCAAAGGCCTCTTTTAAAGTATTAATCAGACAATATATATTTAACCGTGTTTTTTTTTTTTAAATCTCCCTTACTGGGTTGTGTGCTTCTTAAGGTTAGAGATTAAGACTTCATCAGTAAATATATGACAAAAATGAGTCCCCTAGGTGACTGACAAATGCCCACAGCTCAAGGGATTCGGTGACTTTATAACAGACAACAGTTCTTGGGAATATTGGCTCAGAAAGCCTCAATATTACCTCTAGGAAGATGGCACATTAGATTTTAGATAGGGTTTTTCACATCCATGATCCTAATGACAATCCTACGAAACTGAACAAGCAGGTAACATCATCTACTTACAGATTAGGAAACTGAAATTCAGGGAGGCTGACCTGCCCAAGACCACAAAACGGAGCTAGAAGTAGAAATCGGGACTTTAGTGCTGTGCTCCACAATGGTATCCTGCTTCTCAAACGAAACCCACTGAGGTTCGGGAGACAAATGACAGCAGTGCCCGTGGGCAAAGGAGACAATGAGGGAGAAAAGAGCTGTGCGAGACTCCCTAGTCAGAGGAAAGAGATGGAAGCAAAGAGGACATGGCAGTCAGGAGAAGGAATGATCCAGACACCTAAGCATTTACTGCTCTCTAGACCTCTTTTACTGCTGTTCAATAAAATCCACTTTTTGGTCTAGATACTATATATTGGGGTGGGGGGGAGTCCCTAAGAGAAAAAAACCGGGTATGTAATATAAAAAGGACAAGGAGACTGACTGATTTGAGAATAGGCCATAAAAAGAACAGAGCCCCCTGGATATGACTTCACCTAGGAAGGGGGTACTCCTGGAACGACAAAGACAATTTGAAAGCAGGATGAAGAAAACTGCAAAGGGAGGAGGGAGTTTAGACACATACTCAGGTATCCTACTGGAGTTTCAAAAGGGGTTTGAAACAGAAGTGATCATCTTACCAGTAAGCGCTTGTGTCATGAGGCAAAAACACAAGGCAAGAGAGAAGTAACAGAAGAATAAAAGAATGGAGGAGGGGAAAAAATGAAAAGATCGGTGACCCCCAATGTAATTATGGGGTTGCTAATGGTGGTCCCTGGATGGTTCTTACTAGTTCCTAAACACGGACCAAATAAATTCCAAGATTCCAGGTGGGGATTCCCTCCCCTACTCTGCACTTTCTAGTTATCCTACAAGGCACAGATCATCTTCAAATGCTCCACAGTTCCTACCGTAGAGGCATCTACTCAACTCATGTCTAATAAAAAGGATACAGGAAGAGCTTTGTAGAACCCATGAAGTAAAAGGAGGGGATGTTAATTAATGATGTTTCTGCTTCTGAAGGTAGTTCAAGGACTGGAAGACCAAGAGCTTTAGCGTAAACAGATCAGCCTCGAGTTCAGGTGCCTGGCAACATAACACTGAAGGAGAAATCAGCTGCCAGTTTCAGTGAAATTCAACAGATTATGTAAAAGGAGCTGGGGGAGGTTGGAGGTGGCAGACTCACATGTCAGTGTAGCTAGCCTATGTCAGGACCAGAGGCTCGCCTACCAGAAATACAAGGGGTCATTTAGGCACAAATCCAGTGTGCTTGCCTTTCCTTGCTTGGGGCCAGCCAATCATGCAGGGCTTCCTAGCAACCCTCACTCTCTATCTCCTCATCCCCAGGGCACCAATCAGGGCCCTTGCTTATATAACAAACATTTTGCAGTGATCTCACTGGGCAGACACATAGGCTGATTCCTTTGTAAGATTGCCTCTGCCCGCCAAACATGCCAAAGTTTTAACCACCTCTCTCTCCTCTCGTTTGCTCTCTATCTACTGTTGTAATTAGACCTCAGAATGTGCAACTTATTTTTAAACTACCAACTATCAGAAAGCTGAGAGAGATAAGGAGAAGCCTGGTGTGTAAGATATATACAGAAAAGGTGGCCAGAGAGAGGACGTTAGGGAAAAGCAGAGAAAAACAACTGAAGAAGAATGCATCAGAAAATGTGTCTGACAGACAGAAGACTGGGACACACCAGCACCAGCTCGCCTATATCTGCATGTGTAAAAGTCCTTGCCCAGAAAATTATTCTAAGAGCAAAATGATATATATCAAAATACCACTTTATTTCCTGAAGCTAAAATGCAATTTATGGGGATATATCCCCATATATATATATATCACTCCAAGATAAAAAGGAATAGAAAAGCAGCTTCCTAAAATCTGAATCAACAAAGTAACTTTCCTCTCCATAGATAATAAAAATCACTGCCACAATACTTGCCCAAAGCTGGCTCCTTCCAACCACACAGCCTTCTTGCACGTATAAGGAAGCCTAAAAGAGATAATCACACCTCAGGGCCTGAGTTTCTGAGGCTTCGATCTCTTCATTTATTTTTCTAACAACTCCACTTCTTTCTGATTAAATTTCATTTTAAGCATTGAAACTGGTTTTCCCCAAACCTACTACTACATTGGTGTTTTAATCCCTGAAGTGAAGAAAAAGGAATGCCACCTTTCTTAGGATACCTGACAGAGTGCTAAGGGTACTTACTATGGAGAGACAAAAGTCTCTGAATAAATTTGATGTATTTACCTGGAGCACCAATTTTAACTTGAGTGGGGGGTGAGGGTGCTAGCAGATGTAATGGCAACAGATTTCTTTAAATTTACCTAAAATTTAATTTTAAAAAAAGAGGGAGAGAGAGAGACTTCAAAGACATTCCCTGTTGTTTGCTAGTGCTGGCAGAACCCCACCCCAACCCCAATACATTCTTATCGGAGATACTGCAGGTTTGGTTCCAGACCACTGCAGTAAAGCAAGTATCACAATAAAGCCAGTTATAATCTTTTTGCTGGTGAGGGGGTCTCGCCTTCATTTGTTTAAAAAAAAAACGACACTTATAAATAAATAAAGCGAAGTGCAATAAAACAAGGTATGCCTGTGGTTCCTTCACTCTGCTATTAAGGATACTTCAGTGGAAAGGTTTGACAAACACTAAAGTAAAAGACTGACAGAGATAAGAGGAACATTCACATTCATTAAGTAAATATTTACTGAGAGCTTTCTATGTGCCAAACACTTTGGTAAATACAAAGGATATACAAATGAAAAAGCACGGGTGTCTATCCTTAAGAAGTCTATCACAATCCTGGCTCATATGGGCATTTTAAAAAATGCTGCTGGTCAGATGCTGCCATCCAGAGACTCTAATTTAGACTGAGGTTGGGCCCTGGCAGAGAGAATTTTTAAAAAGGGTTCCCAGGTTATTCTAATTGGCAGCCTGGGTTGAAAACCATGTGGTGTCACAGTGATCAGTCTCCTGCTGTTTCTGACTACAACAGACCCTTAAAAGAAGTATGGGGCTGCTGTATCACAAAAAGGAGAAAGGACAAAAGAAAGAAGTTTAGAGATATTTGGAAAGGGCCTAAGAACAAGATCTGAGATAGTGCCAGGTCAGATGGCAAAAGGTATTTTCTCTTTCTCTCTCTCTTTCATTCATTCATCCCTCATCTACCACCCACCTAGGATCAGAAAGGATTTTTAGATAAAAGAAAAAAGAAAACAGAAAAAGCAAAACCCTGTCACCCCTCCAGGCAGGAAATTAGAAATACAGTGTTTTCCAGGTTTTAAATTGGTTAAGTGGAAATGAGGGATGAGAGAGAAGTGCATACAGAGGAAATAAATACTGTTATTTTAAAATGAGATTAGCAACAGAATAAACAGGAGGAGCCTTGGTTGAAAAGTTATCAATGTCTATAAAAAAAGCCATTTAATACCACCAGCAAACTAAATCCTCATGACAAAATAAAGCTTAATTATTTCTAATTTTCTCATCTCTAGGCCACCTTGAGCATAACCTGATGATCAAGGAAGACAGAGAAAAACCGCTAAACTCTCAATCTCTCAAAATAAATAAACAAACTGCCCACAAAGCAAAACCAAACTGGTAAAACTTCCTTAAAATAGCTTCCAAATTATGATAATAACTAACACATAATGCCTATTATGTGGCAAGCACTGTTCTAAGCACTTTAATTATAACAAATGAATCCTCACATCAACCCTATGAGGGTACCATAAAGTTCCACTTTACAGATGACAAAACTGAGGCAGAGAGACATTAAGTAGCTTACCACAGATCACGAAGCTAGCAAGTGGCAGAGCTGGGATCTGAACCAAGTAGTCGGCTTCAGCTTCTGTGCTCTTAACCTCATTTATGTGAAAAAACTATTTTCAGGCTGTGGCTTGGCCAAACATATTAAAGTTGTAGTTACTTTCTTGATTTTAAAAAATGGTGTGATGAACACAATAACACTGCAACACAAATTGTTTCTGGCTTTTGTCAAAGTAACTAATTTCTTAGTTAAAGACAAACAAACTTTTGCTTTTGCCTTAGCTGCACTTTAGGAATAGAGGACGGTGAAGGATACTACAGTTGAGACTTTGAAATCTGTTTTACTGTAAGTATCAGTTCCCTTTGGCATTCCTCCATAAATACAAACATCTCAATCCTCCTGACTAAAAGGCCCACCAAAATATATCACACAGAAAAGGACTTACAGAGAGAAGTCAGAAAAAGGGTGGGGTGATCTGCAAGACTTCCTTTCCCCAAATTTAGCATTTAATCTCATTAGCTAATTCACTACAGAGTCTGTAAGACATTCATTCTGTGCTTTCAATTACGGGCAGAAAAAGGTCATGCGACACTACGACCCTCTCGCAGACATGCCACTAGAAGGAATGAAATAGGAGAGGTGGGAATAAGCAGCCATAGAAAGACATGAAACAGGGCATCTTACCACTGGTTGGGTAAGTAACTGATTATTTTCACTTTCAACATAAATGGTAACGCAGAGGGCACAGTTTCTGCGCAAGGATATGACTGGCACAGACACTGAGGAAATGGGGCTGACTCAACACCAAATCATTGTAAAAGACACACAAACCATACTCAGCCAGCAACGACTTTTCACTTATACAGCTCCTGACAACATCTTTGCCCTCACGTACTGTGGTATTCTGCCATCCAGCCAATCACACCCAGAACTCTTTGCTTTGCTAAGAACTAGGTTCTCTTTCATTTACCCTCAGTCCCCAAGAACCCCACCAATATTTAAACCTAGTTAAGTAAGGGTTCCTAATTGGAAAATGACTGCCATAGGTATCTCCATTTCCAGAGAAACTAGTAAATAATCTTGTAACACAGAGCAAAGAACACTGTACTAGAAATATGTGTTTTACACTTCCCAGACCTCTCTTACTTGTGAAACAAAGCTACCACCTCCCTGGCCTTAAGGTAGAGGGCCACCTCATATAATCTCTTAAAATGTCTTTCATCAATTCTTTGATAATTCAACTAAACAAGCATTTGTTTCTCCAAGCTTTGCTTCATGCTGGAGAGAGAAAACCATGAATGAGGCATGCTTAAGAAACAGGAGTGGTAAGGCATTCTCCAGCCGGGTCATTCAAATCTCTTAGTCTATAGCATTCAGAACACTTCAATACAGCGCCTCCACTCCAGCCAGTAAATACACTTCCACCTCTACATTTCTGCTTATGCAAGGAACTTCCTCTAAACCTATAATGCTTTTCATCTCTTGCTTGCTTCTCCAAGGTTCCAAATCTGAATGTCTTCTCTATTAGGTTTGTCCCACACCAATCCCTCCGTCAGCTTTCTATGCATCGTGTACTATGTTCCTGCTTCCTTGGCAACTTTATAACTTGATTTTCCCTTTGGCTGTATTTGAGGTCTTGGATAGAATTCAGGTTCTTCATCAAAGGAATGACAGCTGATGAATAAGCTTCATACAGTTAGGTTTCTGAGGAGAACTTCATTTCGAAGACAGTACACTGAGGGGCTGAGAAGTTTCAAGACTATGCACACCTGGGATGGCACTGGTTAGAACAACGTATGGCAGGGGAGGGGAGAGAACCACCACACTTCCCGAGAGTTGACCTGAGCATGATTCTGGTCCCTTAACAGTTACCTGTTTAGGGTCCTGTATGCACCATCCACGTTCCCGTCCTGCACCATCACAGTCCTGGCAATGAACTTCAGATGTTTTGCCATGACTTGGAATTAAGTCTTCACTCCGTAGGACCTAAAGGATGATGGAGAAAAGGAAAAGAAAATACAGAGACCAGGTCAACAAAACAAAACACAGAACAGAATACACACTCCACCGCGTGGCTTATTCAGTGTCTGGATATGCAACGTGCTCAATAAGACGGGCACGTGCAAGTTCTCATAGCCTTCACATCACACGCCAATCGTTATCAAGACTCCCTCGTTCTTTTTGCCCATATGAGCTCTACCACAGAGAAGCAAAGAGGTGATAGCAGGCTGTCACCACGGGGACTGACGTGGACGAGCACGAGAGGATCGGGACGCGCCGCAGAGCGCCCCCACCACCCATGACCGTTCACAGCTCCAGGAGGGCTGGGGTGGGAGTTGGGAACCGAGTCTTTCTCCGTCTTTAGAAAAGGGGACAACTGCGCGCAAACGTGCCCTCCCGCCGTACCGGCCTTCCTTTCCCCACCCCCAGCACCCATTCCTCACCCAGCGCCCGCCCGACCCCGCCAGCGCCGAGCCCACTCGTAACCGGAAGCGGAAATACGTAATCTTCTCGCCAAGCAAAGAAACCCAGGCTTAAGCCGGCGGGGGGGCGGGTACCAACGCGGAAACCATGGCAACGTTCTTTCTGGCCCGGGTTGACCGCATCTCCAGCCCTCCCCACCCGACCCCCCCAGACTCTACACCTGACAAAGCAAAATACTCGTTGCCTTAAATCCCCTGCCAACAACTTCTTCGCCTTCTGAGGGAGTCGATGTCTTAAGGCTCCGGAGATCGGCCCGATTTTGTACCCCTTAATCCTATTACGTCCTTAATAGATACTTAAGCCGTTTCTTTTTTTGGAAGGAAAATGAAAAAAATAGGCAAGGCTCCCTGAGCATGCTTCCTGTTTTCTCGTCGCAAAGAACACGGATTCTTTGAGGTCTGCTCTCCGGATGAAAAACAGCGTCACACCCCTCATCTGTCTAAAAACTAAGGAAAAGAAGCAAAATGAACATACCATGAGTTTCCTATAACATCATCTTTCAGCTGCGTCACTAAATAAAGAACTGGGAAACACCTGCAGGGTTTAAAATGGAAGACTCTTTCATGTCATTTTGCTTCCTAGTGAGACCTAGAGAAATATATTTTTTTTCTTTCTCACTATGGAAACAGCTTCCCTTTTATTCCTATGTCACTTCTACATATCCATTTATGGTTATCCACATAAGTTCAGATCCAGTGGCTACTGGAAAATAGTAAGGAACGGCTCAAAAGAAGAAAGCAGGTCCCAATCAGGTACTTGTGCAACAAGGTTCTTTGAGTACCTCCTCTAAAACAGGCGCGTGGCACATATCTTCATCAGTTTTACTGATTACTTCAGAGTAAGCCAGGCTCAAAATACCATAATAGAGCTAGACTGGGACATCGTTATGCTTAGCAACAAAGTCTTATTGAGTGCCTGCTCTGTGCCAGATACTGTTGATACCATCCAGGGCCTCTTGGACCATCAAAAGACAATATGTAGACACAAAAGATAAATGCAAAATAAGTTATATAGGCTACAGCATAATATGGTGAAAAAGCACCGGACTAGAAGTCAGGAGATCTGGAGTCTATCCAAATTCTGATTTCAGGCATATGACCTCAAACAAGTTACTTAAACCAGTAGTCTGCAAATACTGCCCACAAGTCAAATCCAACTCCACCATTGTTTTTGTAAATAAACTTTACTGGGATACAGCTGTGTTCATGTGTTTACATATTAGGTATGGCTGCTTTGGGCTATAGTGTCAGAGTTGGATAGTTGCAATAGAGATGCATGGCCCACAATGCCTAAAGTATTTACTATCTGAGTCTTGCTGATCCCTGACTTAACTACCAGTCTATTTCCTAATCTGTAAAATGGAACTAATATCTGCCCTCAATCACACAAGTTTTGTCATGGGAATCAAATGGGATAAAAATAACTTGAAATAAAGGAGGGGAAAAGTGGTATTTTGGAGGACCTACTATATACCATACTTTGTACTAGTTCTTTTATGTACATGATCTCATTTTACAGGCCAAAGACTGAGCCCACATGTATCATGTTTAATAGAGAGAATAACTGGAAGAAGAACCTGAGTTAGAGAACAATAGAGTTTAGTTGCAGAACAAGGAAGGACTGGGTAAAGTGAACAGCATGAATGTAAGTGCAGAGGCAAAAAGCCTTATTGTTTTTAGGAACAAATAAGAAAACTGGAACAGAGGGATCATGCAGGGGAGCAGAGGAAGAAATAGGGATCTTGACTGAAGGTTTTGGACTTTCATCTCCAAGCACTGGAGAGCCATTAGATTTGAATAGGGAACGACATGCATAGCACTGCTCTAGGAAAATTTATCTGGTCATCAGTGAGAAGGGGATCGAGGTAAGGAAGACTAGTCAAAGTTCAGGCCAGAGAGGCGGCAATGGAATGAATGTGAAAAAATTAATTTTAAGAGATATTCCAAATACAGAATAAAAAGGATTTGGTGCCTGAATGACACCAAATTTTAAGCCTCGTTATTTGAAAAAATGATGGTACCATAGATGGCATTAACTGAAGAAAGAGAGAATGTAAAAAGGCAGAACAGAACACCTTTAAAAGAAAGATGATAATTTTGACTGGTAAGCACTGAAGAAAAGTACCAGACTATAAACCAACCCATTCTGTACCACACATTGTATTCTTGCATGAGACGCCTAAGTTTCCTCATCTATAAAATGAAGGAGTTGGATCAGATACAAATGGTACCTCTTGGCCCTAAAATGCTGCAATATTCGGTAAGTTTTAAGTGTTAGTAATATGTAAATAGAACCCTCCAGCAGGAATGTAGACATTCAGTATGCCATCTCAGGGGAAAGATTGTGATAGGAGATGAAGTTTTTGCAGTCTTCTAAAACTGAGGCAATAATTAAAGCCATGAAAGAAGATGAAGACTTTAGGTGAAAAAAATGTTGTCAGAGAAAAGAGTCAAGGTGTGAGCCTAGGAGAACACCCACACTCTGGAGTGGGCAGAAGTGGGGCCATTAAGAGTTTACGAAGTTGTTGCCAGGCAGGTAAGAGGAGAATTAGGCTAGCGCGCTGTCATGGGATCCAAGGGAGGACAGTTTCAGTGGGCAGCAGCAGGAGTGTCAAGTGATAGAGACAGCACGAAAAACATCGTCTTTGTAAAGGTGTCCTGGACCTCGCTATTGATTGGGTGATAGTTACACTGTAATACTCTGATTCTGTGCTCTCATTAGTGACTTGAGAAGGTGTAGTAGAGTGAAAGTGGAGGACAGGCCACACGAGGTTAAGGACTGAGGGGTAAAAAGGAGTCAGAAAGAGTACAATTAGACTACTCTGTCAAGAATCATGGAGAAAAAACAAGAGACGGCAATCAGGCTCAAGAGAGGTTTTCAAGAAGGGGGCACTTGATCAAACTCATAGGTTAAATAAATAATTTGATGACAAATTGAAGTTATAGGAGGAAGAGGGGGTAAGTGATATAGCAGAAGTGAAAGTAACCAAAAGCACAAATGGAGAGGTTTGCCTTAAAAAGGAGGTCATGTTCTCTGAAATCAAAAGAAACAATTATTTGGTGAGAGCAGAGGACTTGAAACACAGGGGAAAGACATGTAACTAGCTGTGAGAAACATGCTCGTTAGCCAATAAACAATAAAATGAGTGCATACCCTCATATACTGCCAAGACTTACAAGGGGGAGGATATGTTTTTGGTGGAAAGTGAGACAAATCACAAAGAGTATTATATGGAAAAGAATACATATAGGTAAATTCACAGGCTTAATTTTTGCCACCCGGTAACAGTGGGTAGGTACCCTTCCTTACTCCAAGATACAGGGGTGGGCAACAGTAGGCTGACATTTGTTTGTAATAAGTAATGTAATAATAAATACAGTAATATAATAACAATTTAGTAGCTGCAGCTTTATGATTAAGGATGAGGCCCAGTGTGTGAGGGGACTCCCCATTCTAACAGTTCTAGGGCACCCCTTCCTCTTCAAAACTGGCAACCACAGTGCCTGGTCTGGCTTTTGGGTCCCACCTCTAGCAGATTATATATGCACTCATCCACAAGCATCAACAGTTCCCATTAAGGTAAAGAGCTATCGTGAAGCAGAAGAACCTGCTAGTCTGGGCCAGCTGGATGACTACACCAGTGAGACACAAAGGGAAATGTACCCGTCTCTGAGCCTGAATGACAAAAACAAAGCCAACTCCGAGCCCCGTAACTGTCTCAAGGGTGTTTCCTAGGAAGACGGCAGCAGAGTCCCTCTTCCTCTCTCACAGGACTTCTGTTGTCCCATCCAGACTTCTAACTTGGTGGAGCTCAATTTCACAAACCTTCCCACCCCCTTTCTTCTGCTCTACAGTTTAGAGGATAAATGTAGGTATTTGAAACAGAAGGTTTCAATTTCCCCCCAATCAGCACACTGTTTAAGTATAAAATTTCTTTAATCAGAAAGGATTTCTCTTCCCTTAACACAAATGCACACATTAAAAGTAAAATACACACACATACATATGGACATATATTTATACAAATTAGAAACCACAGTCTCAAGTCCCGGACTAGGGGTTGAGAGGATGGACATCAAAAGCAACTGGAAGATGGCTTCTCATCTGCTCTAGGTGTCCCACAGTTATCTCTCTGGCCACACTGGGTAGATCATGAGGGGACAGGGTACGGCTCCAGTCTGATGGCAGAGTTACTGGTAAGCTGTGGCAACGAGGTCCCTCTCCAGATAGTTTCTTAGGATAACCAGGGATGCCGGGAGATGCTGTAGTAGGGGGAACTGGAGTGGTTGGGGCTGAGTGGGTGAAGGGCTGCTCTCTCTGCTGGAGGAAAAGGATGACACCAATGCTGGTTCCGGTGCCTGAAGGACCACGGCTAAAGGAGATGGTACCTGGGGAACTGAGAGGGGGGTTGCAAATTGGAGTGGTGTGGATCCAAGTGAGGTTCATAGGTGGCAGTTCAGTGAGATGCCAAGGCTGCTTTGGTTTCAATACTAAGTGTCCTAGCTGCATCTGGTCCATCTTTTCCACGGGATGTGCAGGAGAGGAATCAGCTGGGTAACCGTGGTGGCTTGGAAAATGCTAGGGAGGGGAACAAAAGAGAAAAGAAATTATGAGAAAGCTTTCAGATTAACGCTACCCATTCCTTGAACCTTTGCTTTTCTTGGGAACTCTGTTTGCAAAGAAAACATACCTTGTTTTGTGCAACAGATAATTTCCTGCCAGATCATAACTAAGTAAAAGTTTTAGTAACCAAATTATACTTTCATTTATTCAACAAATACTTGAAAGCCCACTATGTGCCACATGCTATGTTGGGCATTGGATATTAAGATATATACAAAACAAAACAGTCCCATGGGTTCTTACTACTTGTAATTCATTTTAGAATTTCTTTTAATTGGAATCATTTTCCAATTTCTGTATTTTAAATTTAATTTCCTATGTTGAATGCCTTACAAAGTATAAGTTAATATGCAGGCAAGATCCTCATGCTTATTGTTTTAATTTTATTTTTTAATTACAGTTTACATTCAATACTGTCTTGTACTAGTTTCAGGTACACAGCATAGTGGTTAGACAATCATATAGTTCACATTGTGTTCCCCCCTGTACTTCCAGTACCCACCTGGCACCATACACAGCTATGACAGTATTACTGACTACATTCCCTACACTGTACTTTACATTCCCGTGACTATTTCACAACTACCAACGTGTACATCTTAATCCCTTCATATTTTTCCATCCAGTCCTCCAACCTTCTCCCCTTTGGCAACCATCAGTCAGTTCTCTGTATCTATGAGCCTATTTCTGTTTTGTTTGCTCATTTATTTTGTTCTTTAGAATCCACATATAAGTGAAATCATATCGTATTTGTCTTTCTCTGACTGCCTTATTTTACTTAGCATAATACTCTATAGGTCCATCTATGCTGTCACAAATGGTAATGTTTCCTTCTATTTCTTCTGCTTATTTTTAATCATTATTTAAAATAAAGAAAATCGATTTTAGAGAGGAAGGGAAAAAGTGAGAGAGAGAAACATCCATTTGTTGTTCCAATTACCTATGCATTCATTGATTGATTCTTGCATGTGCCCTGATTGGGGAGCAACCTTGCCGTTGCTCCTCCTGCTCTTTTTTTTCCTTTAAACCATTAATTTTTTAAAAAAATTTATTTGTGTGAGAGAAACAGAAACCCTGATCTGTTGTTCCACTTACTCAGGCATTCACTGATTGACTCCTGAATGTGCCCTGACTGGGGATTGAACCAGCAATCCTTTGTGTAGTGGGATGACACTCCAATCAACTTAGCCACCTGGCCAGGGCTCCTGCTTATTTTTAAATCAATTAATTATTCTCAGAGTGGTAACTATGGTTGATTGAAAATAAGGGATGTCTATTATCTATAGGAAACTTTCTCCTCCCTATCATGTAAGTGCCCCCTAAATACCCTATTATTTGAAGACCCGGAAAATAGGTCACTCTCATACTAGGTCTAAGCTCTATATCCAACAATCCCCTACGGGTGCCTCACAGCTGTCCTCATTGGTCCCAGTGACATATTTCTTACTTCTGATGACCAGTCCATAAACCCATGCTTCCAGAGGGTCTGGTACAAGGATACTTGGGCAGTAGTAAAAAGGAGAAGGAAAGCATTTTTGGAGCAGTACAGGAGAAACAATTTGCAGAAGGAAGCTGAGGCATCTTCCTGTATGAATCATTTGGCTGGGTAAAAAAGATTCTCTCTATGCAGAAAGCAGATAAACTGCAACATGGAATTCTTTGTAGTGATGGAGCAAACAAAACATCTAGGAATAAAGGCAATAAAGGAAGTTTTATCTTTCCCTTCCCTGAAAAGAAACTTGTTGAAAAAGTGAAAAGACCCAGAAGAAAATGGAAGAGGGAGCCCATCCCTAAATGTATACTTCATTTCCTTGGTTATTCTTGCACATCTTCCTCACGTTTACAAGTTCTTACCTTGGTCAGCTGGTGCCTGCTACTACCCTGTGATGACTTCTGGGCAGCTATGTGAGGAAACCAAGTCTTTAACATTCCTTCTACCTGCAGCAGGGTTCCCAGATAACGCTCTCTGTGAAAAAGACATTTAAAAAAATTAAGTGTGAAAAAAGCAACATGACAGGATTGAAGATGTCTAATTTTTTATGAATTACTGAGGAAAGAACCGAGAGAACTGACCCCATCTGTGGCTTCTGCAAAACACCTACGATACGCTGGATCCTGTCCATTGCCACACTCTGCTGAAAACTGCTCAGTCCTGGGTTCAGGAAGTAAGAAAGACATCAAGGATTGGAATTCAAAAATTTAGTCAGATAAAGGACAGAAGGAGGTTAAAATGGATTCACCCAAAGAAATTAAGTCACAGAAGAAAAAAAAAGGGAATAATTCAGAACCCAAACAAAGACTTAAGAGACATACACATTTAAAACATATTTTGAGAAAGAGAAACCTAGCTTATTAATGCAACTAATCAAATAATTACCTCTTTCAAAGCGACCCATCTTCAGCCCATTCAGTAGGTCTGTGAGAGGACGTATGAATCCCTGGAGCTCTTTACACTGTAGGAAAACAGGTCAAAAGCTATGAGAAGACCAAGCATTGCCCACACTAGTACTGATTTTTCTTGCAGCTCCAAATCTGGGAGCCAATACTATCCTCACAGGGTCCTTATCGATCAGCAGGGTGTGTAGTGTCCTCTTTTCTCAGCTTTCTCTTACCTTCTGAGCAAAGAGCAGATCCCCTTCTGTGGTACAACCGTGGATGTTTAGACTGGTCTCCAATTCACGATCTCTTGATCTTCTGACCCCAGATCCCGCCATAGGAGAAGCCAAGCCCCGCTGTTCAGAGTGCGATGCTGTAAGTTGATTACTGGAAACCTTGGGTCGTTGCCTGCAGCGAATAGGACCCGGGCTGGGCCGAGAACCTCCCCTCTGCCCAACAGTGTCTGGCATGGGGACATGGGCCCCTTTTTCCTCCCCTTCATTATCGGTGGGGAAGCCAAAGTCACTGTTCCCTGGTGAGGTGGAAAAAGAGGAAGGGAGAGAGGAGGAAGAATAGGAAGAAACGCTAGATGGAGAATCCATAGGTTCAGAAGCAGGGGCTGGAGAGCAGCTCCTGGAGTACCCAAAGATCGGACCTGCAACTGAAGAGCAAAGCGAAGGAGTTTGAAACCAGCGTCTGAGACTTAGGAAATGGACTGGGAGACTGGGGTGCACAGTACGGGACAATCATATTTCTTCTCTCCCTCCCCAAAATTACTGTCCCAGACAAAATAGACAAGCCATCTCCCCCGCCTCCATTAGGAACCTGGACTGCCTCTCTGGTGTCCGCAAGGCAGCTCTTAGGCTGACAGACTTCCGTTCCTTCTGCCCTCGCTTCAGAGTAAACACCTGACTTAACATTTCCCCAGTCTGGTCCATTGTTCACCTGATCCCGCAGCGAGCCTCGCAGCGAGCCTCTCTACCTGAGGTCGCGCCACCGGCGAACGTTAGATCTCGGGCACCGGAACCCATCTAGTGACTCTGCAGGAACCGCCTCCCATAAAGACCCCTGGCCACCCCCACCCTCCCAACACACACACCGGCTCTCCCCAGTCTTTCCAATTAGGATCCCTGCTCCGTACCCTCTTGGGTCCCTCTGCCACACAATACGATCGCTCCGAACACCCAAAGGTCCCTAAACCCACTCTCTGCGGGGCTGATCCCGCGCACACCGCGGCTGGTCTTTCGGTTTTCCTCACCTGTGTGGGTCGACTCAGCGAAGGCTGTCTCCAGCTCCTCTCACTCTACGGGTCTCAGCTCCCCACCTCCGCCTTTCTGCCAGTGGGTCCCGCCCCTTCCCCCTCCCAAACACGTGCAGCCCCGCACGTGCCTTCCCCTGCGTACACAGACCTCACACCCTCATTGGTCATCTAGCCGGTGGCACGTGACTGTAGTTGCTGAGGTTCATATCCCATTTGCTACAGCATATAGGGGCTCGGCCAATAGAGAGGCATTCAGGTGACGATTGGCTGGAAGGGGAGCATTCCGTGCTCCGCCCCTACATGCGGCTGGCGGAGAGGACCCGGTGATGAGAAAAGGAGGAGGATGGAAAAAGAGTGGGAAAGAAGGGAGGGGAGGAAAAAGGCGGAACTCGTGACCTTAAATAGGATGATGGTGCGCCGGAAGCACTTGGCTTTAGTGTGCGGACTGGTTGTGGGACCTGAGGCGTGAGCCTCGCGATATGGGACTCCTGACTCCTTGCGAGCGTACCCTTCTGTTTCCTATTTGAGCGCCTCTGCTCACGGGTGCAGCACGTGGAACCCTCAGCGACTTGCGTCTGCAACGTGTGTTAGAATGGAGGCGTGCTACTGTGTATCCTCACCCTTCTCAGTGGCCCTGCCCTCGTGATTTCCTGCTCTCTGTTTCACCATACCCTCCTCTTTCTCCTACGAGTGGGTGCCTCCTGCCCTGCTGGGTGAAGAGGGTGGGGACTGCCGCCGAGAACACCGCGTCCTCTCCAGGGCTCCCGCTGGGGCGGCTCCTTCAGCCCTTTCCTTACATAACCCGCTGTGCACGTTACCAGCTCAGATGCCAGGCCGCCACGACTCTAGAGGTCAAAGAACTCGATTGTTCCAGACTTTTCAACCCGGGCTCCTCGGACTCTGCGCCCCTGAATTCTGCAAAGGAACAGCGTGGGGGAGGTCCCTGATCTTGTAGGTTATGTGTTTGTCCATCTTCAGTTTCGTTTGTTCCCTCGAGACATTCGAAAGGTTTTGAAGGCAGGAAGGTGACGGGTCCGGAGTTTTACTGTTCGCAGCCCCTTGCTGTATTGAAACGGTACAGTGAAGAGAAAAGGTGATGGGGCTCATGGACTATAGGCGGATTGAAGCTGTGACATAGAAGAGACCACAAGGGGGCAGCCCAGTTCTGATTAGGGTCTCGAGGATAGGGAAAATACATACATATATACATACATAAATAAATAAATATCCTTGCTTGCCCTAATTACTAACTGGAAAAGGCACATTGCTTGGGGGTGGGGGTGGAGGAGTGTGAATTTTTAGAATCTATTCTAAGTAGTTTTTGATATTTTGCATGTTTAACAACGTTTATTTTATAAAAAGAAAAAAAGGTTCTGAATAAATTTCAACGTTTCCCAAACACTATTTTAACACCATATATAATAAAATAAAGCAGTAGAGTTAGAGGGAATTATGGGCTGTGAATAAACCTGTTTTCTGTTGGTGCTGTTCTCCATTCTTCCAAAAATTTCAAGTCCTAATAACTCCCTCTAATATTGTTGCTATCTAACTCCCTTTCTTAATCTACTCATCCCACCCCCATATCGTTCTGCTCTCCTAATGTTACCGCTTTAGAACGACTCTCATGCAGGAGTAGAGCGTAACCAAATTATTTCATTTATTTATTTTATCATCCAATTTCCTCTTCCCGTCTCCCCATCCAAAGAGTCATAGCAGTCTTCTTTCTCCTAAGGAAGCAAAGGAAGGAAAAAAAAAACAACCACCACCAGGTTCAGGGGACCCAGGAAACCTCTCTGTGCCCTCCACCTCTGTGAAGACTCCCCGGATTTCATGTTCTGAGCTAGATTTCTCCATGACATCTGGAAGAGGTGTCCCCTCCTTTTTGTAGCCCTTTCTTCTGCTAAATCTCTAAATTGCCTCTTAGTTATTTAGAATCCCAGCTTAAATTCCTTCCTTACAGTACAGGTTTCTATTCCCTCCTCCTTTCTCCCAACCACCTCTCCCCTACATTATGGAACTGCCACCCCTTCTGCCTCTGAACTTTGCCTCCAGACTCTGCCAGGTTATAGGGCCCCTCCCATTTTGCCCTCTGGCACTTGCCATGCCTTAAACTGCCATCAGGCTGGAACTACCTTTAATTCCTCAAGGCAGACTGGGAACCTGGAGAGGTTTCTTCTCCATTCTACCTGCGTCTGCTCTAGGAGGTCCTGCAATCCCCCCAGTTCAGAAAAAGTAATGACTCTTATTACTAAAGTCTTTGCCTTGACAGTTCCTAAGGTTGATAATAAGATTTTTCTAAATGTGACCCCTCTTCTTTTAAGCATCTGAGAATTGCCTAGGCTGGAAACACTAGCCAGAGATGGTGGTAAAAACTGCTTCACGGACTCCCCCAAGGCCAATGGCTGTACTCTCACCTTCTACATGAAATACATCCACCCCTGAAGGAGGGCCCAGGGCAGGAGGAGGGAAACAGGACTCTGCAGACTGGATACAGCATGGTTCATATCTGGACTCTGCTAAAATACAGATGGCACCCCACAGTAGGACAGCATCATCCTTCCTACTACCCTTTTCCCCTCTGGAAAGATAGCCAATCTCTTTATACTAATCTTTGTCTTCCTTTCCTCTGAGTGTAAAGAAAGACCAGTCTTCTTCCCCATTGTTATAAATAATCCTTCCCTCTGAGACTTTCAGTCATTCCTGACCATACTAGGGAGGTCCAACTCAATTCAGTATGTATTTTTCATTTGTTAAGTGCTGGTCACTGTGCTACACGAAGACATATCTGCTACTCAAGGAATTTACAATATAAAGGGAAACTACTATATACTTTAAAATATTTGTTTGTCTTTGTTGTCAATCATCAGTTTTCCATTCCCACCAACTCCTCCCATCTGCGTTCAACTATATTCATGCTGCACTTTGGTCCTGTTGCCTTTTTTCTTTTATTGCCAGATTTCACAAATGGTTGGTCTATACTCTTCCTCCACTTCTTTACAATGTACTCCCTAATTCTACAAAATCTAGCTTTTGCAACCACTCATTTAAAACTGCTTTTTGGGGGATTATGAGTAACCTCCTTCTCCTTGGTCTCTTGGCAGCTTTTTGTTGCTTATATTAAACTTTCTCTTCTAGACTCTGTAATACAAACTACACTATCTGCATTTCCTTGGTTAATTCCTCTTTCTCCTTCTACAGGCACGGCACTGGCCTTTTGGTCATCTGTGTGTACCGGCTCTACTGAGCGCACGTACTTTCGTAACTGACTTTCTACTTAGAACTGCAGTCTTGGACTCATTGTGCTAGCATTTGGATGGCCAATACCAAATTTATAATCACTTCTAAACTACTCTGACCTCCACTTACCTTCTTGGTCAACCATTTCCCCAGACATCCATGTTTCAAACTTATAAGTTATTTTAACTCTCTCATTTAGTGCTTATGTGAAATTATCACTGAAACAAGGTTGTTGTTTTTTTTTTTCAAAATATTTCTTATTTTTTCCTTCTCCATTCAAAATGCCACTGCCCTAGTCCAGGCCTTTAATGGATTGTTTTGAGAATGATGCAAATCTCAAGAATCTCTCTTCATTGCATCCTGCATACAATCATACCAATATTTTTCTAAAATACTGCTTTCATTGTGTCTGTACCACTCTGAAGAACTTACTAGGCTCCCTATTTCTTGTAAGTCCAAACTTCAGCTTGGCACTTCAGATTCTCTATTGTTTTGCCATTTGTTCCCATACTGGATATTACCAAGCAAATATTAAGAGTCTTGTAAATTTTTTTTCTTAATTTCCCACTGCTCCTTTCCACATACCCTCTCCTTCAATCATAGCTCATCCAGAAAACATGCCATGTTTGCTCCAGGCCCCTCATCAATGCAGCTCTTTCATTCTTGGAATAACTATTCTTCTTCCTGATTGTTTTCATCCTTTTATAACATACCACCAATCAAAAGCTCGCCTATTCTTCAGAGTGTATCTCAAGCACAATCACCTTCTAAAAGTCTTCCAGACAACTCCTACACTGATCTTTCCTTCCACTGCCTAAAGCACTTGTCTATGTCATATGCTATCAAATTTGTTTGTAATCTAACATTGTTATAAAGCTTTTCATTTTGTTCTAAATGTTTCATAACTGTAAACTTAGGTATTATAAATATTTTGAGGGCAATAATAACATCATAGATTTGTTTTTCATCATCAGCAGCATCCTTAGCTGCTTTAGGCATGGGTTACATATGTAGGTTACAGGCATTACATATTGAACTGAAATTTAACTGCACTAAATATCCCAGGGTTTGGGATACAGGGTTAGTATTAAATCTCAGTGAAAGAAATGATAGCCAAGCTGAGATGATTGCCTGTATTGCAATACTAGTTATTTGGTCCCCCTATCCACCAAAGCTCAGTATTCCAACCCTTCCTCTGCTCCATGTCACCAGCCCTGGGATCTATCCAGGGTAAGGATGTCTTACCTCCCTCCAACCTCATCCCCAATTAACTCACTGGTTTCATTGTCACCGGTTCCATTGCCATTGGATCCGTTGTCATTGGTTCTGTTGTCGTTGGTTCCATTGTCATTGGTTCTGTTGTCATTTGTCCCATTGTCATTGGTTCCATAGTCACTGGTTTCACTGTTGGCCTCTGATGGTCTGTGTGTTTTGTTTCATGGCTTATGGTAGTCTCTTCTACTTCCATTACTTCCTTATCCAACCTGTTCTACCCTCAGTAGGATTAGGAAACAAAGAGTTACCACTGTTTCCATTCAACATCCTCATAGATTCTCTAGAGTTCTTCTCTCCTTCACCTCTCCTGCTGCACCTCCCATCCCTCCTGCTGGCTCTCCAAGACTTAATTAAGCTCAGGGATCTTCCCTATCTC
Organism: Trachops cirrhosus; assembly: GCA_028533065.1. Taxonomy (NCBI): domain Eukaryota; kingdom Metazoa; phylum Chordata; class Mammalia; order Chiroptera; family Phyllostomidae; genus Trachops; species Trachops cirrhosus. The sequence continues at coordinate 14,596,072 of CM052551.1, read as the reverse complement.
ACATTTGCATGGATTGTGTACCCATCCCATTCACCAGTTCCCTTGACTCAAGAACTACCCCTCCCTCTCAGCATCTTAACCTGCTGGGTTCTGGCTTCATTCTTTTCTCCAGCTGTGATAACAGGTCTGTTTTATACCCGCTACCCAGTTTCACTTTACCTAACTCATTAAAAAATTTTTTTAATTTATTGATTTTAGAGAAAGAGTGGAAAAGAGGGAGCAGAGTGAGGAGAGAGAGAGAGATTGAAACATGGATTTGTTGTTTCACTCATTGATGCATTCGTCGATTGACTCTTGTATGTCCTCTGACTGGGGATTGAACCTGAAACCTTGGTGTATTGAGACAACACTCTAACCAACTTAGCTACCCCACCAGGGCCCCAAATCATTTTTATTTCTACTAGTAGTTTACATTTCAACATTGCCCAGTTCCTTTTTTAACTGTTAACCTATCCTCTTCTTCTTAGATGTCACTCACCAGCCTGTCCTCTGACTCAAATATGGAGTAATCAACAGTGAAATTTGCAACAATGTCATCTGGGGAAGAGAAAATAATTAGTAATAACTGAAAAGAAAGGTAGTACTACATCTAGAAATTAGAAAAGGAAGAAATTGCTCAGGCACTTCAACTTGCCCAAGTTGTAAAATTTAATGGTATCATCTAATTCTAATGAACTTTAATGTGGAAAAATATTTGTGAATGTGTATGCATTTATATTTTCAATCTAATATGTAAAATAACTTACAAATTTGAAAATTTTCAAATTGTCTCAACCAGTTTCCAAAGAATTGACAATTGCTAGCTTGAGAAATAGCATCATGAGCCTTTAGAGTCTTTGCTCATAGCCAACTTTCTCTCTGACCCAGTTCCTCTATTGCAAAGGGGAAGGCAAAGTCTTAGAATTATCCCCAAACCTCTCTCCATCCTGCTAAGGGTCAGAGCCTTATACATACTCACCATAATTGGGGGTGATTGTGTAATAATAGACCACCTGATAATAATCATCCTCTTCCAGGCCTTCTTCATCCTCATAGTTTTGTCCTATGGGGACAAGGACTAGAGGTTAAAGGGCATTGGAACTTCTTAGCAACAAAAGGACACCTGAGGTTGATCTCAGCTCTATCGATTTCCTTTCTCTCTGCCTCACTTCCAAGGGTCAGACCATCTTTCTACCTCTGCACCTCTAAACCCTTCTCAGTCTTCTGGGCTCCATATCTGTGGTGAAGCTTGTTACTCTATGCCCTTTCAATGCAGGAACTCCCAGAACAGAAAATAGGTCCCTTCACATACTGTAAACTCAAAACAATAACTAAACCTAAAAAAGACAGGAAGTGTGCCCTGATTGGTGTGGCTCAGTGGGTTGGGCATCATCCTGCAAACCACAAGGCACATGCCTGGATTGCAGGCCAGGTCCCCAGGTGGGGGTATTGAGAGGCAACGGATCTTGATTTTTTATCTTTCTCCCTTCCCCTCTCTCAAAAAAATAAATAAGTAAATCTTTGTTTAAAAAAATGAAAGAAAAGGTAGGAAGCAGGGAGAGAGACCAGAAATTAAGAACTCCAAATCTACTATTTGGTATGCTCCAGACTGTAATTCATTTATGACACTTCTTTTCTTATCAGGGACTCTCACAAATAATGAACACACAAACCATTAGGCTTTGGATTTGTGTTTTAGTTCCAGTTTCACTGCTAACTATCAGAATAACTCTGAACAATCCATTTAACATCTGTTTTTTTTTAAATGAGTCAGCTGGACTAAATGACCCATCTGTGTTCATTTTTCTTCCTTCCCCCAACTGAAAATATGTGGCTTTGACATAACTGAGTCAATACCGTAGGCCTCCTGCTAAAACACTTCCCTAAACACTTTGAAGGCTCTCCCTTAACCACAAGGAATGACATAAGAACCTGGAGGAAAAGGAAACAATAAGAGCACCTGTCAGACTTCCAGCCAAAATGGAGGTGTAGGTAGATATGCTTTGCTTCCTCACACAACAAAAAGAAGGACAACAAACTTAAAAACAAAAACCAACCAGAACTGCCAGAACTGCCAGAAAATCAAACTGTATGAAAATCCGACAACCAAGGAGTTAAAGAAGAAACATTCATCCAGACTGGTGGGAGGGGCAGACCTGTATCCTTGGCCCAGGCAGAGAGCACATGTGGCAAGGCCTCAGACTGGGCAGGTGAGACGGCAGCAGGTGGCCTGGGGAGTCATTCACATGCAGATAGGAACCCAGGAGGAACAACTGGGGAGGGAGAGTGACTGTGCAACAGAGGGTTCCAGTGTGGGCAAATAAAGCCTCAAAACCTCTGGCTGTAAAATCCCATGGGAGTTGCAGTGGTGGGAGAAACTCCCAGTCTCACAGGAGAGTTCATTGGAAAGATCCACGGGGTCCTAGAATGTATGCAACCCACCCACATGGGAATCAGCACCAGAAGGGCCCAATTTGCTTGTGGCTAGTGGGGGAAGTGACTGAAAAGCAGGGTGAGAGCTGAGCAGGTGGCATCGTTCCCTTTCTGACCCCTTCCCCACATACAGCACTACAACTCAGCCAAGATGATTGCCCCACTCTGGTGAATACCTAGGGCTCTGCCCCTTACAGTGTTACAGGTGCACCAAGACAAAGAAATATGGCCCAAATGAAAGAACAGATCAAAACTCCAGAAAAGAACTAAGCGACAAGGAGGTAGCCAACCTATCAGCTGCAGACTTCAAAACACTGGAAATCAGGATGCTCACAGAAATAATTGAGTACAGATGGAAAATGGAGGAAGTGAAGGCTATACAAAGTGAAATGAAGAAAAATATACAGGGAACCACCAGTGAAGGGAAGGAAACCAGGACTCAAGTCAACCATTTGGGGCAGAAAAAAGAAATAAACATTCAACCGGATCAGAATGAAGAAATAAGAATTCAAAAAAAAAATGAGGAGAGACTTAAGAACCTCTGGGACAACTTTAAATGTTCCAGTGTCTGAATCATAGGGGTGCCAGAAGGAGAAGAGGAAGATCAAGAAATGGAAAACTCATTGGAAAACATAATGAAGGAGAACTTTCCAAATCTGGCGAAGGAAATAGGCTTCCAGAAAGTCCAGGAAGCTCAGAGAGTCCCAAAGAAGTTGGTCCCAAGGAAGCACATACCAAGGCACATCATAATTACATTAGCCAAGATTGAAGATAAGGAGAGAATCTTAAAAGCAGCAAGAGAAAAGGAGACAGTTATCTACAAAGGAGTTCCTATAAAGCTTTCAGCTGATTTCTCAAAAGAAACCCTACAGGCAAGAAGGGGCTGGAAAGAAGAATTCAAAGTCATGAAAGGCAAGGACCTACATCCAAGATTATTCTATTCAGCAAAGCTATCATTTAGAACAGAAGGGCAGATAAAGTGCTTCCCATATAAGGTCAAGTTAAAGGAGTTCATCATCACCATGCCCTTATTATATGACATGTTAAAGGGACTTATCTAAGAAAAAGAAGATCAAAAACTATGAAGAGTAAAAATGACAACAAACAACTAAGAACCACTGAAAGTAAAAAACAAAAAGTAACAAAACAAAGAACTAGAACAGGAACAGAATCACGGAAATGGAGATCACATGGAGGGTTATTAGTGGGGAGGGGATCGGGGGAGAATGGGGGAAAAGGTACAGGGAATAAGAAGCATAATTGGTAGGCACAAAACAGACAGGGGGAGGTTAAGAATAGTATAGGAAATGGAGAAGCCAAAGAACTTATATGTATGACCCATGCACATGAACTAAGGGCAGGGGGATGCCGGTGGGAGGTGGGTGTGCAGGGCAGAGGGAGAGAAAGGGGAGAAAAAAAATGGGACGACTGTAATAGCGTAATCAATAAAATATCCTTAAAAAAAAAAAGCACCTGGCAGACTGGGGACAAAAGAGGGAAGGAGCCAAGCTAGTTTTCAGACTCTGTACCTGAAGGCACCCATTTCTTCACTACTCTAAAGGTCACCCCAACTTGTATCTCTTTACTAATACAAGATTTTTTCTCTCCAACATTCTGGGAAAGAAGATATACGGGCTTCTCTCACTAGTTTCAGGCTGCCTCACTAGTTTCAGACTGCCTCATGTTCAGAGTCCACTTCTCTTCTTTCGCTTGCACATTAGTCCCTCTTATCTGGTTCAGCTCTGTGGTGATGCAGAGCTGAGTTCACTCTTGTTAGGACCTCCCTGGTTCTGGAGCTCCATCCCCATCAGCTGTCTCTTTGACAGAACTCTGCTTTCCTCCCTTTTTCCTAGCTCTATTTCCCAGATTCCTCTCCATCCCAACACTGGACTGTAGCACAGATGAGAAGTGTTATCACTCCCCATTGAATTGTACCTCTCACCCTCTCCCCTTTTTCTTTTCTCCCACTCTGTCTATGGCAGAAGATCTGGCCTTAAAACTTAGAGAGAAGTGAACTTACCCAGGATCAGTGGCACAGCAAGGATAGCTACAAAGAGGACATCCATTCTGGATACTGCACTATTACTGTGAAAGTAAAAAGGAAATTACAGCGTTTCCCACCGAACTTACCCCGCCTCTGGCCCACCTCCAGCCCGCCTCCGGCCTACTTCTGGCCCTCCTCCAAAGCGGAGAAGAACTGCAGCACTCTTTTCTCAGAGGGTGGAATTCCTCTCGCGCTTGTTAACTGACCAGATCATCAGTTACTATTGGTCTTGTCCTCAGGGATAGCTGTCCATATTAAGAGAGGTAAAGTGGGTTTCGATGGGAACATATTCGTTGAGCAACCCCAGCCTGGATTAGATCCATTTGGGATTCCCCCTGCCACTAAGCAAAGCAACAACAAAACAACCCCCACCCCCACTACTAAGAAGCTTCTCTTAGGAAGCCCTCTCCCGGACTCTCCTTCCCACTCTCTCAGTCCTCGCAAATTTTCACCTTCCCTCTCACTGTCCCATCACCATCCACAGTTGCTCTTCTCTCTGAGGCTTAATCACAATCTTTTCTTTCTTTCTTTCTTTCTTTCTTTCTTTCTTTCTTTCTTTCTTTCTTTCTTTCTTTCTTTCTTTCTTTCTTTTTCTTTCTTTCTTTCTTTCTTTCTTTCTTTCTTTCTTTCTTTCTTTCTTTCTTTCTTTCTTTCTTTCTTTCCTTCTTTCTTTCTTGATTTTATTTCTTTGTATTTAGAGTGAGGGGAAGGAAGGAAGAAAGAGAGGGAGAGAAACATGGATTGCTTCAACCTGGGATGGAACCTGTGACCCAAGCATGTGTCCTGACCTGGAATAGAACTGGTGACCTTTGGCTCTGTGGGATGATGCCCAATCCACTGAGCCACACCGGTCAAGGCACAACCTCTTTCTTCCTAGTTGACATGTTCTGAGAAGGAATGAGCATTTTCTAGACTAAAAATAGTCCCTTTTCTGCCTGTCTTGGTCTGTGAAGTATGGGAGCAATGTCAACATCATCATTGTCTGATTCTGAAAGCACCTGCTACATTGCTTTTGATAAAAATCTCTCAGCCAAAGCCAGTTATTTCCTCTCTGGTAAGTATTGACCTCACCTCACCTCTTTCTCAACTTTCTGGATACAGGATGGAAGAAGGAAGAAAGCAGACAGTCTCTTCCCTGCTGCAGGTGCCACACTGCTTCCACTTTCAGTTACTTGGAGTATCCCCTTCATTCCAGCCCACAGAGGTAGAATCATCTTATCCTTTTCTCTGCTTTTATATTTCCCAGTTTCGTTTAATTTGATTCAGAAACACTTAAAGGACATACACACTAGGCACAAAGTGCTAGGATGACTCTGATAGGCAATTCAGGATTCACAGGCAAGAGAATAAGAAAAGAATACAGTGGGGTGTGTGTGTGTGTGTGTATGCTTTCAGAGAGTTATCTTTCCCCTTAAGGAAGTATCTTTCCCCTGAAGGAAATATCTTTCAACATCTACTGTGAGCCAGGCACTGTGAAAGTCTCTGGAACCACCCATGAACAAGATGGGTTTGGTGCCCGTCAGGAGATGCTGTGGTAACAGCTCAAAGGAGACAGAATAGTTGTCTCACCCCATCTCTTCTCCTGATTTGGCTCGGAAGCAAGACACACTAGAGTCTTGAGCACTGGCCAGGATGCCCCCACCCTCTCAACAACACTGGGAGAGGACTTGCTCGGTGACTTTCCATGTAAATCTAAACAATCTATTCTTTCAGTTCCTTTACAGAATTTCCTGAGGGGAAAAAAAGTAAAATACTTTTGTGGATATATATGCATTAAAACATAAATCACTTCCAGGAAGAAAGGAAGCATCGTTCTCTTTGAACAACTTCTATAGTTTTTTGGTACTTTGATTACTCTCTTAAAAACGGTATTCCAGATTTCCTCACTTTCCCATCCTGATACTTTTGCCTAAACATCTTCCCTAAGGATTATCCCATCCCCATACAAAAGAAGGTACAATTCCCTCCTCTCCTAGTCTTTCTTTCATTCTAATATGTACCCCTTGCCCTTTCCCCTAGCCTGAGAAAAAGACACCACTGAGGTTCATTTCAGGAAAGAGGAAGTATGACCTAAAAGGAACTGAGTGACTTGGTAGGGGGGGTCATTTTCCTTCAGCCCCACCATTCTAATTGCTTTTTTTTGCAATTTTAACTCTAAATCCCCTCTAACCTCCTTCCTAATATTGCTCTCCAAGATCCTCTTTCTTCTCTCCAATTCTCTTGTCATTACAGATGAAGGCTTCATTAGTGATATACTACACTGTATTGCATGATTCCTGTACAGGCCCGTTCAAAGAGCTCCTACTTTTAAGTCTAACCTTCATCTCTTAGGCAGTAGCTCTAGCCCATTTCCTCTCATTCAAGTAAAAACAATGCCCGTGCCTGTCTCTCTGCAACGTCTATCCTGTGCTTTCTTCGTGTTTGTCTTTTAGGTTGCAACAGGATCTTCCCCCCTCTGCAGCAATTCAAGTTGAGATGGGATTGCTACCACCCTTCTCGTCACGAGCATATGTTTGTGATATGGTTTTTCCTATAAGTTAGCTAGGCAACTGCTCGGTGGCTGCCTGCTGAGCAGCCTGGTACCAAGGAAGAGACAGGAGTCACACACAGTTAACCATGCTGTTCACTCAGCTTTTATTGAATGCAAGTTCACTCAAAGTAGAACATCAACATACATTAATACCCTACTCACACTCTAATAATGTAAGAGAAATATAACATACACACACAGATCAATCAATGGGGAATAATGGACCCAAGTACCAGTCTCAGTCTGCAGGTCTGGGAGACAGCACCTTGGGCAAGGGAGTCATCAGCATCTGGCAAAGAAGGATCTCTGGAGCCAGGTGGGCAGCAGGGCAGGTGAAGTCCTCAGTCCAGCAGGGCAGATGCCAAGGGAGATCAGTGTGGCATGGAGCAGCCCTCTGGTGTGTGGAACTCAGCTGTCTCAGCAGTGGTCTGGAACTTGCCTCAGTTATATCTTGAAAGTGGTATGTACTTCATCCTTCTGGGGTTTTTTTTTGATAAATGTCTTGGCACCCCTGATGCTAAGTGTGAAATTGCCCCAGGAGCCTATCTATGGGTGGTCCCACTCTGCAGACACAGCCACTCCAACCACGTGTGCAGATACCTTAGGTATGTTTCCTTGCCAGAGTTGTCTGCTCTCAGCACGTGGGCAGCTGTCTCCTTGCCAGATGTCTTCACTCTGACTTAGGTAATTTTCCTCTTGAACCAAAGTGTCATGGCTGACTAACAGCCATTTTAGTTGACAAAAGTGACTCCACTTTGTTTTATACACTTTACGCTATCTTAATTAGATTTATGCCATTTTATTGGTCCTGCTCTTCATACTTCTCTACAAAATAACGAAGGAAAGCACAGCCAAGGCCTAACTGAACTCAGGAACCCTTGCGGAGCCCTGGCCACTGCTGGACAATTCCCTTGGGCCCGCTTGAGCCACGCCCAGCACCGAGGTTGAGGAATAGAAGGGTAGGAGGACTACAATTCCCAGCGGGCCATGCATCCCCGCCCCGTCTCCGCCGCTCCGCCCCTCCGATTCTCGATTGGCCGTGAAAGTGGAGGCGGGGAATTAGATGGGAGGTGGCCACAGGGCTGTGGCAGGAATTTGTGCCCTCCTCGGCTTCCGTAGAGGAAGTCGCGCGGACTTGTATTTGGGTTTTTGGTGCTCCCCCCCTTCCCCTTCCCCGGGGTTCGGGGGTGACATTGCACCGCGCCCCTTACGGGGTCGCGTCGCCACCCCACGCGGACTCTCTAGCTGGCGCGCTCCTCCGATCCGCCTCCCTTGGCCAGGCCTCCACCCCGCCCCCAGCTGTCGAGCAATGGGGGCCGCAGTGTTTTTCGGATGCACTTTTGTCGCTTTCGGCCCGGCCTTTGCGCTTTTCTTGATCACTGTGGCCGGGGATCCGCTTCGTGTCATCATCCTGGTCGCAGGGTGAGTAGGGGTTGGGGAGACTTAGGAGGACGCCGAAGAGAGAAATCCGGAAGGGATTGGAGGAAGTGGGGCGATTCTGGGAGCCTGAGTTGGAGAGACAAGTCGGAGGTGAAGATTGGAAAGGGTTGAGTCAGTCAGGGGTTTGGGTGATTTCCCATATTCCGAGGTTGGTTTCCGCCTTCCAGGGATCGCACAGATTCCTTCTATACTTCTTCCGGCAACGTCAGAGGAGGCCCAAGGCCAAGACTCGGGAGGGGGCTGTGATGACTTCGGGCGGCAAGGGAGGATCCAGGAATGGATACCTCGCCTACTGTGTTCAAACACTCTGACTGTCATTGCTCTGCAGACTCTTTAGTCAATTTCTGCCGTATCCCCTGCGTCCGGAACCCTATAGATTCCCTTGGTGGAAACATCTATCTTATCTGCTCCTTGTCTCCCTGACCATCCGGAAGTTTAACTTCCACTTTTCATGCTTCAGCTTTGGTTGATTCCTCTCTTTGATTTCTCCGGCTGCCTCTACCTTTGCCTGTCTAATTGCCCCTGTTTTTCCTCAGGGCATTTTTCTGGCTGGTCTCTCTGCTCTTGGCCTCTGTGGTCTGGTTCATCTTGGTCCATGTAACCGACCCGTCAGATGCCCGGCTCCAGTATGGCCTCCTGATTTTTGGTGCTGCGGTCTCCGTCCTTCTACAGGAGGTGTTCCGCTTTGCCTACTACAAGCTGCTTAAGTAAGAAGATAGATGTTCTGGAGGGGAGAGAATTGCGCTATGAGAAGTGGGGCCGCCCCTGGGTGGTGGTTTGGAAAAGGAGGCACTAAGGGAGGATATTAGAGGGAAAGGAGTATTCCTGCTTTCCCTCATGTTTCCCCTACCCCACCTCACCCCACCTCACCCCAGGAAGGCAGATGAGGGGTTAGCATCGCTGAGTGAGGACGGAAGATCACCCATCTCCATCCGCCAGATGGCCTATGGTGAGCCAAGGGAGAGGGACTGGAGGAGGGTGTTGGACACCCGCCTCTCCCAGGGAAGTCTGTAAACATCCACGTATTCTAAGCGGCTACTCGTTTCCTTCTTATCTGACTTCCAAGGAGAGGTGGTCTGGAGGGAGAGTAGGTGTGGGGGAATTGTGGCTGGGAATGGGGAGGAATCACTGGTAATCAGGCCATAGTGATCTTTGACATTGATGAGACCCTCCCTCCCCCCAGTTTCTGGTCTCTCCTTCGGTATCATCAGTGGTGTCTTCTCTGTTATCAATATTTTGGCCGATGCACTTGGGCCAGGTGTGGTTGGGATCCATGGAGATTCACCCTATTACTTCCTGACCTCAGGTAAGATCCACTTTCTATTTTGCCTTCATGCCCCACTCATCCCTGGCCCTGATCTTATTTATTGGCCTACCCTGGGAGATCTCTGTGGCTCAGTATCTTAGGAGGCTGGGAGAAGGTGAGGGATATATCTCCTCCCCATCTCCCTTCCTGCAGCTTTTCTGACAGCAGCCATCATCCTGCTCCATACCTTCTGGGGAGTTGTGTTCTTTGATGCCTGTGAGAGGAGACGGTACTGGACTTTGGGCCTGGTGGTTGGGAGTCACCTACTGACATCAGGACTGGTGAGTCGGGGACAGGGGCCTGTGTCAGAAAAGAATTTAATGGTGAGTTGGATGGAGGGGAAATATATCTTCACTTCTTAACGTTTTAAGACTTACCGTGGGAGAAGGCAGAAAGGTGAGTCTTTAGAGGTCTCTCATCTCAGCCAATTGTGTAACTTTCTGTGGGGATGCTCTGAGAAGGAGTTTGAATGGATTGGTCAAACTATAATGCCGATGACCCGAGGTAAGCAAGAGTGGCAGACACCTCTGAGGAAGCTGAAAATTGGAAGTCCCTTTAACCTCAAGATGTTGGTGCTCTGAAGGGAAGGACTGGGGAATTTGAGCGAGAAAGCTGGGGGAGGTGTGTGTCAAAGGCACAGAGGACATGGGGATTAGGCAGAAGGAGAATCTAACTTCTTTTCTACTGTTACTCCCATCCCCAGACATTCCTGAACCCATGGTACGAGGCCAGCCTGCTGCCCATCTATGCAGTCACTGTTTCCATGGGGCTCTGGGCCTTCATTACCGCTGGAGGGTCGCTCCGAAGTATCCAGCGCAGCCTCTCGTGTAAGGACTGACTACTTGGACTGATCACCTGACAGATCCCACCTGTCTGCCCACTGCCCATGACTGAGCCCAGCCCCAGCCAGGGTCCATTGTTCACCATTCTCTGTCTCCTCGTCGGTCTATCCCACCGCCTTCAGGGTTTTGCTTGTCCACCGGTGACCTTTAGGCTTTACCAGGAGCAGCCTGGGTTCAGCCAGTCAGTGACTGGTGGGTTTGAATCTGCACTTATCCCCACCATCTGGGGACCCCCTTGTTATCCAGGACTTTCCATGTGTCAGTGCTCTGCTTTCACCCTGCCCAAGACTCACCTCCCTTCCCCTCTGCAGGCCGACGGCAGGAGGACAGTCAGGTGATGGTGTATTCTGCCCTGCGCATCCCACCCGAGGATTGAGGGAACCTGGGGGGGGACCCCTGTGCCTGGGGTGCTCCCTGATCTCCTCGCTCTGTATTTCTCCATCTCCAGTTCTGGACAGTGCAGGTTGCCAAGAAAAGGGGCCTAGCTTAGCCATTGCCATGAAGATGAAATTAATGGAGGCTCAAAGGGAGATGAGCTCTGAGTTTCCCAGTACCCCTTCCCCAGACTGGACTTCTCGGTCTTTTCTCAGGTCTGAGGGGAACCATTTTTGGTGTGATAAAGACCCAAAACTGCCTTTTTCTTTTCTTTTCTTTTCTTTTTCCCCCTCTTTTCTTTGAGAAGAGGAGGGAGGAGGTATGTTGGACTTCTAACCTCCTTGGACTATATTTTCCCCTCCTCAAATTGCTCCTTATGCTTGGGCTTCTGTCTACCCCCTTCCCCCATTTTCCTAGGCCTTGAGAGAAAGGAAGTGCATGTTTGGGAACTGGTATAACTGGAACTAATGTTTTAACCTCCTTGACCACCAGCATCCCTCCTCTCCCCAAGGTGAAGTGGAGGGTGCTGCGGTGAGCTGGCCCACTCTAGAGCTGCAGTGCCACTGGAGGAGTCAGCCTACCATGACATCGCAGGGAAGGAGGGCAGATTTTTTTCTAGTTTTTAATTGGGAGTGTGTGTGTGGGGGGTGAGGTGGGGAGGTTTTCTATAAACTGTATCATTTTCTGCTGAGGATGGCATGTCCCATCCTTTTATTCAAGGTGATTGTGATTTTGACTAATAAAAAGGACTTTATAATTGTAGGGGAATGTGCCTTTTAAGGAAGGGTGTAACATGTTAGTTGAGATTTCTGTCCTCATGTCTCTTTTCTAAACTTCATCCTAATTTGGCACCTCTGATCCCTTCCTAGCTGAGGTTTGGTGCAAGGGCAGAAACCTGGGCTGGTGCCGTAACATGTCAGAAAGTCGGGGTTAGGCATTTTTCAGGGTCCTCCCTTCCAAGATTGGGGTAAAAGAAGCTACTCACCCATGCTGCTTCTTCCCTATGCTTTGCCCACCTGTGCCACCTGAGAGATTAAGGAACGCTCCCACTCTCAAAAGCCCCAAAGGTAAAGCCAGATGTGGGTCAGAAACTTTAATTTCCAAAAATATTGAGCAAAAATACAACCCCCCAAAAAGCAACCCTTTTTTGTAAGGGGATATCTTGCCCATATCTAGGCAAAGGGACAGAAAGGAGAGGGGGTGGGGGACTTCGGGCCGCGTCCCCAACTTCCCCTACAATTAAGCACAGTCTGCGTTATCAATGGAGGGGCGTCTCCCGATCTCCTATGTGTTTTGAGAGACTGAAGGCTCGGCTGTTCTTCCTTGAATGAGAACCCGTCTGTGACTGGAGGAAGGAGGGGTGTCTGCCTTCTACTTCTACAGTGTTTGTGGCTGGTCTCTGCACCCCGTTCTGGAAGCTCCCTGACAGGTGTGATGGGAAGGCATCCGTGATGTCCGAGACGGAGTCTATGCCTCGGTGACTGGTGCAGAGGTGAAGACCACGCTCTTCTGGTTCCCCAACACCTTCTTCCTGGAAGGGGGAATGGTTCATGGATATGACTGGCGTTCTAGGCGGGACAGCCGAGAAGTGGAATAGGAGAATGCTTTTCAGGAGAAAAGAAGAGACTAGAAGAATGGGAAACAGCCTCACCGAATCTTCCTGGCGATGAGATAAACAGCCAGCAGAAGGCAGAGACAGCCAACCAAGATTCCCACTCCTAGGCTCAGCATTTCACCTGGGAGAGAGAGATGGAAGGTGTCAGTCAGCCTAGGACTAACTAACCTAGATATTGAGCCCTTCCCTTGCTCACTGAGGAGCTCCCCTGCCGGCCCGCAAACTTGGGTAGGGTTGTCTTACCTGTGGTATATGAGGATTCTGCTGTAAGGGAAGAAGACTTGGGTCAGTGGCACTTCAGACCCCCATCCCAGCTGGGAGCAGCACACTTTGCCTCTGTACCTGGGGGAAGTCACCTGGCTCCTCAGGATTGGGGGCTGGTTCCCAGTCTAAGTGAGTCCTGGAAACTGTTACCCTCTAAGCCTTCTTTTCCTTCCCAGTGGCTCCGTAGTTCCTGCTCTTAAGACCCCCAGTTTCCTGTCTCCTTTTCCGAGCCTTGAATAGTTACCTTGGATGAAAGAAGCAAAGATCGTTCGCTGATTGAGAGGCTGGGGGGCTCGGTAGTTCTGCACCAGGAGCTTAGAGGGCTCCTCTGTAGAGAACAGTGTCTCCTGAAGCTTTTCCAGCTGGAAGAGTGGGGTTAGAGGAGAAGTGTCACTTAGGAGTGTGTCTGGGGTTACAGCTACGTCTCTACTGCCTCACCTCTCCACTGCTCACCTGTTCCCTTGAAATCTGGGCCCTTCGACTGAAGACTGTCCAGAGCACACTCTGGTAGCAGGGGGGCGTGGTGAGCGAGCCATTGTAACGGAAGAAGTGTGCCAGCACTGGGGGGAGCAGCTCTCTCACGTTGAAGGGAGGCACTGAGGTGTTCTGATCTGGAGGAGAACAGACCAGGATCACCTCCCTGTTGTACCCTAGCTTACCTAGACAGGGCTCCCAGAGGTGAAGCTTCTGACCCCTAACTTACTCCCTTGTCCCAGGCCTTTTAGTCCTTTTTTTTAGAAGTTTCCCTGATGTCTGTTCTGACTTTGTCCCAAGACAGATTTTTAGGGCTCACCTTTATACCTGATTTCATGCAAGTGACTCAGAATGTGTTCATAAGCTGGATTCTTAGTCTCACCCACCTGGAAGAGAGGGAGGGGGAGGAAGTTTGGCATGAATCCATGTTCAGAGTAACATTCACGCAGAGAATAAATGGTCAGTGGTTGCTGGCTCGCCTTGGGAGGGAGAGCAACAACAGACATGGCAGAATGGGACTGAGGGAAGCAGAGGGAGTGAAGAGAGGCCTAGGAGGAAGTGGGGACCACTGACCTCAATGAGGATGCCCAAAACGGCCAGGCCCTGAGGCATCTGAGCAGCCTCACTCAAGCTGTTATAGGTATCAGAATCATAATGCACGATGTGGAGCTGAGGGGAAAGGTCACTGAATCATTTAATGCCCCCCCCCATCAAAGGCTTTGATCCTAGCCACCGCCACTGCCACCATCAGCATGCCCTAAATCTGTCCCGCAAGGGTTGGAGTTATCCTCCAAGTATGACTTTTCCCAGTTCCCAGATCCTTTTCCCTAGCACCAACCATGCCTGTCACTGTGTCCTAGACTGAGCTTTGCTCCCTGGTACCTCTGCAGCGCTGGCTTCGCTGTTGATCTGGTGCTCTGACCCCTTTGGGGAGCCTTTCTGACCCCAGTGCAGGTGGAGCTGGGCAGCTACATATTTCCGGGGAAGTCCCTCCAGATGCAGGGTAGGGGGCAGAGAGAGTTGCACTGTGAGGAAGAGAGCAAGCTAGGGTTGGTGGAGGAAAATGGACACATCCCCACACCTGGGATGCCACCAATTCTTGGGAGACTTGGCCAGCCTTTTTCAGTTCTTCCCACAGGCCACTGCTTTCCTAGCACATTTTTCTCAGTGAAGATCAAGTCGGTACTGTTACACTAATCCACCCATAGAGCTTGGTCATAGACATTGAGTTCCCACTTGTGGCTACAGGAGCCTCATCCCCATCCTCACACCTCCAGATTTACAGAGGGAGCCTTGTCAGAATTCAGAAGGTCAGAGAATATTTTTTCCTCCTGACCTGTAAGGTTGCAACTGAAGCTCTCACCTCCTTGGAGCCTGGGCATTTTACCTGTGTGGCCATTGTTGCGTAGCTCCAAAGGCCTGGTGCCAGGCTGGTCATATCCATGGGGCTGCAGAGGGAGCAACTCCGGGTCAAAGGTCACACTGTCTGTCTGGATATTGATGGGGGACTGGGCATTGCGTCCACACTCAGGGTAAGAGGCTGGCCAATGGTGTTGACCATGTGGGCCTGGTGGGGGTTACCACAGACATTTGTCCTGCCCTCCAGCCCCAGCCACCCTTCAGCAATCCCCACCAAGCTAAACATCTGTGTGGAAGAGTAGAAATGAATTTTCTGTCCACCCCACTTGAGACCCCAGTTGTGTACGGCTGGGTGAGGTAGGAGTCCCTGCTGGACCTGATGCTGCAGTTCCCTTATCCGGAGGCAGTGATGATTCCCCAGCTTTCCTGATAAACGGGGGATACTGGCTTTAACTTACTTGTAGTTTGAAGACAAGAAAGCTGAATGAGAGGAAGAGGGGCTAGCTACAATGCCTGCATACCCAGCCAGGGCGGGTTAGAGCAGAGCAGGAAAACTGGGGAAATACAATGATCCTAGAGAGGCAGGACCCAGTGGGGCCCCCTACTAAGTGGCCTTGGTATTCAGATCTGTTGACTTGCCCTCCTTTGCTTCTTGCTCTCACCCTGGACCTTGTATTGACTCTGGAATTCAGTCAAGTTATTTGTCAGAAGTTCAAAGGAATTGAGTCCCACCTCCATCAGGATCACAAACCATCCCACCAGCCTCTTCCTCACTGCTGATTTCAAGTTCTGTCCCAATTCCAGATGCAGGTAGGGGGCAGAATTGATCAGAATAGAAAGAGAGCTAGGCGGTGAACTGACAGCTAAACTCATGGTTCATTTTCCCTACCCAATTTCCTCTCCACTCCAACTCCCTCAGCCCGCAAACTGAGGACACAACTGGCTTTTCTGCTGAGTCAGGAGGTGTGGGATTTGATGGTTAGAACAGGGTCTAGGAGTTACATATGCAAAGTCTAGGGCATGGGAAGGTGTAGAAGGGAAGGAGCTAGGGCAAGAAGCTAAAGGAAACCATACAACATAAATCTTCCCGCCAGGTGAAGAGGTCCCAGTGTGAAAAGGGTGTAGGTAGGCGTTGGGTTCAGCTCTCACCCTCATATGTCCAGTGCTGACCTGCAAAGCAGAGTAATTTGAGTTACAGCCCGCGCAGCCTGGGGCAGGGCCCTCCCGTGGGCAATCTGTATCGCTCCACCTCCCCCGCCGTGCTCTGCTCTTTCTCCTCCCTCCTGCTCCACCACTTCCCAAAGGAAGCCCTGAAACTGGACACCTCGGTAGAAAGGTCGGGGGTCTATTTAAAAATCACCAGCCTGGCTGTGCTTGGACTTGCTGCGCAAAGGGGGAGGAGAAATGAAAAGAGATAAAGCTTGGAGACTAAAATTAACCCGGATCTAAGGGTACAGTCTGCCCAGCCCTCACTTTCCTCCAGCCTGTGCCAAGGCAATCCAACGCTTGGAAGGCTGGGTTGAAGAGGTGAGGGTGTGTGCAGGGGCTTGGAAGAAACGGAAGGACGAGGGAGGGGAAAGAGTTTCAGAGTAGGGGGCCGTGTTAATGAGGACAGAAGGGCGATTATTCCTTTGCTTTGGAGCATTGTAGGAATTGAGGCACTGAGCTGGAAATGAGCATTCAACTTCCTCCCCTGGTCCCAGTAACTCTAAGGGAAAAGTTTCCCATCCCCATGAGCCTCTGCTGCCTAGATTCCCAGATGGCTAGGGAAGGCGGGAGTCAGGCCGGGGTCCACTCTGCATTGAGGGTGGTGGGTGGGCACAGCAGCCAGCCTGGCAGGCGCACGATGAAAGTGGAGCATTGTGTGCGGAAGGGAGCTGCCAGCCGGGTCACATGCCAGGCTCTCGTGCGGTCCCGTCCGGGGCTGAGGGGCAGGGGGTCTGCTGGCTCAGCCCTCACCCAGGGCCAGACTGCTTCCAGAAGGGTTACTCAGACTGCTGGAAACTTTGGAGAAAAACCCTAAATTCCTTCCTGTCTCCCTCTTCTATTCTCTTAAATTCCTCAGACTTCCAAGATATCATTGATCTCAGCTTGGGCTCTTCCACTAGCCCAGCGATCTTCAATCCCTTTCATCTCATGGCACACTAGTTAATTACTGACATTCTGTGGTGCACCAAAAAATATATTTTTTGCCGATCTGACAAAAAATAGATATAATTTTGATTCATTCACACCGAAGGAGGGCTATTGTTATGTTGGCTATTGTCTTTATTTATTTGACAATCTAAGGGAAAAGAGGTCTGTGCTCCTGACTAAATAGTCAGGTGTTGCATGTTTTAATATGTTTTGCAGCACACCGGTTGGAAGTCGCTGCACTAGCCCATCCCTTGGTTCAGACAACAGTGAAAAGCAGCCCAAGGGAGGGCTGGAGGCAGCCTCTTGTTCACCAGGGCGGTGGGACATCCCAACAACTTGAATCCCTGGTTCTGTGCAGGGACCGCTTTGGTGCCCCCACCCCACCAAAGCCTCGGCACACTACTTCTACATCTGTTCTTGGGGACTCTTTCCCTCCTTTTTCCTTTTTCCTCAGATGCGGTTTGCAGCTCTCTGTTTGGCTCCCCCGTCATTCTCTCTGCGTTCCACTTCTGCTCTCTAGACAACCCCTTTCACCCGGTTCTTCCCACAAATCTTAATTACACACCTACTGTGTGCTGGATTCTGCTCAAGGCACAGGAAACACACAAATGAGGGATGGGGTCCTGGGAACACTCTGGAAGCACCTCAGCCTGTCCTCCCAAGGGTCCCTCCTCATCTCCTGGGAGCTCCCGAAAGTCCCTTGTAAACTGTAAAGGGTCCAACAATGTTGACTATTATTGCTCCTGCTTGCAGGGGAAAACTGGGAAATTAGTCATTCCATAGACTCAGAGGGAACCTTGGCCCTGATGGGGATCAGGGTCTGAGTCAGGCCAGCGGTGGCGGGTATGCGTCTCCCTGCCACCAGTCCTTATTGTCTCACTCCAGGGCTCTTTGGCTCCCTAATTGGAGGAGTTAGTAAATAAAGAAGGCCAGGAGGGCTGCCTGGGACTAGGGCTGTGGGGGAAAGAGCTCTGGAGAGAGTCTGTAGCTTGCACAGAGATTCTGGAGTGTGTGTATGCATCCTGGCACCCCCCGCTAACCCCCACACCCAAGCTTTCCCTCATCCTCACTAACATCAGGGCTGGAAAGGCAAAGGGAAGAGAAGAAAAGTGGTCTCCTCCGCACCCCTCTGCTTTTCTATCCCCTAGGCTTCCTTTTACCCTCCACCCCCCACCTTAAGCTTGCATAACATCATGTGGATATCAGCACAGACAGACACACAGACATTCAGATGAACCTACCCCCGAATGCAGCCATGATCCAAACCACCTCTAGCAGGAGCATGAGGAGCGTCATGGTATCCTCGGAAGGAGAACAAGGTACTGGAATTTGGGAGACTAGAGGGCTGGGCCAGAGAGAGAGAGAGGGAGAATCCTGAAGTTCAATGTATTTATCTCTTTTTCTCTTGCTGTCTTCTTGTCTCTGTGTGCTTCTAGGCAGTGGGTTTTCAGTAGGGTGCTGTAGGTTTCGGGGTCCCCAGGACAAATCTTGCTGCTTTCTTTCTTTTATCTCCCTTTGCAGTCTTCACTCTACTTGCTGGCCAGTGACTTCACAATTGCCTCCTGCTTTTAAGGTGGCTCTGGACGGGTGTACGTGGGGAGGGGGGGGTGCTGCCGGGTTGCAGGCCAACAGCTCCTTAAATAGCCAATTAGGTATGCAGGATGGCCCTGCTCTGAGCCCCAGCTCGCAGCGGGTTTCACGGGATCCCTGGCCCAGGCTCAGGAGCCCAGCTGGGGTGAGCTCTTCCTTCCTCTGCGTTCCACACAGACACTGTTCAGATGAGTGTCCCCTGGAGTGGGGGGGGGGACAGGGTAGGAGGACTTTGGGGTCCAATCCAGCCTGCGCAGGGGACACTGGGTTCTCATTCCTCGGCTGCCTCCTCTGAGGAACAAGTCCCCAGGTGGTGTGGGGCAGGTGGTGGAAGGACCTGTTCCCAGTGTCCTGCAGAATTTGAGCTGCGCTGGAATAGGAAGAATCCAGAGTTAGGAGACGGCAACAAGGAGGAGTTGGGGGAGTCAGGGTAGGAAGTCAAGGACTAAAACCTGGGTTGTGGAAAAATAAAGGAGAATCGAGGCGAAGAGAACTTGTCTGGAGCGCCTGTCACCACCCCCTTCCCACGGTGAGGCCTGGGTCCACGTGCTTGTGTGGCCTTGGTGGGGGGATGGTTTTGTTTGTTGTATAAAGCCCATTTGTGTGTCCAGCGGGGGAGGGGCTGCAGCAGCACCATGGAGAGACAGCGGCTCCAACTGCCAGACCCAACCACCTCCCTCCCCAGGGAGTCCAGATCTAGGGCGGCTTTTGTCACTGCAAAGGCCACTAACCCCTAGCAGGGAGGCCAGGACAGGAGGAGAGATGGGGAAACCTGAGAACAATCACTACCATCATAAAAAAAAAAAAAAAAAAGGCGGGCTCCACAGAAAGAGAGGGGAGAGAGCAGAGAGAGAGAGACTGACCATGTGATCCAATTGGAAGAGGGGCCCAGAGTCTTCCCTCTGGCCCAACAAAGGGCTGAGCGGGGACGTGTGGGACTGAGTGAAACCTGCCACCGGGGAGCTGGGCTTTGTCTGGAATGTGGGCTGCTGCTTGCTCCCCACGGGACTGGAAATCCCGATTGGAATGTACATCCTAAGTCCCTCATTAGAGAATGTGAAACCCACAGATAATTCCAAACCAGACATTGAGATCTCTTTCTCCTCCCTACCCTTCACCAGTCACCAGCCAGGAGGATGCTCCCTGTTTGAGTTCCCTCTGCCCTGCTAGGTAGCAAAAAACAGCCAAAACAAAGGGAGCAGAAGCTAAATAAGTGAGAGGGATAACAGCCAAGTGCACGTGCAGTCATCAGTGCCCGAGGAGGCAGGAGCCTGCCATGCCTTCCTGTGACTGATCTGCAAAGCAAAGCCACTTCGCAGATGTCATTTCCTTTTTAATTCTCATCACCCTCTGAATTAGTTTTCCCTTACAGGAAAGTTTTTTTTTAAATTTATTTTTATTTATTTTTTATCCTTACCTGAGGACACACCTATTGACTTTGGAGAGAGGGGAAGGCAGAGAAGAGAGAGGGAGAGAACTACTGATTGGTTGCCTCTACTACAAACCTGACCAGGGACAGAACTGCAGCCTAGGCATGTGCTCCGACCGGGAATGGAACCCGTGACCTTTCAGTTTACTGGGCGACACTCCGACCCACTGAGCCACATCGACCAGAGCCCTTAGAGGAAATTTTTGTTTTGAGGTTCCCCCAAAGTCTCCACCCATCTCATCTAAGAAGAATAAATGGTAAAGTGTAAATCAGATGTCCTTGGATGAGGATAGTTATCACAGAGCAACAGGAAAAAAAAGAAAAGAAAAGAAAGAAAGCAGAGACATCTTGTGCATGGTACAAAAGCAGGAGCCTGAAGAGAATGACCTCAGAGTTCCCGAGAGAGAGCCTGGGGTTGGAATCAACCTCTCAGGGCAGGTGGTGTATCTTGCCAGGCGCCACCTCCTGGTTGTCTGTGGACTTTCTAATTTAAAAATTGTAATGTAAAATGTTTTGTATGTGATTCCTTCTAGTGTTTCACCGCTGGTGGGCTTTGGCACTTTTGTCTACACAATTGAACATTGTTCCGCAAAGAGGTCTTAGCCCCAACTCAGCACTTTCCCACTTCCGGGCGCACAGCCCCTCTAGGCCCTCGTGTTTCCCAAAAGAACAAAGGCCCTGGTTTCCAGGAGAGAAGGGAGACAAAGCACCGTCTTCTAGAGACTTGCCTTTATTTTGACTGTTGGCCCTAGTCTGGATATTTCTGGTGTCACCAGGCTGATACGTGTCAAGAGGAGCCTTATATGTTAAAAAAAAAAAAAAAAAAAGAAGGAAAGAAAGTCCCTCCCTCCCATTCTCCTCTTAGTTGGTACTCAAACTCTTGCACCTTTATTTTAATTCCTACTTCTCCTTCTCCAGCCCTGCCTCACGCTGGATTTGGCCTAAACCCTACTGAAACCAAGGGCGATCCACTGCCTTCTGGCGCCATCTCCTGTCCTTTCAAAGGTAGTGAAATGTGAACAGGCCAAAATCAAAGGTCCCTTTAAAAAGGATATTTAAACTCACTAAATATCCCAGGTAGCCTAAAACTCCTTACAGGAAACCACCAGGTTCTCTGAGTTTGTATGGGGGATACAGGCATTCGGTGAGGAAGGGAAACAGACCAAAAGGAAAGAAGAACAGTCAGTACAGGAACTTACTCAAGCAGTACAAGTGATGACTAATTGCTGAGAAGAGGGAATCAATGAGGAGACAGAATTCGATGGAATTCGACTTCCTAAAAGTGCAAGCAACTTTGTTCCATGAAGTAATATAGACTCAGAGCTAGTCTAACTTGATAGATAATCACATTCATTATTACACACTTGTCTTCTAGCACAATGGCACTGAAGCCCCTTAAGTGAACACAAATGCTTCCAAGAATTAAAGTTAAAGTAAGGCCGCGGGGGGAGGGGGCGGTCAGTTCCCATTGCAGGACTGGTGCAGTATGAGACTCCGGTAGACAGAGGACAGGTAAGAATTTGTGGTCTGAAATGTTGTAACTTTAACTTTTTGAAAAGGAGTGATTTTGTGTCATGCGTTGATTCTGTGCCCAGAACACTGCCTGGTACATAAATATTTGCTGATTGAATGAATGAATCTAGTCATTGGGACATGTATTTACTTTCTTTCTACCTTTGGTATTTCGCAGAATTTTAAACCAGAGGGGTCATCGGGCGTCATTCCAACTTCCTTGTTTACCTTGTAAAGACTGAGTTTTGAGGGATTTAGGGGATTTTCCCATGGTTTGTGACAGAGTTGCTAAGCTGAACCAGAGAAAGGACACAGGTGCACTGCACTCTCTCCTGCACCAGCGCTTCTCAAACGTCACCGTGCATCAGAGTCATCTGAAAGCTTATTAAAATACTGATTTCTGGGGCTTTCCCTTCCACAGTCTCTGATTTCTTGGGTATGGCCAGAGATTTGTATTTTTAATAGGCTGTGAGGTGAAGCTGAGGCTACTGGTCTGCGGGACCACACGAGAAAAAAGCCCTACACCAGCTGGAGAAGCAGAGGCAGTCAGGGCTTTGCCATTCTCTGTAGGGACTCCAGCCACTGGAATTGTTCATTGCAATCACTTTTGTAGAGGTTAGCAACAATGTCTTCATTAGTTACAAACACACATGGAGCACGTCTAGGTGCTAGGTGCCATGCCAGATCCAGAAATGAAAAATGGTAAGACATCCTCCCTGCCCTCGGGAACTTCACAGTCTCTTAGCGGATACCTTCTCCAGCTACTGGAATACAATGGGGAGAAGTTCTAGACAGCGGCAGAGCAAAGCGTTTACTGAACCAGGTCAGGTGGACAATTAGCAGTGAGATTTTCTTTTTTTTTTAATTGTATTTTGTTGATTATGCTATTACAGTTGTCCCGTTACCCTCCCTTCATTCCCCTCCACCCTGAACACCCTCGCCCACCCACATTCCCCCCTTTAGTTCTTGTCTATGTGTCATAAGTTCTTTAGCTTCTACATTTCCCCTACTATTCTTGCCCTCCCCCTGTCTATTTTCTACCTACCATCTGTGCTACTTATTCTTCGTACCTTTTCCCTCTCTCAGCAGTGAGATTTTCTTTACCTGATGTTGACAATTTTTCCACAGGGTGGAGCATAACTAGGCTCTATAGCTATATGTGAGAACATAAAAATTGCCACTCCAAAGGAAGGCAGACTCATGCTTCATTGTCTTTGAGAGTGACACCAAACAGATTTGACATCAAAACAGGACTCTCCCTAACATCGTTAATAAACTGCTTCCTTTGCAAGGCAGAAAGGGAAAGGATATCAAGGTGCCCTGTAATTGTAATTACTTGTTCCATCTGCTCTGCTGGCCACCCCCTCCTACCTGTCTTCTCCCTTTTCTTCTTATTCTCCACCATTCATCTAACTCACATGATCGTTGTTTACCAACTCAAGCAAAAGACATCAACACTTCTACCATTAACCTTTGATGGTTTAAAATTTTAAAGAAACATTTTCTTTGTCTTTGAAAAAAACTTTATGTCTAAATCACTATAGGGATAGGAATTAGAGCATACCCCAAAATCTTGTGACGATGGGTAGCTTATTACTGGTTTAAATCATCTCCCAAATAGTAAGTCTGTTCTTGGATCAGATTGGGACAAATGATTTGGATTTCTTTGAAACCTTATTTCATTGACATTTTGCTCTCGAAATATCTATACATTTTTCAAAAGGATATGAGTCTTGAAAGGTAAAGTGAATAGGCTGAGGTCACATAGATATACTAATAGAACAGAGAATCAGTCTCTGACCAACCCCTCACCCAAAACATGTTAAAATACTTAAAAAACAACTTCTGAAGAAAATAGAGGGCATTTCTGGCTTAGTTAATTCCCTGTAGTAGTTGAGGAGGTGTTCTGAGGAGGAAGTCCAAATACAAAAACTAATAAACCTTTCTTTTAAGCTTCAAGTCATTTCTGAGGCAACATCTGCAGAAGGGAAATGAAATTATTAATGAGCCAACAGACCCTGTATTCTCCCCACTATTCTAACCTAGAACTTGCTTGTTGTTTCACGTATCACATACATTTTATTTAAGTAGCACTATCACAGGTTGGTTATAATCCATGCATTTTGGCAGGAATTGATCTTTTTGCGCCTTTTTTTTTTCCTTTTTTAAGGGAGAGAGGGAGAGAAATATCAATGTATGGTTGCCTCTCATGGGTTCCCTGCTGGGAACTGGCCTGCAACCCAGGCATGTGCCCTAACTGGGAATCGAACCGTGATCTTTTGGTTCGCAGGCCCACGCTCAATCCACTGAGCTACACCAGCTAGGGCTTTTAGCGCCTTTTAAAAAACAATAAAAAGGAGCCCTGGCTGGTGTGGCTCAATAGATTGAGTGCTGCATGCCATCCAAAGGGTCGTTGGTTCGATTCCCAGTCAGGGCTCATGCCTGGGTTGCAGGCAAGGTCTCTGGTAGGGGGCACATGAGAGGCAACCACCCATTAATGTTTCCCTCTATTTCTCCCTCCTTTCCCTTCTGTCTAAAAAAAATAATAATAATAAATAATAATAATAATAATAATAAAACCAATAAAAAGGAAACAGTTCTTGGAGTTGGCTCCAGAACCATCAATAACTTCAGATCTTGGTGATGGCTTGTCACTTTTCCTCTTACTGACAATTTTTAACTTACAGAAGTAATACCCGATTAGTGTAGGGCAAATAGAAGATTTTAAAAAATAATATCACTCAAAATTTTCACATATAGAGATAACCACTGTTAACATTCTGATATCTTACAAACTTTTTTCTATAAAGCTACATCTAAATGCATATATTTTGTGTGTATAAATTTTTTTTTACAAAAATAGGACCACACTATATGCATAATTGGCCTATAATCTTTTTTCTAATACTACTTTGTGAACATTCTTTTATGTCAAAAATACAAATCCCTGTCACCAATTTAAACTGCACAGTGTTATGCAGAAGGAACCTCATGTATTTAACCAATCTTGTGCCTTGGGATATTTAGTGGTCCCCCCGACCCAGTGTTTACTTACGACAAACAATATTTCAGTTAGAATATTCTTGTTCATATATATTTGCACACTTGTCCAATTGTTTCTTAGAAGTAGAATTGCAAGAGGGTATATACCTAAAAAAACCTTTTTATTGACAAAAAAGTTGAAATTCATTCCTTGTTTTAAAAATCAAGTTTATGTAGGTATAATTTACATACAGTAAAATTCACCCTTTTAGTGTATGTTTCTGTGAGTTTTGATAAATGCATAGTCATGTAACCACCGTCATAATCTGAATGTAGAATGGCTCATCGCCCCCTCCCCACTCTCCCCACCATAATTCCCTCGTGCCTCTTCCTAGTCAGCTTCTCTTCCCACACTCATCCTTTGGTCAACACTGAGCTGTTTTCTGACCCTACAATTTTGTCTTCCAGAAGGTTTTATGTGTTATATTGTACATGTATATGTGGCCTTTTGAGTCTGGCTTTTTTCACTTCACCTTCGTTCATGTTGTTGCATATCAAAATTGGTTTCATTGTGTTGCAGAGCTTTTCATTATGTAGATGTACCACAGTTTATTTGTCCACTTACTAGCTGAAGAGAATGTGGGTTGTTTCTAGTTTTTGGCAGCCATGAATAAAACCACCATAAACCTTCGATTACAGGTTTTTGAGTGCACTTCTGTTTTTGTTGATCTTGAGCAAATAAATACCTAGTAGCTGGGTTGTATGGTGAGTGTTCACCTTTGTAAAAATCTGCCAAACTGTTTTTCATAGTGGTCGTGTGCTTTTCATTTCCATCAGTATGAGAGCTCCAGTAGCTCCAGCACTTGATATTGATAGTTAAAAAAAAAAAAAAAAAAAAAAGAGGAAAAAGGGAAGAAAGAAAGAAAAAGAAAAAAAAGAGTAGCCATTGTAATAGGCATGTAGTGAAACTCCCTTTTGGTTTCAATTTGGGGTGTGCCCCTTTTTAGAGTTTTTGCTACATTTATTGCCATGTTGTCCTCCATAAACATTATACTCCTTCAGTGGTATACACATGAGTTGTAAGTCTTTCTTTGGAGAGATAAACAGAGGACCCTATAGTTGGTGTTCCACGACAAGGCAGAGATTCAGTATTTTTCTCTCCCTTGTGGCATGTTAGTTATCACACAGAAATATCGATAAAATTAACTTGTTTCATGGTTAAATTTCTTTACAATGAATCTCATCTTCTCATGGATTTTTAAGTATAAAGTGAGAGATATGTTTATTTGGGGGAAATTATGGTTTAAAGATAAGTAAAGTTTACATTAATGAATATAGTAAGCTGTGTAAAGACACATAAAGAGAGAATCTTAAAAGCAGCAAGGGAAAAGACGAGGGTTACAAAGAAGTTCCATTAGACTATCAGCAGATTTCTCAAAAGAAACTCTATAGGCAACAAGGGGCTGGAAAGAAGTATTCAAAGTCATGAAAGGCATGGACTTACACCTGAGATTACTCTGTCCAGCAAAGCTATCATTTAGAACAGAAGGGCAGATAAAGTGCTCCCCAGATAAGGTCAAGTCAAAGGAGTTCATCATCACCAAGCCCTTATTGTATGAAATGCTAAAAGGACTTACCTAAGAAAAAGAAGATCAAAAATGTGAACAGTAAAATGACAACAAACTCACAACTATGAACAACTGAAACTTAAAACAAAACAAAAATGAACTAAGCAAACAACTAGAACAGGAACAGAATCACAGAAATGGAGATCACATGGAGGGCTATCAGTGGGGAGGGGAGAGGGGAAAGAATTGGGGAAAAGGTGCAGGGAATAAGAAGCATAATTGGTAGGCACAAAACAGACAGGGGGAGGTTAAGAGTAGTATAGGGAATGGAAAAGCCTAAGAACTTATATGTACAACCCGTGGGCATGAACTAAGTGGGGAAATGCTGGAGGGAATGGGTGTACTGGTTGGAGGTGGATAAAGGGGAGAAAAAAATGGGACAACTGTAGTAGATAATCAATAAAATATACTTAAAAATAAAAATTATATAGGTTTCAGGGGTACAATTCTGTAATACATCATCTGTGTATTATATTGTGTTCCCCGAAAGTCAGTTGTCCTCCTGTCACCATTTATCAACTCCCCTTACCCTCTTCTACTTCTGCCCACCCCCTTTACCTCTGGTAATCACCATATTATTTTCTGTGTCTATGAGGTTTTTTTAATCTCTTCACTTTTGTTCACCCAGCCCCACAGCTCCCCTCCCCTCTGACTCTGTCAATCTGTTCTCTGTATCTATAAGTCCATTTCTACTTTGTTTGTTAGTTTACTTAGAGTTCAGATATAAGTGAAATCACGTGGTATTTGTGTTTCTCTCACTGGCTTATTTCACTTAGCATAATACTCTCCTGGTCTATCTATTCTGTCACAAAAGGTAAGATTTCCTTCTTTTTTTACTGATATTATTCAACTGTATGAATGTATCACAGCTTTTTTATCCACTCATCTACTGATGGGCACGTGGGCTGCTTCCAGATCTTGGTTGTTGTAAATAATGCTACAGTAAACATCGGAGTGGATCCCTGACCAGTGTGGCTCAGTTGGTTGGGCATCGTCCTGGGAAGTGAAAGGTCACCAGTTCAGTCCCCAGTCAGGGCACATGACTGGGTTGCAGATTGCTCAGTTGGGGTGCTTTTGATTGATGTTTCTCTCCCTCTCTTTCTCCCTCCCCTTCCCCCTCTCTAAAAATAAATAAATAAAAATTTTAATTCAAAAAATAAATAAACATAGGGGTGCATATATTTGTTTGAATTAGTGTTTTGGGTTTCTTTGGATATATTTCCAGAAGTGGAATTGCTAGGCTATAAGGCAGTTCCATATTTAATTTTTTGCACCCATCTACATTCCCATCAACATTGCATGAGGGTTTCCTTTTCTCCACATCTTAGCCAACACTTGATTTATTAATGATACTCATTCTGACAGGTGTGAGGTGATCTGTCATTGTGGTTTTAATTTGCATTTCTCTGATGCTTAGTGACATTGAGCATCTTTTCATATGTTGACTATCCTCTTTGGAGAAGTGTCTATTCAGGTCCTTTGCCCATTTTTTTCCCATTTTTTAATTGGATTGTTTGTTTGTTTTTTGTAAGATTTTGTTTATTTATTTTTAGAGAGGGGAAAGGAAGGAGAAAGAGGTGGAGAAGCATCAGTTGGTTGCCTCTCGAATACCTCCAACTGGGGACCTGGCCTGCAGCCCAGGCATGTGCCCTGACTGGGAATCGAACCAATGACCTTTTGGTCTTCAGGCCAGCACTCCAGCCACTGAGCCACACCAGCCATGGCAGATTGTTTGTTTGTTTTTGATGTTCTTTATAAACTTTGGATATTAACTCCTTATTAGATGTGTCATTGGTGAATACATTCTCTCATTCAGGGGGTTTTCTTTTCATTTTGTTGATGGTTTCCTTTGCTGTGCAAAACCTTTTTAGTTTTATGTAGTGCCATTTGTTTATTTTATCTTTTGTTTCCCTTGCCTAAGGAGATATATCTGAAAAAATATTGCTATGAGAAATGTCTGAGATTTTACTGCCTATGTTTTCTTCTAGGATTTTTATAGTTTGAGACTTAATTCATTTTGAGTTTATTCTTGTGTATGGTGTAAGAAGGTGATATAATTTTATTTTTGTACATAACTGTTCAATTTCCCCAACACCATTTATTGAATAGACTATCTTTATCCCACTATATGTTCTTACCTCCTTTGTCACCCATTAATTGACCATAAAGGTGTGTGTTTATCTGTGGGCTCTCTATTCTGTTCCACTGATCTATATATCTGTTTTCATGCCAGTACCTGCTGTTTTGATAAGTGTGGCCTTGTAGTATTGTCTGATATCAGGTAGCATGATTCCTCCAATTTTGTTCTTCCTTCTTAAGATTGCTGTGGCTATTCGGGGTGTTTTGTGGTTCCATATATGTTTTTGGAACACTTGTTCCAGTTCTGTGAAATACATCATTGGTGTCTTGATAGGAATTGTGTTGAATCTACAGATTGCTTTAGGTAGTAAGGACATTTTAATGATATTAATTCTTCCTATCCATGAACATGGTATAAGCTTCCACTTCTTTGTACCTTTGTACCTTGTTCCCGAGTAGAGGTCTTTTACATCCTTGGTTAAATTTATTCCTAGTTTTTTTTTTATGCAATTGTAAATGGAATTGTTTTCTTAGTTTGCATTTTGATAGTTCATTACTGGTATACAAAAATGCAACTGATTTCTGGATATTTATTTTGTATCCTGCTACTTTACTAAATTTGTTTATCAGTTCTAATGGTTTTTTGGTGGAATCTTTAGCATTCTCTATATACACAGTATCATGTCATCTTCAAATAATGACAGTTTTGCTTCTTCCTTTCCAGTTTGGAGACCCATTATTTCTTCTTTTTGTCTGATTGCTGTGGCTAGGACTTCCAATACTATGTTGAATAAGATTGGTAAAAGTGGACATCCCTGACTTATTCTTGATCTTAATGGGAACACTTAGTTTTTTTCTGTTGAATGTGATGTTGGCTGTGGGTTTGTCCTATATGACCTTTATTATGTTGAAGTATGCTCCTTCTAGTCCCACTTTCCTGAGAGTTTTTTTCATAAGTGGGTGCTGGTTTTATCAAATGCTTTTTTCCCCTATGTCTATTGGTATAATCATGTGAATTTTATCCTTTATTTTGTTTATGTGATGTATCACATTTATTGATTTGCAGATATTGTACTCCACTTTGGCTGTCTCTTTGTGTTTGTTTCTATGTATTAGGTAGATCTGCTCTGCCTACCAGTCTTATAGGGAGGCCATATGTAGTAGGTGTCAAGTAGGACCCAACAGAGCAGTTTCCTTGACCACCTGAGCTGAGTGCTCCAGGAATGTCCCTTGTGTGGGTTATGTGAGCTCTCCTGTTGTAATTGAGTCTTGGTTGCTATTGGCCCAATTGTATGTGGGAAGGACACTCAGGCTGGCTGACTAGAGGATCAACCCCAGCCACAGTGTATGGGCTGCTGTGCAGGTGTTGACCACAGAAAGTGGATTTCACCTCAGCAGAATCTGGTGCCTGCTGAGATCTCTCTTTGGATATGCCACTTGTGATGCTAATTGGAGCCTGCTCTGATGTCTGAAGCTGGCTACTTAGGTATGTCTGATCTGGGGTTTCTTGGGAGGAGCTCTAGTGCAAGTCAATGTTAGATGCTGCTTATGCCTGGCCCTGGGCAACCTGTTTGGAGCCACAAAGTGATCCACAGTTTGTGGCTGCCTTTGCTAGGCCTTGGTGTATGTGGGAAAGACCAACCTGCACCACAAGGCCAGTTTCCATCAGCACCAAGCCAGGGGCAGGTCAGCAAGAGGCCCAAAGCACCTGGAGCTCTGCCTCTGCCTGCTGGCTGCCTGTTAGGCTCAGTCACTGAAAGAGCCTCTGTTGGTACTGGAGTTGCATGAGGTAGATTCTCAGTGAGTCACCAGGTAGGGGCAAGTGGTGTTCACCAGACTGATACAGGTTCAAACTCAGTATCTGTGCTGAGTCTGAGGCCACTCAGCAAAAGTCCCAGGGTATACCAAGTTTAGTTGTCCCCTTCTGGGATCCTGTGGACCTTCATGGTGGAGCAGGGTCTCGGGGAATTGTCAGGGTGAGGCCAGCAGAGTTTATCAGGCCCAAACAGACCAGTATTCTGGTATGTTAAGGGAAGGCTCTGCACGGGTCAGCTTTGCAAGGGAAAAATGTCCCCTGCCCTAGAACCACACAACTTAGCCTGTCCCAGATTCTTCTGGGAGCCAGATCTCAGTAGGGTTGGGGCTGCCTAGAGTTGGGACGGTGGGGCTGCTGGGAGACTGGAGATTGAAGCTAGTGGATCTCTGGTGAGTGGGAAGAACAGTCAGGTTCACAGGAAAGTGGGGGGAATAGCTGCCATCCCAAAGCCACACAACTCAGTCACTGACTGAGAATGTCACTCACTGACACCCCCTGAATCTGCTCAGATCTCTACACCCAGCCCAGGCAGTTGACTCCTCAGCAGGGTGCAAGCTTTGCAGGGTGGAGCTATTATATTCCCCCAGGCTGATGCCATAAGGAGGGTAGTGCTCTACCCAAGAAAGATTACATCTGAGGTATGGGATAATGACAGTGAAGGAATCCTAGTGGCTGTCCCTTTAGCTCTTTCCTCAGAGCCGCAAACCCCAGTCTCTCCTTACATGACTCCAGTCTGCTCTGCTGGAGCCTAGGGTGGCTATGAATGAGAGTTTATTGGTTGGCCCTTTAAGAGGGTGTCTGTGTCTCTAGAAGACTCCTGACTCTCTCTGGCAAAAGAATCCCCACTGATTTTCATAGCCACCTGTTATCTGGGCGCCTCTTTCTGGTTTTGGTGCTCTGGGCTGAGGGGTCTGGTGTGGGGTTGAGACCTCTTGTTCCTCAGGGGGCACCTTTGCAGCTGAGATATCCTTCTGGAATCTCAGCCACCTGTAATGGGAGTGGGGCCAGCCCTTTTCATGTCTCTGTCCTTCCTACCAGTTTCCATGTAGCTTCTTCTGTAAATCCTTCATTATAAGACTCCTGTTCTGCTAGTCTTCAGTTGATTATTCAGGTTGATTGTTCTATACTTTTGTTGTAATTCCAGTTTGGTCCTGGGAGGTGATGAGTGTACCTTCTACCTATGCTGGTACTATCTTGAATCTCTTCCTCATATTATTATTATTTTTAATAATTTTGTTTTATAATTATTCTTTTTTTAAAATTTATTTATTTATTTATTTTGAGAGAGAGGGAAAGGGAGGGAGAAAGAGAGAGAGAGAGAAACATCAATGTGTGGTTGCTTCTCACGTAACCCCCACCAGGGGCCTGGCCTGCAACCCCAGGTTTGTGCCCTGACTGGGAATCAAACCGGCAACACGTTGGTTCGCAGGCCTGCACTCAATCCATTGAGCTATACCAGCCAGGGCTTTATAATTATTCTTTCTCTAAATAATTTCTCTTTCTCTAAAACTCCTGTTAATTATATTTTGAATCTTCTGGTTGATTTCTAATATGTTTAACTTTTTTCTTCTATTTTCCATCTTTTTGCATTTTGTTCTACTTTCAGGAGATTTCCTCAGCTTAATTTGTCACTCCTTATATTGAATTAAGTTCTGCATTCATATTTTTTATTTTCATAAGATCTTTCTTCTATGAATATTCTTTTTATAGCATTATTTTCTTTTATCTTAATGAATGCATTATCTTTTATGATATTAACTTAGGCTTTCTTTAAAAAATTTTCTTCTGCTTCCTGCCCCATCTCTGTTTCCTCTGAGTTCTTTTTAAAATTTTTAATTTTTATTATTATTTAAAAGTTATGTATTGGTTTTGGGTGTACAGCTTAGTGTTCCTCTAAGTTCTTTTTTCCCCAGTTTTCTTTCTTTCTTTTTATTTTTTTGGTTCTGCTTCTATATGAAAGACCTCTCCAAAATATTTGGTGATCCTTACCTATCCATTCACATATAGGAGTGGGGCACTTAGAAGATGTAATCATGGTCGGGAGTTTGTTAACTGATAGATTACACAGTGAGAGAATAGAAGAGTTATCTAGCCAGTTTATACCATTTTGTCAACATTTCTGGACTTGTTCCCTAGACTGTTCCATTTTTTAGAGAGGAAGCTTCTAAGTTTTTACCTGAAGATACAGTCAATTGCAAGATTAATGGAAGAGAGAATGGGGCTGGTTTGGGAGAGATCTCATTGTTTGAAATATAGATTTTTTTTTTTCACTTTTTCTGCCAGCTTTCATCACACCTAATCTGGCCTTTAATTATGCCTGGTGTCTCTGAGTTTAGACTACTTTATTTGGTCTCTGTGTGTCAGAGTTGGGAAGGGACTTAGCTGTTTTCAATATGATCTTCAACCAATTCTTCTGTTTTAGCCCCACCCTCACTCTCATCTGCAAGCGTTCTTAATGCTTCCATATTCATAATCCTTGTGGGCT
The DNA here is from genome assembly GCA_028533065.1 of Trachops cirrhosus. Classification (NCBI taxonomy): domain Eukaryota; kingdom Metazoa; phylum Chordata; class Mammalia; order Chiroptera; family Phyllostomidae; genus Trachops; species Trachops cirrhosus. The sequence goes on along the minus strand of CM052551.1, from coordinate 14,563,754 downwards.
TCTACAGTGTAAATCAGTTTGTCTTTCAATCTCCTACAAGCAGTTAGGTTTCAACTTTCTCCTCTCTGCTAAGACAATTACCTCTAGTCTTTTGGGATCTCTTAAGGGGACCCTAATAATGGCATTTGTTTTTTGTACAAGGGTCCTGAATCAGCTGAGAAGTAAAGCAAAAAATAAATATGGAGCTAAGCATATCACCTGTATTACTATTAGATGCTAGGTTGGAGGATGCAGTTTAGTGTGAGAGTCAATGAGTCTGCTCACTGTATCCCAAAATCAAGCAGCCTTGACTGAGGAGACTTCAGTGAGGAGGAGCAAAGGCCAGTGTGTATTCTGATAAACAGGCTCCCTTTCCTAAGAGCGAGGAGAATTAAGTCGAGTGGACCATAACACTTAAGGTGGATGGATGAATAAAAGGCTGAGAGGGGCCTGATTATACTAATTGGTCCTTTTCACAAGAAGGAAAACATAAGTAAGGAAGACGTGTTTCTGAACTACATGGTTCATCAGCTTTACAGATTCCAAAATTCTGTTGAGCTCTCTCATTAGCCGTCTTCCCTTTGCTCAATCTCTTTGTCCTTTTGGGATCTGAATTTTTAGATCTGAATTTTTTTTATTGAGATATAATTGACATATAACATCATATTAGTTTTAGGCATACAACATAATGATTAGATATTGGTATATGTAGTGAAATGCTCACTGCAATATCTAGTTAACATCTATCACCATGCATAGTTTCAAATTTGGGTTTAGGTCTTATTCTTTCAAAGTCATTTTAATAAGACTTGGGAAGAAAAGGAAAACAAAGTATATTAACTTTTTCATATTTAACCAGAGGTCTCAAGTTATTTTTTAAAAGAAATCTTGTCATCAAAGTTACAAATTTCTTTATTTCTTTTTATATTCACTCAAGGATATGTTTATTGACTGTATTTTATTTTTGTTTGTTTTTAAAGATTTTATTTATTTTATTTATAGGGAGAGGAGAAGGGAGGGAGAAAAAAGGGAGAGAAACATCAACATGTGGTTGACTCTCTCATGCCCCACACTGGGTACCTGGCCTGTAACCCAGGCATGTGCCCTGACTGGGATCAAATTGGCAACCCTTTGCTTTGCAGACCAGCACTCAATCCACCGCCAGCTGGTGAGCCACACCAGCCAGGGCTGTTTGTTGATTTTAGAGAGAGAGGAAGAGAGAGAGAGAAAGAAAGAGAAAGATGGATGCGAGAGAGAAACATTGATAGGTTGTCTCCCATACATGCCCAGACCAGGGATGGAACCCACAACCTAGGTATATGCCCTGACCAGGAATCAAACCTGAAACCTTTTGGTGTATGGGACAATTCTCCATCTGTGGGGGAGCTCCATCCAGCAAAGCTCTCCTGTCTGCAGCAGATGAGAATAAACCTACCAAGATGTGATCTGCTTGGAGAGAAAAGGCTGGACAATCTCTTGAGAAGGGCCTCCAGCCTCTTTCTCAATGGGCTTTTACTGAGTTTAGTTTGCATAGATATACATAGCTTGCATGTAAAGCTCATCAATCAATGTCAGACAGTAATGATCAAAGAAAGGAGATAAGTTTAACAGATAACATTCAAAGGATCGTGAGGGCCTTTTCTGAGGTAGGGTCTGCTAGACAGAGTGATGCCAATTGGCCATAAAACCTGGGGAAACAAACTTATTTTGTGCTTGGACCCTAAATATTTAGTATGCATAGCTTGAGGACATTTTTAGCAAAGCAGATTTCACAGGATTTAATGCATTCTTTCTCAGGTCTGATTGCTCCTAGAAACTGCCATTCCTGCACAGCGCTGCACCCTCCCTCGGCTTTGTTTCAGGCCAGAATCAGGTGGGGGGAGCAGGGCAGCCAAGAGATTAGGAGACTTTTTACAGATAGAATGAGGACTCAGGCTAAGACAAAGCTGAGGGGTCTTTTGTCCCTCCTCCATAATCCCCTAAGTCCTTCCCTGATTGCCCCTTCGATGCCTGCCTTAGGGTGTTCCTTTCTTAAGGAATCTTACCCATCATTGACTACCCAGCCATCTTCCAGGGGCCAAACAGGGTGAGGTATGGGGGCAGAGGCTGTGCTCCTTCCGGGAGGATAAGTTTTGTTTCCTTAGTGGCTTATGGTCCCAAGGTCCCCTAGCCGTGGGGCCTTTTCACCTGTTGGTGAGGTTACAGTTCCTGAAACCAGGCAGAATGGTTTCTAACATACAACCAATTGAGCCAACTGGCTAGGCCAAGGTTACAAATTTCTTTCAAGGCAACCATTTTTATATCTGTGCTGAGGAATACAATGATGCAATAATTTTTAGAGTGCAAAATCTCTAAATAATTTCTATTTGATATTGTAATATGAATTTCTAGGAGATTTCTTCTAATTTGTTTGACTTTGGCTAATGTTAGAACTGGTTTGCACTCTGTTAGCTCATAAAGAGGTGACTCAAACTGGAAAATCTCAATCTAGAATTCTAAATTTTTTTGCAGATTTTCACAGAATTTCATATTTACATAGCAATAATCAAAGATTTACTGTAACAATATTCATGCTTCCCTTTTTGCCACTTATTTATCCCTACAGAGAAAAGGATTCCAAATTAAAGAAAAAATGGGATTGGAAAAAACCTGGAAAATATAGGGTAGTTTAATCATTTTATAGTATTCATGGTGACAATCCAAACCTTTTCTTAAAAAAATCTGATAAGGCTTCTGGCCAAGATGGAGGCATAGGTAGATATACCATACCTCTTTGCACAACCTAAAGAACAACAACAACAAATTTAAAAACAAAAAACAACCAGAACTGACAGAAAATCAAACTGTATGGAAGTCTGACAACCAAGGAATTAAAGAAGAAACATTCATTCAGACCAGTAGGAGGGGCAGAGAGGGGCAGCTGGGCAGAGGGGACTCAAGGCAAGGCAGTGCCTGGCAAACAGGGTGAGGCAGTGGCTGGCGGAGTGGGTGGTCCCATATTTGTGTGCAGATAAACCAGGAGGAACAACTGGGGAGCAAGTTAGACTGTGCAACCCAGGGATCCAGCGTGGGGAAATAAAGCCTCAAACTTCTGACTGGGAAAACCTGTGGGGGTTGAGGTGGTGGGAGAAACTCCCAGCCTCACAGGAGAGTTCGTTGGAGAGATCCACAGGCTCCTAGAACATACACAAACCCACCCACCAGGAATCAGCACCAGAAGGGCCCCATTTGCTTGTGGGTAGCAGCAGGAGTGACTGAAAAACCCTTGACAGATGAACAAGCCACATTGTTCCCTCTTGGACCCCTCTCCCACATACAGTGCCACAATGCAGCTACCTGGGTTGCCCCGCCCTGCTGAATACCTAACGCTCCACTCCTTACTATACAACTGGCACACCCAGACCAAAAAAAAAAAAAGACCCAAATGAAAGAACAGATCAAAGCTCCAGAAAAAATACAACTAAGTGACAAAGAGATAGCCAACCTATCAGATGCCGAATTCAAAACACTGGCAATCAGGGTGCTCACAGAATTGGTTGAGTATGATTGCAAAATAGAGGAAAAAATGAAGGCAATGCAAAGTGAAATAAAGGAAAATGTACAGGGAACCAACAATGATGGGAAGGAAACTGGGACTCAAATCTATGGTTTGGACTAGGAGGAAGAAATAAACATTCAACAAAAACAGAATGAAGAAACAAAAATTCAAAAATATGAGGAGAGGCTTAGGAACCTCTTGGACAACTTTAAACATTCCAACATCTGAATCATAAGGGTGCCAGAAGGAGAAGAGAAAGAGCAAGAAATTGAAAACTTATTTGAAAACATAGTAAGGGAGAACTTCCCAAATCTGGCAAAGGAAATGGACTTCCAGGAAGTCCCGGAAGCTCAGAGAGTCCCAAAGAAGTTGGACCCAAGGAAGTACACACCAAGTGTAGGGAACCGCTTCATGTGGCATGGAAATGTAGCTCAGCACTCACGTGGAAAACCAGTGCGGAGCAAGTGGCATACAGGACCACACCCACAGAGAGGTTTTCCCATGGGGAATCAGGCCTGCATTGTACCTAGACTGCTATGAGACTTGCTTTTGCTAAAACTCTCTCACCCTGAATTGAGGCAGCAAGGGCTTACTGTAACTTCCTAAAGTCTGAGCTAAACCTTTCAAGTATGGAGTGTGATCAGTTCAACCACTTTTCCCCTTGGTCTGCAACATCCTTCTCCTTGAAGTAATTAACAACATTCTTTCCTTTGTTATCTGTAAAACATAATCCCCTGCAGTGAACCTGTGCATAGTAAATGAGGACTACCTTCCATGTAATGTACCCAGAGAAGGAATAAAAGCCTGTCCAGGCAGGGGCTGGCTCTCTGGCGCTCTCACCCGCTCTCTCTCTCAGACAGTGGCCATGCCATACCTTTTTCTCCACAGGACTTCTGTAGTCCGTGTGTATTTGTTCTCTAGCAGCCACAACATACACGGATCCTGCCAGCCAGGATCGTCCACCACCAAGGCACATCATAATTACATTACCTAAGATGAAAGATAAGGAGAATCTTAAAAGGGGAATCTTTATTTTATTTTATTTTATTTTTTTCAGCTGTAACTCCAGACAGGATCCAAAGAGGAGTTTTACCATCTCGTCTCTGGGTTTTATGGAGACTTACTTTACCCTTCTGTGTTAGCCTCCTAAGGCACTGCGTCAACCTTACAAGGGCACAGGAAAGGGCGTAAAAGGGGAATCTTAAAATCAACAAGAGCAAAGGAGACAGTTACCTACAAAGGAGTTCCCATAAGACAATCAGCTGATTTCTCAAAAGAAACCTTGCAGGTAAGAAGGGCCTGGAAAGAAATATTCAAAGTCATGAAAGGCAAGGACCTACATCTAAGATTACTCTATCCAGCAAAGCTATCATTTAGAATGGAAGGGCCAGATAAAGTGCTTCCCAGACAAGGTAAAGCTAAAGGAGTTCATCATCACCAAGCCTTTATTATATGAAATGTTAAAGGGACTTATCTAAGAAAAAGACGATAAAAAATTATGAACAATAAAATGAAAACAAACTCACAACTATGAACAACTGAACCTAAAAAGAAAAACCAACAAGATCAAAAACAAACTGAGCAAACAACTAGAACAGAAATAGAATCCGAGAAATGGAGATCACATGGAATGTTATCAGCGGGGAGAATGGGGAAAAAGGTACAAGGAATAAGTAGCGTAGATGGTACGTAGGAAATAGACAGGGGAGGTTAAGAACAGTATAGGAAATGGAAAAGCCAAAGAACCAATATGTATGACCCATGGACATGAACTACCGTATTTTTTGGACCATAAGACACCCCTAGGTTTTAGAGGAGGAAAATAGGAAAACAACTTTTGAAGCAAAAAATATGGTAAAATATTTAACAACATAACTAATATAATATTTCACCAATGTAAATGCAAACAGGACTCAGAAGCAGCATTAACAACCATTATTCCTCCCAAATTTGGTGGGAGGGAAGTGTGTCTTATAGTCCTAAAAATATGGTATGTGGGGAGAATGCGGGTGGGAGGGGGTATGCTGGACAGAGGGCAATAAAGGAGAAAATAAATGGGACAACTGTAATAGTATAATCAATAAAATATATTTAAAAAATCTGATAACTATTTTCAACTATGGTTTAATGAAATGATTAAGTTTTATTAGTTGTCCCAAAGTGTTTGTATCTCAATAGGGATCATACTATCGCATATCTATTTGTGGCATTCTGTGCATCAGCAGGGAGTAAGAATGATATTTTAGGGAGAATATACTGTGTACACATGACTTAAACAGGATTATAGTGCTCACCTTTGGGAAAAGAATTGAACTTAGAGGAACTAAGTTTGAAATTTATCATCACAATTTCTGATCATGGGATCTTGGGTATACCCTCGTTTTAGTTATCTATTGCTAAGAAATCACCTGAAAGCTGCATACTTTTTTAACTTAAGATTTTAGAATTGGGGCAGGGCATGACAGATGGCTTGTCTCTGCCCACTTGGTGTTGGCATGCTTGACAAGGGCTGGAGTATCCATGATGACTTCACTCACATGGCTGGGGCCTCCAGCAGGGTGACTGGCACAGCTGGGGGCTGTCTGGACTCTCTTCCTTCACAGTTGCTCACCCTCTAGGGTGTGTCTCTCTACCTGGCCTCTCTCTCCAGCAGGGTAGTTGAACTTCTCTACTTGAGAACCAGCTCTCGGGACAGCAAAAACAGAAAATGCCAGGCCTCTTAAGGGCTAGGCCTAGAACTGGCACAGTGTCATTTCTGTTGCACTTTATTGATGAACGCAAAACCTAGCTTGAATTCAAGGGGAGAGGAAGTAGATTCCACCCTGTGATGGGAGTACCATGTGTGCGTGGAGCTCGGAGAAATGGTTGGCAGTCACCTTTGGAGACAGTTTACCCTACCACTTACCTCAATAAACTTCAGGTTTTTTTTCTTTTGAAATGGTACCTCATCTATGATAGATATAAATATAAATATATAGGTACATATCCCTTAACTCTAAGGCTCTATACAAATCTAACAATGTTCCTTGCCTGGGAGGGTGTTGACCTGGAAGGTTTCCAGGATATTAGCCAATGGGCATGTAGAATTGTTGGTGTGCTCTGAGTACTGAATATCTGTCCTGGCGCTAAGGGAAGCAATAGTGACCTGTTGGATGATTTTCTGGGACAGGATTTCTCAGAGGTATGGGTAGGAATGATTTCCGGTGGTTCCAAATCATTCTGCATTTGAGAGAGAATGCACTGGCATTAGTTGCACTGGCTTAGTTTTATCTTGAGACTGAAAATTAACTAGTTTGGAAAAGAGAAAGGTAAAACAGTTAAGAGGAAGAACAGTCTGTAATTATCCTTTGCTCCTACTCCATCACCTGTTCCCCAAGAAGGCATCAACCAAACTCTATTTCCTAGTGGGAGTATGAATTTAAAGTGCCACCTGAGAGTTATTTGAGACATAATCAATTGCTAAAGGTGTCTTGAGTATACACTGTGTGCTCAACACTGCCATATCCTGTGAGTGGCGCCAGAGAAAGCTACATTGCTGGCTTGGTTTCTCTCCAGAAAATTCCAATGTGGTTGGGAAAACCAGAACCACATGACATATGTAGCAAGGCACAATGGGATAAACACTGGATAAATAGAACATTTATTAGGTCCTAAGAAAATCATAGAAGGTAAAATCCTTTTGGTTAAGGTAAAAGAACAGCATAAAGAGCAGAATGATGATCCCCTATACAGAGCAAGAGGACATTAGTGAGGCTTGGTTAGAAAAATATGTTTCAGAGTTCTGGCCAAGATGGAGGCATAGGTGGACGCACTGTGCCTCCTCGCACAACCAAGATAGGGACAACAACGATATAGAAACAAGATAACAACCAGAACTGACAGAAAATTGAAGTGTATGGAAGTCAGACAACCAAGGATTTAAAAATAGACACTTTTATCCAGACCGGTAGGAGGGGTGGAGTCGGGTCGGCGAGGGACGCGAGGGACGCGGAGCGGAGAGCTGAGCACCCAGGGCAGCGCGCAGGTCCGCAGCAGGCAGACACTGGGCTCACAAGCAGCAGTGGCTGGTGGGCACCGGCCAGGGGGTGGCGACTGGCAGACCTAGCAGACCCTGGGCGCACAAGCAGCGGTGGCTGGTGGGCCCCAGCCAGAGGGTGGGGACCGGCAGACCCAGCAAGGCGGCCATTGTGAAGCAAGGCACTGCACGCAACTCAGGGTCCCAGCACCGGGAAATAGAACTTTGGGTCACTGACAGAAAAGGAAGGTCCCACAGGGTGCACAGGCCCACCCAACACTAGAATTGGTGCCAGAGGGGCCCGGATGGCTTGCGGAAAGTGGCGGAAGGGTCTGGGGCCCTGCGGAAAGCAGAGCAAGCGCCATAGTTCCTTCTCGGACCCCGCCCCCACATACAAGTCACAACCCTGAGACTGGGGTGCCCCGCCTAGGTGAACTCCTAAAGCCCCGCCCCTCACTACAGGAGCTCGACAAGACCAAAAAACAAAACAAAACAAAAAACAGCAAAAAGATGGCTCAAACAGAAGAAGAATTGAAAGCCCCAGAACCCATCCTTTTAAGCGACCAAGAGATAGCCAACCTATCAGATGCACAGTTCAAAGCACTGGT
>CM052551.1:14263308-14555114 GCA_028533065.1 Trachops cirrhosus | reverse complement strand
ATGATCATGATCATTTTATTATCTATGGTATCTGTGGGACAGGAGTTTGAGAAGGGCTCAGCTGGGTGGTTCTGCCTCAGGATTTCTTAAGTGCTTGCAATCAGACATTGCCTGGAGCTGGAGAAGCTGGGGGCTGGGTGGGTACCTCTCACTTTCTTTATGTATGCTCACGGTGTCTCCCCATGATCTCTCCTATAGGTTAATTTGGTCTTCCTCAGAGGGTGGGTACTTGGGGAGGGCTGTCATCTCATGTTAGCTTCCCCAGGAAGCAGACTCTGTGTTGGAAATAGCATTCAGAACATTTATTGGGGAATGAATACCTTGAATCACCCTCTTACTCATTCCACTCCTTGCTCCTTTGCTGTCATCCACCTCCTGATCACTTACCCTCACTCTCCATTCTGCCATTTAAACCCTGCCTCATTACTTCAGCTTCAGACATGTTCTAGCCTGTGAGCTTGGCTCTTCTCCCGATCACACATTTCGTTCTTTCTTCCGCTTAGCTCCATACACCCATCTAGCCCGGTAATGTGCTTCATCTAACTCCTTTCCAAACACCTTTGTTTTTCTTCACCAGCCCTATGGGGAATCTTTTCTCCTCCAGCATCTTATTTATCCTGGCTTCTTGATTAAGACTGGAAAGAGGTAAGTTTCAAGGTATTGAAGTAATGCCGATAAAAGATGATAAGAGGGTGAGGACAATGGATATGGGGCGAAAGCTCACTTTGTTTGGTGGATTCTTGTCTGTGCTGACTGTGGTGTACTGTTTTTAATTTTAAATTTTATTTTTCAATTACAGTTTACATTCAATATTATTTTGTATTAGTTTCAGGTGTACAGCATAGTGGTTAGATAATCATACTTTACAAAGTGTTCCCCCGATGTTTCTAGTACCCACCTGACACCATACACAGTTATTACAATATTATTGACTATGTTCCCTATGCTGTACTTTACACCCCATGACTATTTTATAACTGCCAATTTGTATTTCTTAATCCCGTCACCTTTTTTACCTAGTCCCCCAAACCCCTTTCCCTCAGTCAACCACCACTCAGTTGTCTGTATGAGTTTGTTTCTGTTCTGTTTGTTCACTCACATGTGGATGACCCCTAGACCTGAACCCCTTTCCTGAATTCTCTCTGGGGTTCCAGTCCGGAGTACCAGTCTGCAGTGGCTGCTGGAATCTGAACATAGGACTTCTTCCCAAACTGGTTCTGAAATGTGCTTTCCAGTTTCTTTTTAGCCCTTTTTTTCCCCTGCCCTTGGTTTTTAACTCTTCCTTGAACTGTTCCTCAGTCCATTTGGTTCAGTTTTCATATCATCCTGGATTCCTTTAGCCTGATTAAAATAAGCAAATAAACAAATTTAACTAAATCCAAGTTGTCCCCCTAGAGATGTCATTTTATATGAAAAGCTCTCCCTCTCTGTCTATTTTCATCATCCCAAATTTCCCTTTCAGGGAATTCAAAGGAAACACTTAGCAAGGAAAAGACAATCGTTATTTTGTTTTTCTTTAAAGTAGTTAACATGCCAAATACCAAATATTTCAAATATTTCCATTTTAAATGTAACCCTACTTGAAAACTGTGTCTTTGCATGGGGGAAGGTGGTGGGATGGTGGAGTGACGAAGGGTCTGTTGGGAAACCTCAGGTCTTGAGCCTCATACCTTAAAATAGCAAACCTCTGAGAGACGTTGGACTAATTCACCCCTTCCCTAACTGTGCTCAATTTCTTTGGGTGTTTGTCCTGAGAATTGTGTGGGGGAACGAAAGGATAGAATTTAAGCAAGGACTAAGAAAAATTAGACTCCCGGGACAAATTTTTCATTCTTATCCAGATCTTTTCTATCCCACATTGACCAACTTTTTTTTTTTTTTTAAGATTTTATTTGTTTATCTTTAGAGGGGGAGAGAGGGAGAGAAATATCAATGTATGGTTGCTTCCTGTGCATTCCCTGCTGGGAACTGGCCTGTAACCCAGGCATGTGCCCTGACTGGGAATCAAACCGTGAACTCTTTGTTCACAGGTCTGTGCTTAATCCACTAAGCTACACTAGCCAGGGCCCACATTGACCGACTTTTAAAAGCACATTTTTACCTGCCGATTTCCATGGAAATCAAACCAAAAGGAAATCAACCAAAAGGAGCAGGATGGCAGTACCATTTCTTTGTGAATTAAATATCTGGTTTCATTCAGCCAACACTGTCTTTCCTACAAGGCCTTCGTGCTTATTAGAGCAACAACTACCTTAGTTAACAATTCCTGCAGGGTAGTTTAATTTAAAGGTGCCTAACTTACATACTTCACCCAACTGCTTTCAAAATCGGTCAGTCCTTCATGGTGGAAGTCAAAATACCATCTTTATCCTGGCTCTGGTTCTGCATCAAAGCCTGACCCTGGTAGGGCAATGCCACGAAGTCACGCTTTTCATGTGCTATGCATGTTGCAGTACACCTTGCCTGCAAAGCCAGGAGCTGTGCTTTAAAACCGCCAGGAGTCGGTGTGTTGCCGTGTCTTGAATTGCCAGTCTCGCAACTTGAGCTCGTAAGAAGGATGCTTTCTTTCTCCCTTTAACACTAAAAACATAGAAAAAAACCAACCCTGAACAAACCCTACAGGCATCAAAACCGCCCGAGAACCTAGGGAAAGCGCGCCAACCACACAAAGAAAAGTAGGGGGGCTACTGGGATTCAAAATAATTTCCCCGGGACGAACACTGTCCTGGACCTATCGGAGTTAACTGCGCGCTTGGTCGTAGCTAATAGACACAGCATTTCTGGTTCAGGTCCGCCCTCAAGACTAATAGACATTTGTGCAGCCCAATGGAATATTGCGATGTTAAAGAAGTAACCAATATATTTGAGAGGTGGGTGGAGTGTAGAACAGGGGGTTGGCAGTGCCGTGTCATGGAGGCTCAGTCTCTCAGCAGCCATTGAAGGGGAAGGAACTGCGGGTGTGTATGTGTGTGTGTGCATGTGAGTGCGCGCGGAGTGTGTGGACAAGGAGGTGTTGGCAGCCGAGTTAGAGTCCCAACTCCTTGGACTCCATTTGCTATTCTTTTCTTTCTTCCTCACACCTATCTGGTGGTGGTGGTGGGCGTTTATATATGCGTTTCTTTTCATTCATTTCTAAATCTTTTACAATTTGAGGGTTGGGGGTGGTGGGAAAGGCAGGACAGGATAACCGAGGAGAGTAGTAGCAGAAGAGCAGGAGGACATGGAGATGAAGAAGAGGATTAATCTGGAGTTAAGGAACAGAGCCCCGGAGGAGGTGAGATGACTCAGCCCCCTCCCCTTCCCCGTCAGCCCAGTATTCGGAGGATCGTGTTTCGGGGGGCCTCGGTGGGTGTGTGGGGAAGGGTAATGAATTAACCCCCCTACCTGAGATTGGGGGGAAATATTTAAATTGAAGTTTTAAATCATTAAAATGTTTTACTTAAGATGGCGAAGGGTTTAAGTTTCTAGGGGGGGTTTTGTGTGTGCATGGGGGCTTATTCCCTTTCTCCTTTCTTCGAGTCTGGCGTCCTGGCCTTGTGGGGGCGGGAAGCAGGGTGTTGGGGCCGCTCGGCTCCTGGAGTTCCTCCTCCTATAGGCGGGTGGCGTGGGCGCGACCCTCAGTCCCACTCGACCCTGCTGCAGCCATCGTCGCCTGAGAAGTTAGTCCAACTTTTCTTCTGTGCTGCCAACTCTTTTTTTTTGGAGTGGGGGGTGCCCCTGGCCTCGAGGCCCCTGGGCGTCCGAGGTTGTAGCGCCGGGCCCGGGCCGGGGTCGCCTGCGCAGTCGGGGACTACCCGCTGCCCGCGGCGCCCACTCCCCCGGGTGAGCGGCGCGCGCCCACCACGGCAGGCAGAATCTGGGTCAGCGGCCAGCCCTCCGGCCGCGAGTAAGTTTGGGGACTCGTCATTGTAATCGGAGGCGGAGAGGGGACTAGAGGAGTAATCCCCCCCGCGGTGTAACGATATTCGTCTTGTCTTGTTGTGGTGGCCGCAACTCTGAATTTGATCCCTGGAGGCAGTTTCACGAAACTCAACAAATGGGTCGTAGGGGTTTTGTGCTTTAAAGATGGGTTCGGCGAAACTAAATGATGCACGCTCGCTGCTGTCGCCTTAGTTAAAGAGACGGGGTTGGGAGGGGCCACGCGAAGCAGCTTTGCGGTCAACTTTTGGGGGGGTCAGACGGGAGGCGTTTCCGCCTCCTTTCCGATGGTGCCTCCTCGGCTTCACCCAGCTCTTCCCGTCCCTGGCGGAGGCACCGGGGAAACGCGGGCTGGGGCGCGACCCCTTTTTTGCGTAGAGTCCCCGCCCCTTGTGGGGTTTCCCGTCTGGTGGAGCGGCAGGTCGCCAGAGCCTGCCGTGACCAGCGAGGAACCTCACACTTCTGATCGCAGAGGAAAGCGTCTAGAGTCTTGCCAACTGCAGCCTCTGAGATAAATCCAAGAATTGGGATATAAGGGATATAATTTTCTCAGCAGAGGCGGAGGCGATGCCTGTGTATACCAGCATAAAGGATAAGTAGGATCTCTGGTGGTGGCGTGCAGAGTGGGAACCCAAGATCTTTACGTACTTAAAAAAAAAAAAGTTTTTTCCCTGAAATTGGCAGGTGGCAGGGAGGAGGAAACAGCCACTATTAGAGAGAACTGCAAGTTTTCTAGAACCTGCTCTTTAGGGGATTCAGAAAAAAAAACAAAATCAAACTTAAAAAGCTGTCTCTCAGATGCACACCTTTAGAATGCTTTTTTCTCTTGGGATGGAAAAGTGGATTTACCCCTCCCCCCGCCCCCCCATTCTTTTACCTACTCTACCGTAGTAATTTCCTTTCCAGTTTTGGCAAGTGCCGGATGTTGCCTTTTTGCAGTGTCTCCTTCCTCCCCTATGGTGTAATAACGGTCTCTTGTTTTTGCATAGTATTTTACAGTTTACAAAGGGCTTTTCCTCTTTGCTATTTACTTTACTCCTTCAGACAAACTGGTAAGGTGGGTTTGATGGTGGAGTCTTAGGACCCTGCAGTTATTTAGTCGAGTGGGAGAACTGGTTTTCTGACATTAAATCTAGTGGCCCTCTCCTCTGCTCAGCTAGACTAGGAGTCGGAAGACTTAGAGTGGAGGCTTGCCTCTACCAGGTGCTGAGTGACACCCTTCGTTCTCACCCTCTGGCCTCCTCATCTCTAAACAGATCATGATGCCTTTTCTGCTCACTGACGTAATTACGTAGAAGTCATTTTCAAATAGAGAAGGTGGCATTCCTTGTTGCTAATTTTTTAGCTCTCAAAATACTTCAAATATACTGGCAATGGACAGTCATGGCAGCTTGCTTCCTTCTTAAGATTCAGTCCATTTAGGTCCGCATGAGAAAGTTTTGTTCTACAACTCTGACCTAACAGAGGATCCAGCCACCACCCACCCCATCCCAAGAAGCAGGAGAAGGTCACAAAAATGCTACCAATATGGCAGGGAGAAATAACATTTTGTCAAAATGTGTTGTACTGGATGATATTGTTTGGCCTTGATATTAGAACAAACAACTTCCGAAAGCTGGGTTGTCTCAGAAGGAGCTTTCTAACATTTCTTCGTGGAGGGTAACAAGGTACTTTTGAGTTATCGTGGCATTTATCAACCAAAGATAAAGGACTTTAGATGAAAAAACTGTATAAAACAGCTTCCTTTCTTTACTCGACTGTTCTAGAGTGGCTCACTTGCATCCTTTCCCAGTATTCCCGGTGTCCCCTCACTGCGTAAATATATTGCCTGATGCGAAGAATTCTTCTCATCAGAGTCAGAAACAAGTTTCACAATGGGACCTTTATGAAAGTTTTTTTTTTAATGTATTAGTGATTTGAAGCAGGCATTAAACTTCATAGTCCAAGCTTAAATTTAAAAGGTTAATTGGTGATTTTAATATTCACGTTTCCAGAGTGTCAAGACCCCAGGTCTTTTGCTAAAAAGACCACAAACTAAAGAATCATTCTTATTCTCTCTTACAGGTGACACAGTTAGTCCTTGACAATTGCCATTGTGTCAATGGGGAAATTGAAGGCCTGAATGATACTTTTAAAAAACTAGAGTTTCTGAGTATGGTTAATGTGGAGCTAAGTTCACTGGCCAGGCTTCCCAACTTAAGTAAACTTCGAAAGGTAAGTTGACATTCAGCATGAGAGCATCATGATTTGACTACCAACAGCTATTTCTAGTTTTTGGCCAAATGGAATAACCATTCTGCCTTCTAATTAGAGGGTTCTAAGTTTCTAGAGGTAAGCAAAAGGGCTATGTAGGATTTTGGAATCAGCTTTTAGAAATTTAAATTTAGTAATGAAAACACTTTAGGGCATGAATTTCAACCTAACATTTACCGAATGTTTTTCTCTGAAATATAAAATCTAACTATTAAACAACTGGGACCAAACCTACATTAGGAACCATTATACAGACAGCCCCCAGCTTATAGTGGTTTGACTGTCAACTTTTTGACTTTATGATGGTGTGAAAGCAGTATTCATTCAGTAGAAACTGCACTACAAAGTTTGAATTTTGATCTGTTGCTGGGCCAGTAATCGGCGATACAGTACTCTCTCAGTGGCAATGAGCCATAGCTCCCAGTCCGGAGATCATGGGAGTAAACAACTGATGTTCTACAGTGTATTTATTAATCGTGTTAGATGATTTCACCCAATGGTAGGCTAGTGCAAGTGTTCTGAGTATGTGATAGGCTAGACTAGGCTATGGTGTTTGCTAGGTTAGGTGTATTAAGTGCATTTTTGTCTGGAGATATTTTCACCTTGCAGTGGTGGGTTTATCTGGATGTAACTCCATTGTAAGTCGAGCATCCATCTGTTCTAATATACTATTGGGTGGTTGTAGGTGGAATTTGGAAATTAATCATTTGTGACAGTCTTGAAGCCAGAGACAATGACAAATTTTTTTCCTTCAAATTAATATATTTTAAAAATCTTTGATGTGTCCTGAATCCTCACCATTCCTTGTTTTTCTCCCCATGTTGAATATATAGTTGGAACTTAGTAACAATAGAATTTCTGGAGGCTTGGAAGTCCTGGCAGAGAAATGTCCTAATCTTACCTACCTCAATCTGAGTGGAAACAAAATTAAAGATATCAGTGCACTAGAAGCTCTGGTAAGTGGAAAGGCTTGTCTCTGGGCTTGATTTTTTTTGGTTGTATTTTCTGAGATTTGCATATTTTTTTTTTCAAAAGATTTTATTTATTTATTTTGGAGAGAGGGGGAAGGGAGGAAGAAAGGGAGGGAAACATTAATCGCTTGCCTCTGGCATGCCCCCAGCTAGGGACCTGGCCTGAAACCCAGGCATGTGCCCTGACCAGGAATCGAACCAGCAACCTTTTGGTTCACAGGCCGGTGTTCAATCCATTGAGCCACACCAGCCAGAACTCTGTGTGTGTGTGTGTGTGTGTGTGTGTGTGTGTGTTTTGGCAGAAACAAAAATATTGCTCATTTATTTAGATACATATTTTTGTTTGTTCATCCAAATATATTCTTGTAAATACAAGACTATAAATAGGGAGGTTAAAAGGCATACAAGGGATACCGAACTGGAAGGGAAAAAGTAAAAGGAGGTATGAAGGTACACGTTCTGATTTAATCAGTCCCTCTCAAAAGAGACACCAATATTAGAAGACTGTTTGAAACACTGAAAAATTTCAGATGGTTTCTAAGTACTAAAAAAATATATTTTATATTCATAGTACTTTGAATAACAATTTTCACTGATGTTATCTATCAGAATAAAAATGGAAATTCATACATAACAGAAATTTTTATCTCTGTTTATTGTGAAAATTATTGATAAACATTTGTCTATGTATTTAGACAAATATTATAATATCAGAGGAGAGGTTATCCTATGTACTTCACTGTTTTGAAACTTCTGAATTTCTTGTGTTGTGATCTAGACCAGTGATTTTCAACTGTTTTCATCTCATGGTACATATAAACTAGTCACTAAAATTCTGCTGCATACCAAAAGAGATATTTTTTGCTGATCTGACAAAATAATAAGTATAATTTTGATTGATTTACCAAAAAAGTACTTGTAATTACCTGTCCTTTTTCCTCCAAGTGACTTTTTAGAAAAATTGGGTGCCTATACTTGCATGTAAGGATTTCTGGTACAAAGAACTGACCAATCAGATGCAACCTTATTACACAATGTAACTAATAAGATGCAACTTTATTATATGACCTATATATTTATAGTTCAAGACAGGGCATTCACACAGGATGGCTGTCGTGTTGGCTGTTGTCATTTTTTCAGTTGACAGTTATAGGGGAAAAGAGGTCAGTGCCCCTGACTAAGTAGTCAGGTATCACATGTTTTAAAAATTCTTGCAGCACAGCGTTTGAAAATTGCTGATCTAGATGACTAAGGCTTTCTTTTCCTTTGGAGCAAAACATTCAGATAATTTTTTAAAATGGTGAGTAATTGATTTTATTATCAACCTCAGGAGTTGAATACCTGGTCTGAAAATTCCTATTATTTTCTTAAATTCTATTCCATTTCCTTTCTTCTTGGTGATTTTTGTTTTAAAATCCTTACCCTTACACACCCTGACTGGGGATCGAACCGACAACCTTTTGGTGCATGGGACAATGCTCTAATCAACTGAGTCACGCAGCCAGGGCCTTCTTGATGATTTTTTGAGTTATTTCATTATTTGCTCATTTGTTTCCTGGTACGAGGAAAGGAAAAGGAGATGGATGAAGTACAGCTCTGAAAATTGTTGCTTAATTTCTTAAAAAGCCTGTGAAGAGGTTGAAATTGTTGAGAGTAAGCTTGACTGTGGATTTAAAGTAAACATGTTATTGTTGTTTCTTATTTATGCATAGATTCTGTCAACAAAATATACTGAGTGCCTACTATAAGTATGGCACCGAGCCAGGTGCTAGAGACACCGCAGTGAGCTGCAGCAAAGTTCCTACTTCGGTAGAGTTTGTGTGCCACGCCAGGCAGGGCCTCATTTAAGAGAAGTGGCTGTGCTTGATGTAATAACGTTTCATTATAAAATTCTAAAGATCCAAAAACCATTCTCTTGATTTCAAGTATATATTTTCTGGCTTATGAATTGAAAAGAAATAGCATGATATTTCAAATCTTGAATATGTTTTAACTTTTTACTTTGCCAGCAAAATCTTAAAAATTTGAAAAGTCTCGACTTGTTTAACTGTGAGATCACTACCCTGGAAGATTATAGAGAGAATGTTTTTGAAATGCTGCAGCAAATCACATACTTAGATGGATTTGATCAGGAGGATAACGAAGCACCAGACTCGGGAGCAGAGGAGGATGAAGGTAATCATTTGTAATATTCATCAATGTGTCACAATTAGAACCTCCACTCTAGCCATGCACGTTACATTGGCATGGACCTTTAGGTGGAGAAAAGGAAAGATGTTAGTAAGACAAGAAACATTAAAAAACCCAGACCCCTAGTCCTGTATTTCTTCTTTTAGATTTCTGATAGCTTTCAGGGAGTTTAATGATTGTGATATCAGGCTCCATGAAATTTTATATCTGTATAAATCGCCCAGGAAAAGTGGCAATGTATGTTTATTTATTTATTTATTGTTAAGTTATTTTGCAAGTTTTAAAATAGTATTTTTTTAAAAGTTTTATTCATCACAGTTTTATTTGTAATAGCCACAAAGTACAAATAACCCATTCCATCAATTGATAAATGGAAAAACAAAATATGATATATCTATACAGTGGAATAATATGCAGCCATAAAAATGAACCAAGTACTGATACCTGAGTGAACCTTGAAAACATTCTACCTAGTTAAAGAAGCCAGACACATTCGTGTTGAAATGTCCAGAATAGGCAAATTCATAGAGACACAAAGTGGATTAGTGGTTGCCAGGGCAGGGGGCGGGGAGAATGGTGAGCGATTGCTAACAGATTTGGGGTTTCTCTGGGGGTGATGGGAATGTTCTAGAATTAGATGATGAATATATATTTTTGGATAAATGGGTGAGTAATAGATAAGATGACAAAATAGCTGTTATTAGTAATGGCATGCTTTGTTACTATTACTTGAAAAGGATTTGATAGATAAACAATGTAATAAAATGATAGAGTGATAAGCAAGCAGGTTTTGAAGTGTCCACAAAGTAAAACAAACCAGTACATGTAATGGTTTGAAGAAAATCTTTACATTGAAAAATTTTCAGCACTTAGAGTCTATATTTCTCAAGTAGTAGATATGAATGTTATAAAAGGGACATTTTAAAAAATAAAATCACCCTGAAATACTTTCCACCTTTGGCTTAAGAGTTTGAAGTGATTGGGGCAAGGATTAAAAAGATCAGTATTATTATCAAGAAACATTTGCCCAGCCATTTGTTCATCTCTGAAAATCCTTTTAAAGATGGAGATGAAGATGATGAAGAGGAAGATGAAGCTGGTCCAACTGAGGGATATGGGGAAGAGGAGGAAGAAGAAGAGGAGGAAGAGGATGAAGATGAAGCAGGCTCAGAACTGGGAGAGGGAGAAGAGGAAGTGGGCCTCTCATACTTAATGAGAGAGGAAATTCAGGTGAACAGAAATCATGCACTGGAAATCAGTTATTTAAGAATAGGGCTAAGGGCTATAAAAAGTAAGGCGTGCAAAAATCTGAGTTATTTCTAACTGGTGGGCTGCATGTATCTGTTTGCCTGTCATTTTTCCCCCCGTCCAGACTATATCCACATAATCACAAACACCTGTTGATTGTACCACTCAGATATCTTTCAAACCATTCTGCCCTCAGAGGCATGGTGGAAACATTTTACAATTGTTTCTGACCCTCAGTTTCTGCATTGAGAAAACCTAGATTATACCTACCTCATAGGATTGTTTTAAGGATTTAACAAAATAATACATGTAAATTATCTAGTTGCTGGCACATTGTAGGCACTCAAGAAGACTTTTCTTTCCCCTAATTATTTCTTGCTTGTGCTTTTGTTGTAGCTTTCTAAATGCCCTCTCTGAATACAGCCTCACCACTAAGGTGTGTCCTTCGTGGTGCTTGTCCGTGTAGTGTCCATGCAGATGTGATCCTATCACTGGCCTGCTTGAAACCCTTTCATGTTTTGCCCTGTTGCCACCAAGATACACAAGGCCTTTCATTATCTTGCCCCTGCTTCCTTCTCTGGCTGTATCTTCCTCAATACCAAATTAAATTGTCACACGAAGCTATTTCTCGCCTTTCTATCTGTATACAATGTAAGTATTCTATTAGTAGAGAGAGGAAACAATACATTGTTTACCTGAAATGACTTTGTACGCATGCCCTCTGATGAACTTTCTTTTTTATGAGGTAAACATAAATATAGTGAAGCATGTAAAGTGCACTGATTTCATGTACAAGTCCTTGAAATTTTATATGTGTTTATATTTGTGTAACTTACATACAAATCATGCCTCCTAAACTTTTATCTTTAAAAACTCAACTCTGGAGCTGCCTTGTTATTGAAGCTTTTTATAATTTTTCATAGATAATCACTCCTTTCTCTGTTACCTTTGAACCTTGATAGGCTTCTAATACCTGTAGACACTTTTGTAAAAACTTGTTTATTTGGCCACTTCCTGCTAGGTAGTGAGAATCTTAAGGGGAGGGAGGGCCATTCATCTTTGTGTCTCAGCACCCAGTGTGTCGACCGGGATGTAGTGGGCTTGCAGGAAACATCCATTGACTTGAACAAATGATCTTCCAACTTTTGGGAGTTTAAATATTTTCTCCTAATGTTAAATTACTGAGTTTTGTTTACATAATTTATAATTTAAAATAAATTGTTACTATTAAAAGTAGTATCTTACTTAGATTAGAAATTGTTAGTATTCTCATTTGTTTTCCTAATGACTTTTACATTGGTTAGGGAGATGATATCACTGATTAATGATAACTTTTCTCTGATACCACTTTATAGATAAAACTAGTGTGGGAACAAATAGAACTCAAACTTGTTTGGAGGCTTAGTGAGTTAGGAGATAAAACTTTTAAGTCCTATTCATAGAGAAGGGCAACCTGTTCAATTTAAATTAGCATACAACTTGAGTATTTTTCCAAGTTTTAATTAGTAAAATAACCCATTATTTTTGTCTTGATTTTTATTTTAAGATTTTATTTATTTATTTTTTAGAGAGGGGAAGGGAAGGAGGAGAGAGAGAGAGAAACATCAATGTGTGGTTGCCTCTTGCAAGCCCCCAATGGGGACCTGACCTGCAACCCAGGCATGTGCGCTGACTGGGAATCGAACCTACAACTCTTTGGTTTGCAGGACCATGCTCAATCCACTGAGCTACACCAGCTAGGACTGTCTTTAGTTTTTTATTTTCTCTGCCAATAATTCTTACATCTATATAGTATTAAGTAATTTAAAAATGACCTTCAACTAATTGCAGATGTTTATTGAATATTGGGAAATATAACTAAAAATGACATGGTCAAGTATAGAGCAAAAATCTTTAACATAATACATACAACATTAAGTCAATGTAGTATCTTGGTAGCAGAGACCAGAAGTTTTCAATATTTATATACTTGATATTTATCAAGTATTTATCAATATATTTTGAAATATATCAATATTTCCAATATATTTCAATATATATTTCAAAATATTTTGAAATATTTATCAATATTTCAGTATTTATATACATCATATTTATGATGAGATAATTTGGATGTTTAAAATGAAGTCTTGTTTTTAGAAACTAAGAGCCTTTGGAAGCATCAGAGATGATTAAATTTAAAAAGAAATTAGAAGGAACTAGAAATGGGATTTGATTAGCTATTCTTTGTTTGAGTCTTCTATTTCAGCTGCTCTTCAGAGGTAAGGAATTAGTATGTATAAGGAAGGACTTCACATAGGTGTATATTTCATCAAAGATGGGGAAGGTGGCTTTAGGAGAATTGGAAATTAGAGTACAAATGAGGAAGCATTTTATTTTCCATTAATTAGGAAGAGACCAGGGTCTTTTCACAGCAAGTTTCTGGTAATCTAATAGATGATGTTTTTTAAAAAAAAAAGGCTTAAAAACATGAATCAATTAATTTAATCATATTGTGTTTAAAACAAAATCCAGAGAAGTAATTAGCTTTTTAGATTAGGGCTTTTCTAAATCATCAGGGAATTAATGTGATTAGTATTTCAAGTGTTTTGTTTTTTTTTAGGCAATCTTTTTTCTCTCTCTCTCTTTTGTTTTATTGTTGTTCAAGTACAGTTGTCTCCATTTTCCCCCCACCCCAGCCATCCCCTCCTCCCTCCCTCAATCCTTCCCTCCTTTGGCTTTGTCCATGTGTCCTTTATACATGTTTCTTACAACTCTTCCCTCTTTGAGAAATGATAAAAGTAAATGATAAATATTTAAGTATATTCATTTATCATTCCTTACAGATTTAAGATGTTTAAAATGTTTCTTCTCTTTCTTTCTCCTTCCTTCCTTTCCACACTCTTCTCTACCCACTTCTCTTCCTTTCTTTGATTTTTGTCTTTAGTTTAAGGCTAGGAATTCTCCTGACTTTTATTGTGGTTCCTTTTTCTGCTCTTGGCTAACCCATATTCCTTCTGTTCCTTATCGCTTGGTGGCTCTGGTATGGAATGCTTTATAGTTTTTCTGTTAGCTAAATGCTGGAGAATTAGGTTCTGTTTAGTATTTCTAGACACAAATGGGGCTGTGGATACTGTGAAAAGTGTGGGTTGTCCAAGTTTCCCTAACTATTTGCCAGTTAAAGTCTTTTTAAGGAGCAATAAACTTTTATGGGGTTGGAGGGGAGACCCTAGATTGGTTCCATTTTTTTCAACATATAGTAGAATTCAGCCATTTGGAACATAGCTAAGAACAAGGCAGTAAGTATAAAAGGTCTCTTAGTAACCAAAATAAAAGTAATAAAAGACATTTTCTTTGTAGGACAGTATTCAAGCTGTTATTCCAGACCTATTTTCTCTTTATATTCAATCCTCTGATAAGCTTGTTGATCTATTTTCTGAATCCATAGCAGATTAAACTTGAAATAGTAACTGACTGCAAAAGATAAGGCATAAAAACTAGGGAAAAATAAAACTCTAAGTAGAAGCCAGGGTAATTTTTAAAAATGGGAAAAGCATCCCACATATGTTAATAGGCTCTGAGGGAATTGGCATATACTAATTAGTATAATGTTCATGATCAAAATGGTGACTGTGATAAGTCGAGGGGGTTTGTGATGTTTAGCAGAAAATGGTAGAAGAGTGTGCAGTGCACTTTGGAGATCTGGATCCCAATTGGCTAAAGTACAAAAATGGTGTTGAGGTTTCAAGGCTATGTTTAAATCTTATCTATAGAACAATTCATTCCACAAGAGTTATAGATCAAGTTTATTGTGATCTTAATTGACATTTCCTATTTTGATACGTAGATTTTTAGATGCAGAAGGAACTTACAGATCTTTCTAGACAAATACTTTCTTTTATTGATTGGAAAATTGAGGTCCAGAGAGACTGACTTATTCAACACAACTGTTTTGGGGCCAGGATTCAGGTTAATTCCTACCATAATGTATGAAATCAAAGACACTGTCTTTGAAAGACAGAAGACTCCCTCCCATTAGAGTAGCCACTGGGCACATTTGGACATTTAAATTAATTAAAATTCAGTAAAATTATAAATTCAGCTCATTTGCACTGGTCACATTTCAGATGCTCAGTAGTCGTGTGTGGCTACTGGTCACTGGTTTGAACAGCATGGATATTGGACATTTCCACTGTTGGAGTGTTTTGAACATGCTGGTCTAAAACAACTTATTTTCATAAAGAAACTAGATTTAGTTGGGTTTTTAAAAAGATCGTGTATATAAGTTACACAGAGGTTATCAGAACACGGAACAATCATAGTTTTTTTTTGCTGTTGTAATGTATTATTATCAATCTAAAAATCTGTGTCATGGCTCATTTATTCTCAAACCAAATATTTGAATTTCAAGGATGAAGAAGATGATGATGACTATGTTGAAGAAGGGGAAGAAGAAGAAGAAGAGGAAGAGGAAGAGGGTGAGTTATATTAGCCATAGGAATAGTCTAAAATTGCCCTGGCCAGGTGGCTCAGTTGATTGGAGTATAGTCCCATACACTAAAAGGTTGTGGGTTCAATTCCTGGTCAGGGCACATACCTAGGTTGCTGGTTCCATCTCTGGTTGGGGCGCGTACAGGAGGCAGCTGATCAATGTTTCTCTCTCCCATTGGTGTTTCTCTCTTTCTCTCTCCCTTCCTGTCTCGAAAATCAATGAACGTATCCTCAGGTGAGGATTAAAAAATATATATTTTAAAATTAAAGTTACAGCTGTTCATGGACTTTAAAGAATGAGTCTATAAACCAAAATTACTGATTTCTTTGATTTTGGCAACATATCAAAGAATAGCCTTGAAAGGTATAAAACCTTTTTAAAAGTAATTTTCTCAGAGTATTCATTAAATCCAATTAAAAAACAGATTATAACATTTATTGGAGATAATGGATATTTTAGCTCAATTTATTAATTGTTTATGGTCTTACATTTTGGACAATGTGAAGCCTTCTCTAGAAGGGAGGAACAGTTGAACTATAATACCCTTTTTAGATTTGCTGTCTGGTACTCTTTACCTAGGCCTTTCAAAATAAATTTAAAAATTCATTAATATTCCATTAATATCAAGTCTTTAGTTTCATGATCTGTACTTCATGATTTGGCCACAAGGGTGCATAGCAAGTCATCATTATTTATGGATTTCTAATCTATTAGGTCTGTTCAATACACTGAAATTGAAAAGAAATTCAGAGACGAAATGTAACCTCTAATTTTCTTATGGCATTAACTTCACTAAGATAGATTTAAAACTTTGTAACTTAAGAAATATTTGTTTGCTAAAATTAAGTACTTTATACTTTTCATTTCACTCTTCTTTTAGAAGAAGAAGGTCTTCGAGGGGAAAAGCGGAAACGAGATGCTGAAGATGATGGAGAGGAAGAAGATGACTAGATCATTCTAAGACCAGATTTCCTAAATTCCTGGGTGTGCAATAGAGTGATCATATCTTCCTTGTTGCTTCATGTATAATAGCTATCCCTACAGAAGATAATGTGTAACTTTTTATAGGAAAAGTGTGGTTTTACTATTTTTGCCTTATCATTCCAAGTAAGACTTACTAGTCTGTTAATGATCATATTGTATGTAGAGAAAAATTTTCATTGACCCCGTTGTGAAATTCCCTAGCAGTTTATTTAGAATCTTAATTTTTCTAATACAAACTCTCAGTGTTAGTCATTTTTAGCCCATAACTAAAACATGATGGCTTTTACACAGGCATAGTATGGTGCATTTCATTAATAAGGTTTTAATGTTATTTATGAATTAACTGAAATCACAATCAGCTGGAATATGAAATAAAAATAGTCTTTTGAATAAGTTTGTTATCTCTTTAGAGGTGACCCAGAGATCTTTAGTTTGAAGGCAATGACTTTTTTTGGCTGCGGGCTTTTGGGTACTTATCTGTCACATGAGTAACTTGTAAAGAGGAGCAGAATAGTAAAGGTTCTATTCAACGATATAGTTATGGCTTTTGGGGAGGCTTCTGGAACCTTTTAAGCCAGGTGACTAATATGATTTTATTGCTGCAGGAAAAGTTGCTATAGTAAGTTCAGAGACATGCAGGTAGTAAGCCCTTTGTTCTTCAAGCTGAATGAATGAGGATCAGGATATACTAATGGTAGTTTATTTTGTTTTTAAGTGTGCATTTTTCATTTTCCTTTTGGCAGTTCTTTTATGATCACCTTCCTTTCTTGTTTCACTCTTCTCCCTCTTCTCAAAAGATAAAAAAAGGTTGGGAAACATATGAATATCCAGGAAAACCTTTGGTCTTATACCTCAACTACCTTTTCAGACCTGTCTCAGTTTTAAACAAGCTAAGTGGAACTGACTATTTCTGAGATATGAATATTATTATCAATGCAGTTTTATGCAACAGACTGCTAACTGGAAATCTTTCTTGGTTGACAAGATGAACAGACTGTAGTAGGGTAAAGAAAGAAAAGCAGAGGGGCTTTTGGAAACAGCAACAGTGTTCCTCAAAAGTCAGAATAATTGCCTGTTGATAATTAATGAGACATTCAAGCCAAAATTTTAAGTTAGCTTCCTAAAGGACTTAGCTACCACTCTGCAAGTATTTCTAATTTTTCTGAATAAAACCTTTATTCTTTCTATAGTTTTAAAGCATTACCAGATACAGCATTTGATTGGAATATATTAGGCAGTGGGAAAAATGCTTGCAACTTTATATTAAAATTAAGATTTGTTTTCAAGTGGATGTCCATTAAAAGTAGAAAAATATTTGGGAAAAGTGCAAGTGTGTGTTTTCTTATATGGCTACTAATTATAATATGAGTAGACAGGTACATCTCTTTTTGTTGTGGAGGCTCCATGTTCAAGGCTATTGCTTTTTTGATCTTGGCTCTAAATTCTTTCCCCCTTTGTTTTGAATATTTGTAAGTTTTTTTAAGTTAGTGTCAGCAAGTTAATTGAAGTTACACTTTCATATTTGGACACATTTAAATTAGTATAGTACTGCTTTTTTTTTTTTAGTTTAAAAATGTATGACTTAGTTTTAAAGTAAAAATTAGAAAGTTATTTGTGGATAAATTTAAAAAGTTGCACAACTGACTGAAATAAAACTTGGGGTAAGTTTAGTGGGGGGATTTGAATATCCAAGTAGCTATTATTTTAACTCTGTTTTAACAATTGAAATGCTCTGTTTTAGTCCTGAAGGCTTGTCATTACATAGTATGCCAGATTACAAAATACTTATTTTTAAAATTAAATCTATATATTCACTTTCTTATCAATCATCTTATTGTGCAATCAAAATTAAATTTCTTTGATTTGAAAACAACAGTTAAGAGCCTCCAAATAACTTTTTAAGACCTATTTAGCTTTGTGGGTGATATTTTCATGCAAATAAGTAAGGGCGGGTTTTATATTTTGTAGAAGTTTGGGGTCCTATTTTAATGCTCTTTGTATGGCAGTATGTATATAGTGTGTTAAATTCCTCAAAACTCTCCTTAAAAATCTTTGAAGTTAATACTTTTGTGCAACTGTGTTTTAAATAAAGCCATGACAGTGTTAAACAAAAAAATGTGTACTGATTCTTTTTTTTTGTTTCTGACCTGTTTTTTTCTGTGGCTGCTGTAAGTTAAAGTTTTTAAAACTGAATTACTTCAAATAAATCGGAGATTTGTTGTTAATTATTAGTTTCAGCATATGACATTCACTTTTGAACACACACCATTGGGGCATTGAAGGTTTTTTTTTTTAAGATTTTTAAAATTTATTTTTAGAGAGAGGGGAAGGGAAGGAGAAAGAGAGGGAGAGAAACATCAATGTGTGATTGCCTGTCACGTGGTCCCCTACTGGAGACCTGGCCGGCAACCCAGGCATGTGCCCTGACTGGTAATCGAACTAGCGATACTTTGGTTTGCTGCCAGAGCTTCACCTGCTGAGCTACACCAGCCAGGGCGAAGATCTTTTTTTTTTTTTTTAAACTGAGAAATAGCTTGAAAGTTAATTCTGGGTTGTGATATGAGACATTACAATTTAATAGTTTAATTCATGATCTGCCTTATTTTTTTTTTCCAAGAAGTAGAGAAAATTCTGGATTTTTAATTTTCTTCTTGGAGTTGCAAACAGCCATTACTTTTGGTATTTTGGTTTGAAGTAATAATTTTATTACCTACAGTTGAAGTAACTAGTATCTATAGTTAACTAAAGTGATGATAAACCTATTATACATCAGTAGTTTTCTAAAATGAGTCCAAACTCTTAATTTATTCAGAACCGTTAGGAAATCTCAATACAAACATAGGTAAGTCTTCCATGTTTACCTTGAGTAAATCAAACCTGAATCAAACAATGTTTTTTTCTGTTCTTTTAGTTTTCTTATGATAGTGGTTTTTAAAATGTTTCATTTGTAGGCAACTCGAATGTATTTTATCAAATCAAGATAGAAGTATAATGTTAAGTGTTTTTGTGATTGCTTTAACAGTTTAATATTGAGAAGGTATTTTAATTATGCAATTCTGCTTCCTGAGAGATGGAAGATATCGAAGTCTATTTCAATTACAGGAATTGTTTATTGGAATTAGTAGGGTGTTGTTTTGGTTTACATCTTTAAAAAAATTCAGGACTTGTGACATAACCAGGGAGGTTATATAGCACCTTTTCGAGAGGCAGGGAGCAGATGCCCACCCCAGACGTCCCTGTGTCATGGGGAACTCTTGCCCTGACTAAAGATGGCAGCTGAAAGAAGACTCCCTTAAATCTACAATAAGGTGAGAAGTATTCAAAGTGATGAAAAGTAAGGAACTACAACCAAGATTACTCTATCCAGCAAAGGTATCATTTAGAATGGAAGGGCGGATAAAGTGCTTCCCAGATAAGGTCAAGTTAAAGGAGTTCATCATCACCAAGCCCTTATTATATGAAATGTTAAAGGGACTTATCTAAGAAAAAGATTAAAACCATGAACATTAAAATGACAGCAAACACATCTATCAACAACTGAATCTAAAATAAAAAATTAAGCAAACAACTAGAACAGGAACAGAATCACAGAAATGAAGATCATTTGGAGGGCTATCAGCTGGGAGGGGAAGGGGAAGAATAGACAAAAAGGTATGGGGATTAAGCAGCATAATTGGTAGGTACAAAAAGACAGAGAGATGTTACAAATAGTATAGGAAATGGAGAAGCCAAAGAACTTACATGCAAGACCCATGAACGTGAACTAAGGGGGGCAGATTGTTGGAGGTTGGGTGAAGGGGGCAAAGGGGGTAAAATTGGAACAACTGTAATAGCATAATCAATAAAATATACTTAGAATAAAGATTTCACTGCCGCCACTGCAATTCAAACAGTACAGCCAAATACCTACATGTTACTAATCCAACAGTTAATGCTCAGTCATTATCTTACTTTAACTTTTAGTAAGTAATCCTTTTAATAAAAATGGTTCACACTCCTGGTTTTGTACTACCTACTGGTTCCTTCTTTGCATTCTTTTTTCCTGGTTCTTCTTCCTCAAAATTTCTTTACAAATTTCAGTCCTCTGACCTTTTCATTTTTCAGTCGATGCTCCTTTATTCAATGCTGTGATTTTCAATAGTGTTCATGTATTGACAACTCCTAAAATCCTGTCTCCAACCTGACCTGAATGCCAGATTCATACACAGGGGTGGGCAAAAATAGGTTTACAGTTGTGATATAAATAATACAATAATAATAAATAATAAATACAAGAATCAGCTCTGTGTTTGGCATACAACTGTAAGCCTACTTTTGCACATGCCTATACTCAAATACCTACTTCATATTTCCATTTGGATATCTATAGACATCTCAAACTTAACATGTTAAAAAAGAAATAAACTTCTCACAGCTCACATTGAATTCACTAGCATAGTCTCTCAGCTTAACCCTAAAAATATATCTGAACTTTTACCACTTGTCACCACTTTCACTGCCATAACCATGAGCATACTCTCTTCAAGTCTTGAAAGCACTGCCATTTGCTCCCTACTTTCCCATCTTGCCACCCGGTAGCCTATTCTCAGCAGAGAAAAAAAAAATTCAAAGCCTTTCCCTCTTGGTTAAAGAAAGTGGTAGAACTAAAGTTTCTGGTGGAGGTGTTAGATAGATAATGAAGCAATTCTGTGAGAGATTGTAATTCAGAACACTTAAGTATTATTTATTCCTTGTTCTATATTTTAAAGAGAGGCTTTTGAACATAGGACATTTATTCTCCCAATTGCTGAAAATTTCCCCTCTGCTGTTTCTGGGACTGGATAAATCATATTCTGCAGCTGTTGCTTAATAATAGCATTCTATTGCATTCCTTTTTCATGTATTTTTCAGCCTAAGATTTGAGAACCTGGCATGTGTGATTTGTCTCCAGGCTGCTACTTGTGTTACTAGTTTATTGGACAGCCCTAACTTGAAGGTGAACAGGTTATTCCACATAATGGAAATTACAAAATGAGTTGATCTCCAGGAGAATCTATAAAAAAGACTACATACTGTGAAATACTTTTATTTCATCTAAATCTGAGTACTTTTCTGAGTGGTAAGACCTTGTGGTAGGGTTACTTTATAATATCAATTCTGATTAAGAAAGAAAAAGAAGTACGACTTTAAATTTTATGAATGTTAACCAATAATTTAAATTTTTAAGGCATCTTTGGGCCTGGTTACTGATGAAATGGACACATCCACATTACTGGTCAATAGTAACACCGATCACTAAACAGGCACCCAACACTGGTGAAAACGACCTATTCTGGCCACTCGAAAAGTTACTTTGACAATGTAAATACTTCCCTATTTCTCTGATTCTCCTGTTAAATACTCAGACTGCAGCATCTTGTGGATGAACGCCATGATCTGTGCTCTCCACTTCAGCTGCGACTTTCCCTGAATAGACTCAGTCCACAGACCCAGAATTAACTCACAGAGACCACACTAAGTTTCTCCCCTTTGAGGCATTTTCTCTTTTGGCTTGGAGATGCCAGCAACAGGCTCAGTGGAGCCTCAGCAAAAGCTCAATGTCATTTACATTGACAGCTGTGACTGAGGAATACTGGGATTGGTAGAAAAATCTGTAAGTGTAATAGAAGCAACAGCAGTTGAAGCAACGAAATTTAACCAATGACTTCAGCACCAGGGGAAACTAGCATCTCCAAGGGAGGCAGCAGTTACCATCACTGCAGCTCTGGCAAAGAAGCCCGCGCAAGTCCAACGTGCTTTTAGTTGTGCACACACTCCCTTCTCTGGTTTTCTGACATTCCGAGTTAAGAATGAACTCATTTTTGCAGTGTTGAGGATTTATATTTGTATGAAATAAGTGAAACCTTTCTGAATAGGTTTTCAAGTGAGGGGGCTTATTATTATTTTTTAACCATGCTATCTATATTGGGATACGTGGTGGGAAATTTCCCTTTTTATTGTTTTGACATATTTGGCATTTTATCTTTTTGCACTGTTTTTTTGTATCCCCACTGCCAAGGTTCCTAGGCTGCAGCTGTTGGTGCGTGGATTAGAACTCTACAATTAAGCCTCATTCATTTTACTTTTACTCCATTTCCTTCTCAGGTCAAGGATTCCAACCTTAAGATTGGCTTTCTCGAAGTCCTTTTTTTCTCCCATACTGCTCAGGGGCGAACCAACCACATCACACAGGTAATCTTATCCTAGCATCACTTTTTCAGATTCTTGATAGAAGGACTGAAAAAACAGATCGGGAGATTTTATTAAAATGCTTAAATTGGAATAAAGTGCTCTTCTGGGACTCGTCTTTTGAGGTAATTGTGTCAGTCCTATGGGACATTTGCCTCTTTAAATTTTTACCTTACTTTTCCAAAATTCTCAATCCCTGACATATAAAACAGTTTTCCCCTTTTTAGAGTACTATTTTTACAACGGTGCACTCCAGATTCTGGAGTCTCAAGCAGCAGAATTTGAACATCTTGGGAAGACAGCAACAGAACTGCAAATTGGAGAAATGACTATGGATGAAAAGCAACAGCCCTGACTGGCGGGCCTGGGCTGGGCGCGCCAAGCGAAAGGTCGCCAGTTCCATTCCTGTCAGGTCACAGGCCTGGGTTGCAGGTTCTGTCCCAGCTGGGACGCGTAGGACAGGCAACTGATCAACATCTTTCACTCACATCGATGTTTTTCTTCCCCCCTTTCTCTCCCTTCTTTCTCCCTCCATTCCCCTCTTCATAAAAAATAATAAATGAAATCTTTTAAAAAAAAGAAATAAAAAGCACCACTTGAGCATGTGCCCCTAATTTTAAACAAATTAACTGTGACCTTGGCCAAATTGTTCAGCTTCTCAGAATGTTTGCTCACTCCGCAAACATTGTGACCGGAAGTCCCTCCATTTGCCCCTAATTTGGTTTGGGGGACAGATAGCAAAAGGTGTGCTAGACCAGATTCTTACATTCAAGAGCAGAGTCCAAAAGCTGGGAGATTAAAAAGAGGTCAAGCCTGCGGACAAACGCAGGATGACCGAATTGCTCCGCAAGGGCGCTTCCTGAAACGCCCTGGGATTGGGCCAGAAAAACTGCAATCCCGGTCACGTGCTCTCATCCCGCGGCGCCCCCCCCTCCAGCGGCGCACCCCCCCCCCCGCCCCGTTCAGTGAGGGCAGGCGTGAGCCGGCGACCCTCAGCCCGAGAGTTGCGCATGCGCGGGGCGAGGCGCGTGCCGTCGCCGGGGTAGGTCTGTCGCTCCAGGTCCGCAGAAGAGGTCCGCAGAAGGCGCCCTCGGTCTTCCCGCCGCTTCTCCCCGTCCCCGCCCAGCTAATGCATGCTCAAACTCGGCTGTGAGGACCTGGGGAACTTGTCTTCATTCACTCATACATTTTAAACCCTCGCTTAAGGATTTAGAGCTTCTGTTTTCTTTTTAATTCCAAATAATGCATTATTCTGTTTCACATTCAAGAATACCATCCAATTTAGCAATTAGGAGCGGCAGTGTATGTCTCCAAGATCAGGTGGAAATGTCATTGGCCTGAGGCCACTTAGCTTTTCCCTCTAGTTTGTCCCGTTTCTGGTTCAGGCTTGTACTTGGGTGACCTTTGTTTCTTGTCTGTAGTCTGCTCTTCTGTGTTGTTCCTATTGTCTCTCTTAAAGCCAGAATGGCTGGATTGATCTGGGTCTCAATCGTCCAGTCAACTCGGTATCCAGGGACGAATCAATTCTGCAAAATACATAGAACAGCCAACTAGAGGGAAGTTACTGAAAAATGATATGCAGCCCACATGTAAAATGATAGCTTTAACATAGATAGGATTTCCATTTCTTTTTCTCCTTTCCTTTCCTTTCCTTTCCTCTTTCCTCTTTCCTCTTTCCTCTTTCCTCTTTCCTCTTTCCTCTTTCCTTTCCTCTTTCCTTTCAAGAAAGAATGGTTTCATTGGGGAAATTTTGTAAAGTTCAGCTTGCTGATTTAGGATTATTTTCTTCTTTTAGTTAGGGCAACTGAATTTGTAGTTTGTTAGAAGTGTCTCAAATTATTGAAGAAAAATTGTCATCAAATGACACTTTTTATTGAAATCAGTAAGTCACCTTTTAGAGAATATTTGCTTCATTTTGTCTTCGACACCAGGCAGTCTTCTTTGGAGCTTTGGAAGGTGGAGAAGACAATTGAATTCTAGTATAAACAATTTTTAGAAAAATATTGAAGGATGGGTTCATGTTTCTATAGAATTAGCAAGTGTAAATATTTAATTTCAGTGAAACTAAAGTCAATAGTTTCTCAGGCATTTTCAATGGCTTCTACAAAACAGCCACAAAATCAGGTAAAATGAAGGTCATTCTACTTCATTTAAAATAAGAGATGAGGACATACCTATATTTTAAGAAGCCAAGATTTTTTGTTGGATAATGTCATTTTTCAGAGAACGACTTTCCTTTTAACAGAGTAAACGTTAACAGTTTTTTTTCTTCTTATGTTGAGGGATTGTGTGTCTCCAGCATTGTTTTGATGCTGCCATAGTATTAAAAAATAATTATTAGCAAGAGAAGTTGTTAGTGAATTTTTTACAGCCTGTAGGACATGAGAAGCTACTTGCTGAGAAAGGGGTTATGCCATCTGGTCTATGTTATGAGGCCAAAGTATTATACTAATCCTATGATAAACCTCCTTTATTGTGACATCTATTTTTCCCTTCAACCACTGTTTTGTATCAGCCTTGAGGTTGCTGTTGGAATTCAGGGACAAATAAGAGGTTATAAAATGTGAGCCGTTGCATAGTGATGAAACATCAATTCTGTGATCTGTTTCTAAGCTCTGTCCTTGATAATAAAATACAGTGTGCTGTATGATTATGCGTTTTTACTCCATTATTTTTAGTTCATGAGACTGAAAATTAATTTTTTACAGGTTTTCCTGTGTACAATCTTTACAAGTGTTTGCAATTAACTGATGAAGAAGAAACAATGGAGAGGTTATGTACAAACCCTTTTCAAGGTAAGGAGGCCTATAGCTATGATCAAAGCCATAAAGCATGGAAGAATGTTCATTTAATAGACTTTTTAATATCTTCGTTTAAGGCACCTAAGTGCTAGGAAAACAAAGATGAATAATACTCAACTCTATCCCTTGAAGAACACAGTCTAAACACAAGATTATGAGCCAAGAGAGAAATGAGAGAAGGTGGACAGCTTGTGCCCGGGAAGCTCAGAGATGCCAGAATCTTGATTTGCTCACTTTAGTGAAGGTCTGATATTCTGCTTAGCAGAGTTTGATTTTGTTAGTGCAAAGTTGATCAGTTTCTGATGGACGGACTTGTGCCTGTCTAAACCAGCTGTGTCAGTTTATCAGTGTATAGGGAGGTTGTATGTTTACATTGACTGCAGTATTCTTGTTCAGTAGTTTAGATCTGTGCTCTCCAATAGAAATATAATACTATGCACAAGTAAGAGCTACAAACATAATTAAAATTTTTCCAGTAGCCATATTAAGAAAAGTAAAAAGAAACAGGTAAAATTAATTTCAGTGATATATTTTATTTAAACCAGTATACCCCAAATATTATAATTTCAACATGTAATCAATATAGCATTATTACTGAGGTGTTTTCCTTTTTTTAATATACAAAGTCTTAAAAATCTGGGGTAGTGGATTTTGCATTTATAGCATATCTCAGTTTGGACTAGCCATGTTTTGAGTACTCATGTGGCTACATGGAAGGCTAGGATATCTCCTTCCGAGAAGGAGGTAACTGGGAGGGCAGTACTAATCAGAAGGCTCTCTGATGAGCATGGAATCAGAATAGAGGGTGCTAGATGTTCTTGAGGGATATTTTATTGGCCTGGCAAGCATGATGACCCTACCCTGATCCACAACAGGGTATATCTTTTTAGTGGCTTTAGTATTTGTTGTACATGTCACACATCTTGTTTCAGAGGTACTAGGTTAATATATTGTCAAATTCTTCTTTTATTTTATTTTTTAAAAAGATTTTATTTATTTTTAGAGAGAGGGGAAGGGAAGGAGAAAGGGAGAAAGAGAAGCATCAATGTATGGTTGCCTTTTACGCACCCTCTGGGGACCTGGCCCGCAACCCAGGCACATGCCCTGACTGGGAATCAAACCTGCAACCCTTTGATTTGCAGGCCGGTGCTTGATGCATTGAGCCACACCAGCCAGGGCAAATTCTCCTTTTAATTCTATGTAAACCACTGTCTTCTGTTAACATACTTTATTCAAACAGGTTTAAAAAACTTTTAAAACTTTCTTTTATGGGTTAATACTTTTTAATCTGGCTAATTTTGTTCACAATGTATTGTTAAAAAATGAATATATATGCATATGTATATATATATATGTTGATTTTAGAAAGACAGGAAGGATGAAAGAGAGAGACCAACCAATTTGTTGTTCTACTTATTCATGCATTTATTAGTTGATTATTTTTTTAAATTTTATTTATTTATTTTTAGAGAGAGAGGAAGGGAAGGAGAAAGAGGAGAGAAAAATCAATGTGTGGTTGCCTCTCATAAACCCCCACTGGGGACCTGGCCCACAACCCAGGCATGTGAACTGACAACCTTCTTCTGGTTTGCAGGCCTGTGTTCAACCCACTGAGCCACACCAGCCAGGGCTATTAGTTGATTCTTTTATGTGTCTTGACCAAGGATCTAACCTGCAGCCTTGGTATATTGGGACGATGCCCTAACTGACTGAGCTACCTGGCCATGGCCTAAAAAATGAATATGTACTTATTATAAATGTATCTTAAGAATATAAATTATAACCATATTGTCAACAATTGGGAAAATAGAGCAAATAAAAATTGCCACAATACATTAATTGCTTATTATAGTGCATTTTTTATTTAGTTAGAATCACAGGACATAAAGAAATTTTCATATCTTACTAGAATTTCAAAGGAAATGGTATTTAAAAACAAATAGAATTTAAAAGGAAATAGAATTTTCCTCTGTGGAGGTGGGATAATTTACCCAATGTCTTTGTATATTTATTTCTCTTTTTTTTGGGTATAAATAACACTGCAGTGTGCAACTCGACACTGTCATTGCTTTCTCATATCTTATGACAGTTCCTTAGAATAAATTCCCAGAAGTGGAATTTCTAGGTTAAAGCATATTAATATTTCTATGACATTTTAAAAAAAGATTGTATTTATTTTTGGAGAGAAAGAGAGGGAGAAAAACATCGATCATCTGCCTCTTGTACGTCCAGCCAGAGACTGAATCCCTAACCCAGCTATGTGCCCTGATTGAGAATTGAACTGGTGACCTTTTACTCAGTGGAATGACACTCAACCAACTGAGCCACACTGGCCAAGGATATGACTTTTAATTGCCAAATTATTTTCCAGAAAGATTTTTAACAAACTGTCATTGGTGATGAGAGCAATAGTTTTACTTTACTTGTCTTTATAATGGTTACATATTATCTTTCTTAAAACATTTACTTATTTAATAGGCTATCCATTCATTTATTCATTAAATATTTATTGAGCACTTATTATGCTCCAGGCAATGCTCTAAGCACTCAGGAACACAGCAGTGAATAAAACATAGATAAACATTCCTGCCCTTGTAGATACTCCTGGGTGAAACAACCAAAAAACTAGATAATTAAATAAAATGTATGCCCCAAAGGAAAAAAAATAAGACAGGAGGGGGAATATGAAGTACCATTGGTATGAACATTTTAGAGCAGCTAGTAAAGGTCTCATGGAGTAGGTGACAAAATTTTAAAGAATACTTTAAAATTTAAATCACAAACCTACAGAAAACTTGTTAGTGGCAAAAGCATTGTTTTCTCCTGAACCATTTGAGAATTAGTTACCCACATCACATCTCATCTCCTCAGATACTTTAGCGTGTTTTTCCTAGAACCAAAGACATTCTACATAACCAAAATGTAACCATCACAGTAAGGCTGTTCACATTGCTACATGAATACTATCTTATCATCACACCCCGATCAAATTTTGCCAATTGCCTCAACAACGCTCTTTATAGCTCATGGACCCAGTGCTGCATCATGGGTTCTTGCATTTGGTTATCGTGTTTCTTTAGTCCCCTTCAGTCTGAAGTAGTTTCTCAGTGTTTATTCAACTTTTTTGATCCTGACACTTTAAAAAATTTCAGGCCACTTATTTTGTAGAATATCCCTGAAATTCAGTTTATCTGCTCTTTCCTTGTGATTAGACTTAGGGTTATGCATTTTTGACTGGAAAATCACAGGAGTGATGCTGCGTTCTTTATAAATTATATTTAAAATTTTTCTATTAAGTTGACATTCAATATTAGTGATGCTGTGTTCTTGTTGCACCTTATCAGGTGGCAAATAATTCCTCTTTGTCTCATTCGGAATAGTGTTTACTTTGATCTCTTGATGTAGATGGTATCTTCCAAGCTTCTCCATGGTAAACTTAGCCTTCTTCTCTTTGTAATTAAGTATATGCTTGATCACATTCCTCATAAAACTTTCAGTTTGCTTGTTTATATCTATGAGCTCATGGTTCCCTATTTTAGTCACTGAGTTATATCCTTATTTTGGTGTTCAAATTGTTCTCAGATTTTCCCATTGGGACCCCTTCAGACTAAGTTCCTGTGTTCTTTCCATGGGCCCTGTCAGTCTTTCAGCACTTCCTTGCTTTCTGGCATGCCAAGACATTCTGGCTTATCTTACATTTTCCCGCCCCAGCCCTGGAATCAGCCATTTCTCTAAGAAGCCCTTGAGAATAGATGCTAGGTGTACTCGTTGCTATTGGAGTGTGGCTCCTCCCAGACCCCTTCAATGAATAGAGAATACAGGGTAGGGCAAAAGTAGGTTCACAGTGGCTAGTATGGAAAGAGATATGCAGGTTATGATTACTACAATAGCTTTATTAACTCTGTGTCTTGCGTACTCACAACTGT
The DNA here is from genome assembly GCA_028533065.1 of Trachops cirrhosus. Classification (NCBI taxonomy): domain Eukaryota; kingdom Metazoa; phylum Chordata; class Mammalia; order Chiroptera; family Phyllostomidae; genus Trachops; species Trachops cirrhosus. Next base: position 14,526,145 of record CM052551.1, on the reverse strand, counting down.
AAACCTACTTTTGCCCCACCGTGTGTGTATACATGTTTACATATTCATATATACAAACAATGTACACATATATTTTTCATATGTATATTAAAAACCATTTTCCAAAGTTTATCAAGCCCAGCTCTCTCCTACAGTCACTTAATTTGTTGTTTATAACAATTGCTAAAAAGGTCAACTTTCTGCTAACTGGTCACATCAAAATGGCATTGTTAACTTTACCATTTTTGTCTTTTGGGGTCAGATTCTATTTTCTGAATCAAATTTGAACTTGTTTAATAGCCGGTGTGGCTGGACTACTGGAGTTATCTTGCTCTTTGCATTTTGATAGGTAGCCATTGCCACTCACTTAAATCCACACGTCACGTCCACTAAATTCATCTTGCAGTGCTAGAAGGGATGCTCCTCATTGTGGTGTGTTAGACCTTCTGGTTTTAATCTTGGGACATATTATTTACTTAAAGGTAAATAGCAAGTATATTTTAGTGAAAACATGAGAGTTAGTAGCACCCAGAGAAAGAGAGAACATGTTTTAAAAATGTAAACATGATAATTATTCAAATGCTGAAATTCTGACTTAACAGCATATTAAAAGTCCTAAAAGATTAATTAAATGATCTTGTATTAGCCTCCTATTGCTGCTATAACAAGTTGCTGCAAATTTAGTCACTTAAAACAATACAAATTAATTTTCTCACAATTCTGGAGGTCAGAAGTCTGGAATGAGTCTCAGGCTACTAAAACCAAAGTGTCTTAGGGCTGTATTCCTTCTGGAGGCTCTAGTGGAGAATTCATTCCTTGCCTTTTTCGGCTTCTAGACACTGCCCACATTCCTGAACTTAGAGCCCCTTACTTCAAAGCCCGCATTGCACCATTCTGACCTGCTTCTACCATCATATCTCCTCCAAGTTTCCTTCTTCCTCTTTCATTTATAAGGACACTTGTGACGGCATTGGGCCCAGCCAGATAATCCATGATGACCTTCCCCTCTCAAAATGCTTAATTTAACCATACCTGCAAAATCCCTTTTGCCGTGTATGGTAAATTTTCACAGGGTTTGGGGGTTAGGACATGGACTTTTGGGGAGGGGTGGGAGGTTATTCTGTCTACAGTTCCTTTAAACAAAAGAAATATATATATTTTTTGCTCTGAAAACCTAAGGAAGTATTTTTCTTTGCTGAGGAGTTTAAAGTGCTATGAAATGAGCAATGAATACATAAACTAAGTTATAGAATAATTTGCTTTTAAAAAAGCTTTTGGATGCTCTAAAATAATTGCATATTACAGAATAACTTGAACTTTTTATGTAACTGAAAAAAGGTATACAGAATAACTCTCAAATAATATCACTGGATCACATACATCTTTCCTCTCTGATCAGATTGATATCTCTCCAGATTTTGTGTTTTCCTTTAGCTTTTTACTTTGATCTGAGTCATTGTAACTTTTTTGTGTTACAGTTTTAAATATACTTTCTATTTCGGGGGTGTCCAACCCACGGCCCACGGGCCACATGCGGCCCAGGATGGCTATGAATGCGGCCCAACACAACATTGTAAATTTACTTAAAACACTATAAGAGTTTTTTGTGATTACATGTCTCAATGTATTTATTTATTTTTATTTTTAAAGATTTTATTTATTTTTAGAGAGAAGGGAAGGGAAGGAGAAAGAGAGGGAAACATCAATGTGTGGTTGCCTCTTATGTGTCCCCTCCTGGGGGCATTGGCCTGCAACCTAGGCATGTGCCCTCAGTGGGAATTGAACTGACGATGCTTTGGTTCGCAGGCCTGCGCTCAGTCCACTGAGCCACACCAGCCAGGGCTCAATGTATTGAATGTGTGGCCCAAGAGAACTCTTCTTCCAGTGTGGCCCAGAGACACCAAAGGGTTGGACACTCCTCATTTGGATGCCCCTTAAAAGATCAAAGCCTAAAACCTGTTTGTGCCTTGCTTTATTATATGATTGGAAGACTTTATAACCGAATTTAATTGGAGAAGATAGGATGAAACAAATATAAACAGAGTTAGTAAAGCAATAGACCCTCAGAGGAGGCCAGGTAGTGATCACAAACTGCTCTGCGCAGCTAAAATAGATTTCCATTCCCAGGTTCTGCTGGTAAGAGCTTGACAACTGTATAGCTATACAATTTTCAGTTGCACTAAGTAAAATATTAGTTCTGAATGAGTTAGTAAAAAGCGATGTTTTAAATCATATAAGTGAGTTGAAGTTGTTTATTTGTTCTTATTTCTTCTTATTTATTTCTTTAGTGAAACCAGTTAAGTCAGTGAGAAATTTGATGAGAGGAGAAAGTTACATTCAGTGCCAGTCCAATGACTTTTTAAAAATTTTGAAATATCTAGTCCTTAGTCATTTCTAGGCTTTACAATTTATAGAATCAGGATTTATAAGCATAATGTGTTTACACGAGGGATAATCATTCATAGCAGATCTGAATAAACCCTCCTAATGTAACTTTCTAAAATCCAGATTTGAAACTTTTTCTGATACTTTATAAAACTTTCATATTTATAATTATAAAATTTCATAATTTCATAATTATATATTACATTTACAATCAATACAGATTCTCGGTTGCTGGTCTTGTCTGTGCTAACCCTCTGAATTGTGTGATTAATACAGTGCACTCACACATACTTCCCCCCACCCTTTTCCAAGGTAAAGCTAAAAGAAGTCATCACCACCGAGCCATTATTACATGAAATGTTAAAGGGGCTTATCTAAGAAAGAGAAGAAGATCAAAACTACAAACATTAAAATGGCCACAAACTCACAACTTTCAACAACTGAATCTAAAAACAAAAACTAAGCAAACAACCAGAACAGGAACAGAATCATAGACATGGAGATCATTTGGAGGGTTATCAGCTAGGAGGGGAAGAGGGGGGAATGGGCAAAAGGTATGGAGACTAAGAAGCATAATTAGTAGGTTCAAAATAGACAGGGGGATGTTAAGACTAGTATAGGAAGTGGAGAAGCCAGAAAACTTTGCACGACTCATAGACATGACCTGAGAGGGGGGGATACTGGAGAGAAGGGAGGTACCAGGCAGAGGAGGACAAATGGGTAAATACTGGGGCAACTGTAATAGCGTTATCAAATATACTAAAAATATAAAAATAGAAATCATAGTTAAATTTTTTTTATTAAACTATAAGCACTAGAGGGCAGTCCCTGCCCAACAGATGAAACGGACGTTACTTGGGTAGTCTTAGAAGTTAAAAAGGAGCTTGTGATTTAGGTAACTTGGAGCTAAGTGACCTTGGGAGACCCTTAAGAAACTATTTAAATGACTCTAAATCAAAAGATAGTTTTAATGATGACTGTCTCTGAAGTCAGTAAAGTGGAGCGAGCAGGCTTTTTCTTTTCTTTTTTGTAATAATGACTTGTGAACTTTTGCCAGAGGAAGGGGAGAATTCACGCTAGGTTTTCACACAGAGAAACACTCACGTCATTGCCACTTAGGCTTCTATTTGCTCTGTGAAGCAGGTGTTGGAAAGTCGCTGTTCCTAGGGCGATCGTTGTAATGCGGTAGAGGCTGTGTCTGGAATGGGAACTTAGAGCGGACAGGCAAAGCTGACTGAATTATTAGATAAGTTTGGAGTCTGACTCAGCTCTTTAATTCTCTGAAACAGAGAAACAATAAGTTTATTGCATAGAAATATTAACATTAGCTAACTATGCAAGAATGCAGTTCAATTTTCTGTTTTCTTCTAAGGATCAGTTCAGTTTTTTAAAATGAAACAATTTTTTTTCTTTTTGTATGAGACATCCAGGCTCAAGCCTATGTTTTTGGGTATTTTAATCAAAATTGAGGCCATCCCCCCAAATGGGATAAATCATTTGCTAAACTCTAATTAACCCTACACAATCTTTTAAATTTAGTATTAAATATCTAAGATGTACAATATGGTATAAAGAATGAATATCCCTGAACCTGCCATTCAGCTTAAAAAAAACCCAGTTGCAACCCTCCGTGCACCCTTCTCCAATTGCATCTTTCCTGCCTCCTGTCCTGCTGTCGTGCCTGGGTAAATGCGTTTGATGTCTAATATTCCTGTATATTTGTTCATACTTTCATTATACATGTTACACATATACAGTAATGTATAATTTTTGCATATTTTAAAACTTTATAGAAATGGCATGTAATGATTCTGTAATTTGTGTTTTCCCTTCAACATTATGTTCATAAAATTTATCCATGGTGATAATAAGGTGTTCCGGTTATGACAGCATTTACTTATCATCTTTCTATTATCGATATTTTGGTTGTTTCCAATTATATGCTAATACAAATCATAATGTTGTGTCGGTTCTCATATATCAGCTGCTTTTGTGCGTGTGGAAGAGTTCTCTGGGGCAGGAATCAGCAGACTATGGCCTGGCCCTGCGCTTTCCACCTGTTACTGCCTGTGGCTGTTTTCAGGCCTCACGAGTAGCTGCGGCAGAGTCTGGGCGGCCTGTGAGGACTAAAACGTTTCCCGTCTGACCCTTCACCAGAAATGTTTACCGGGCCCTGCTCTAGTATAGAAGTGCAGTATAGAATGGCTGCGTTGCCCGTACTCACTTTTGCTATATTATCAAATAAAACTAAGTTTTAAGAAAGTACAAAACCCTATAATTTGTTGCATCATATTGTATATTTTCTAAAACTTAAAAAAAAATAGGAAAAGAATGCTCTGAATCTTCCTCTTTCATTCGGTTTAAACAATGAGCATGAACACATCTCCGTTGTAGCGTCTTTGCCCCGCACTCGGGGTGGGTAATAATTGGTGGGGTGGTGCAGAATACTGATTAAGTTTGTCTTTCGAGAGGGTGCTGGGAATGGGAGAAGACCTGGAAAATAATGGGCTGGTATGATCTTTAAACTTACTGTGAAGGTCTCTTTTAGTGATCCAAGACTAAGTCATCTAAAATGATGCAAGCAGTTCAGGCGGGCTGTACTGGTCAGTGGCTTTACTGCCCTCTACGAGAATGCTAACTCCATGAAGACAGCAATTTTTTCTACACTTGTAGCAGATGTTCAAGGAATACTTGTTAGTTGAATGAATATATATTTGGAACACAATCCATCTGAATGAAAGCTTGAAATTCATTAACTATAGTTCTTCAATATTTGTAATATATCACTTAATACTAAACAATACTGTATTTGGAATTAGGCAAGATATTCCCCATTTTCATCTAGGAATTTTACATGGTACGGACCTAGTTTGTGATACTTGCTCTCCATGGTCAATGACAATGATAATGAAAGCAGGTCGTGCTAGTGATGAAGGGCTGGGCACAGTCCTACGTGTATTCCACGCATGCACTCGTGTAACCTATATGATAACCAGTGAGGTAGGTACCACAATCATCCTCATCTCCATTTTTACCAGTGAGGAAACTAAACATGGAGAGTTTAAGGAACTTCTTAGGTCATAAACCTCGTATGTGGCAGAGCATAGTTGTGAACCTGAACAGTTTAGAAGAATTTTGTGTAAGCCTGGAAGGAGGGATCTCTGAAGTCCTGTAGTTTCCAACCCTTTAAGTCAAGCTACATATTAGAAAGATAACATGAGTTGCTTTAAAAACAAAGTAAATTTCTAGTAGTCATGTTTTAAAAAATTGGTCAAATTAATTTTAATAATATATTTTATTTTACCTTATATAGAAAATATTATGATTTAAAATGTAATCAATATATCGATCAAATATAAAATTATTAAAACATTTTACATTATTTTGATCATACTAAGTCTTTAAAATGTGGTATGCATTTTAGACTCAGAACATATCTGAATTTGCAGGAGGTACATTTCAAGTGCTCAGTAGCCCCATATTTCCTATGTACCACTGTGGCTATTTATTTATTTATTATTTATTTTTAAATATATTTAATTGATTATGCTATTACAGTTGCCCCAATTACTCCCCCTTTGCCCCCTCCACCCAGTACCCCCCTTCTCTCCAGCAATCTCTCCCTTTATTTCATGTCTGTGGGTATGCATATAAGTTCTTTGGCTTCTCCATTTCCCATACTATTCTTAACACTCCCCTGTCTATTTTGGACCTACTAATTGTGCTTCTTAATCCCTGCACCTTTTCTCCCTTTTTCCCCTTTCCCCCTCCCAGCTGATAACCCTCCAAATGATTTCCATATCTATGATTCTGTTCCTGTTCTGGTTGTTTGCTTAGTTTGTTTTTGTTTTTTAGATTCAGTTGTTGATAGTTGTGAGTTTGTTGTCATTTTAATGTTTGTAGTTTTGATCTTCTTCTCTTTCTTAGATAAGCCCCTTTAACATTTCATGTAATAATGGCTCGGTGGTGATGACTTCTTTTAGGTTTACCTTGTCTGGGAAGAACTTTACCTGCCATTCCATTCTAAATGGCATCTTTACTGGATAGAGTAATCTTGGATGTAGGTCCTTGCCTTTCATGTCTTTGAACACTCCTTGCCAGTCCCTTCTTGCCTGCAAGGTGTCTTTTGAGAAATCAGCTGATAGTCTTATGAAACTCCTTTGTACGGCACTCTCTGCTTTTCTCTTGCTGCTTTTAAGATTCTCTCTTTACCTTTAACCTTTGGCATTTTAATTATGGGTCTTGGTGTGTTCCTCTTTGGGTCCAACTTGTTTGTGACTCTGTGTGCTTCCTAGACTCATATGTCTATTTCCTTTGCCAAATGGGGGGAATTTTCTTTCATTATTTTTTCAAATAAGTTTTCAATTTCTTGCTGTTCCTCTTCTTTTTCTGGCACCCCTATGATTCAGATGTTGGAATGTTTCAAGTTGTCCCAGAGGTTCCTAAGCTTATCCTCATTTTTTTGAATTTTAGTTTCTCCTTTCTGTTCTGGTTGAATGTTTATTTCTTCCTTTTGTTCCAAATCATTGATTTGAATCCTGGTTTCCTTCCCTTCACTGTTGTTTCCCTGTGTATTTTTCTTTGTTTCACTTAGTGTATCATTCATTTCTTCCTTTATTTTGTGGCCATACTCAATGAGTTTTCTGAGCATCCTGATCACCAGTGTTTTGAACTCTGCATGTGATTTGTTGGTTATCTCCATTTCATTTAGTCCTTTTTCTGGGATATTGTGCTCTTTTTTCATTTGGGCCATGCTTCTTTGCCCCCTTAATCTGGCATCCTTCCTGTGTTTGTTTCTGTGTATTAGGTAGAGCTGCTTTGACTCCCTGTCTTAGAAAAGGCACCTGTAAATTGTGTAGGGTAGACCCTTAGGTAATCTCCAGGGTGGGGCAAACCACTTCATTGCTTTGTTGCTCTGTGTTGAGGGAGGGCTCAGAGAGGAGACAGTGCCACTGCCTGGCTTCTGGAGGCCTGCCCAGCACTCATGCTGTTTCCAATCACGTCACTCACTCCCTGTGTGCAACTGGCGGCCTACCAGTTGTTGCCCTGGTTCTGAATCCCAGAGTTGGTGGGTTTGCATACATTCCAAGACCTGTGGGCTCTTTAATTGGAGTCTCCTGATTATCCGGCATTTCTTCCGCTGCTCCAACCCCACTGATGTTAGAGCCAGAAGTTATGGGAATTTGTCTTCCTGTCTCTGGAACCCTGGGCTGTGCAGTCTGGGGCTGGGATCACTCCCTCCCAAGGTATTACTCCTGAGTTGTATCTACCACACCTGAATGTAAGAATGCTTGTTCTGCTGCTACTGCTGCCTCTCCGCACCACACTGTCTCCTAGCCTCTCCACTGATCTCCACATCTCTGCCTCTCCTACTCGTCTGGATGAATGTGGTTTCTTTAAATCCTTGGTTGTTGGACTTCAGTACAGTTTGATTTTCTGATGGTTCTGGATGTTATTTGTTTTGAGCGTTAGTTGTAATTTCTCTGTGGTTGTGCAAGGAGGTGAAATGTATCTACCTACACCTCTGTCTTGACTGGAAGTCTCTACCACTGTAGCTATTTAGAATAAGCTACTTAGCTCTTAGTAGAAGAGGGAATCTAAACCTCGAACGTACATAAATTACCCAAAGTCATGCAGTTGGTTGGGTGGTTCACCGATATAGTTAAAAATCTTATGGTTTTGGAAGTGATGGGATTGGTGCCAGGGTTGACCATAAATGAAAGTTTCTAGAACCAGGGAAGATCCTTAGAAATACAGGGGTAATATGAAATCCCCTAGAACCACTAAGTAGGCCTCAAATGATCTGATTTTAATTGCCAAGAAGTTATTTGTTCACATTCTAAATTGAAGTTCATTTAGTCGTCAGGTGTTTATTTGTTTAATATGGTGAGAAGAGTTACTGTCTTTTGCTGTGTATACTGTGCACCTTTTTACCCAAATTTTGGAGGGCAAAATCAGGATGCTCCTTATGCATGGGTAATACCTGAAATACCTTGTATCTGTTCTTGTGTTTTGTAATTATTTGTTACATAAAATTTCTTGTACCGTGATGAGTTAAAAAATAAATGCTAAAATTACTTTATAATGCAAAAAAGAAGTATCTAAATGTAAATAAATACAAAATTGAATGAAAAAATTAAAATGGAAGGCCTTTTTCTTGAAAGTTTGGGCCAGAAACATGGGTGTGCATTATATATGGCAAAATGTGGTGTGTACTGTATGTAATAATTACATACAATATACCCTTGTCACACCTCAGGGCAATGAAAGGTTCTGGTGTCAATTATATTTGATTATTTCACTAGCCGCACTGTCTAGTTACTAGTCCCTTACCAATTAGAGAAACAAATAGTAATCAAGAAGTTATGATTATGTGCAGAAGGGATGGGGAGCGGGGAGGTAGGTTTGCTACAAAAAACCTTATGATTTTGGCTCTCAATAAACTGAAAATCTAGTGAGAAAGTAGTATTAGCATAGAGATTTAGTATAAACTTTAAACTATAACCCTAAAGTGCTAAATTCCCAAAGTGCTTAATATGCTTCTAGAAATGCAGAAAGGGAGAAAGAGTTTATTTGGGATCCTGAGTTTAAATGAATTAATCTAGTTCTTTCAAAAACAACCTCACTTAATCCTAGCAGTCACATGGCATTATTTGCACACTATAACATCAGTAAGTTTTAAATTTAAGTTTAATCTATTTTTCCTGTTATGGGAAGGACACTTTGAAAAATTGGAAAATATGAAAAAAGGAAAAATTCATTCCAAATCTAGAAGACAACTTTTCTGTATATTTCCTTCCAATTCTTTTACATGCATTTAAAAAATATAAGTGATCATGGAATATAATTGTTTATTTGCTTTTTCTTAAAAATTATAAGCATTTTAAAAAATGTTCATAAATGTTATTTAAGGCCCTGGCTCAGCTGGATAGAGCACTCTCCCGATACACTAAGGTTTTAGGTTCGATCCTCAGTAAAGGCACATACAAGAATCAACCAATGAATGCATAAATGAGTGGAAAAACAAAGCGATATTTCTCTTTCTTTCTCTCTCTCAAAAAAAATCAGTAAACAAAAGAGTATCATTTAAAATGCCTACATGACAATAGTGTGATATGTCATAATTTTTTCAGCTATCCCCCATGGTTTGACATTTATTTCATTTTGCCATATTTGATGCTTCAGTGACCGTTTTTGCAAACAAGCTCTTTTCCATATTCAGGATTATTTTCCTTAAGGACAATTCCTGGAAGTGGAGCTGCCAGGCTGAAGAGCATAAACACTTTGAAAGGTTCCTGCCATATTTCAGCCACTTGCTTACAGAAGGGTTGTTCCCCCTCGCGCCAGTGAGAGTGCCCGTTGCATGGCGGGCACCAGCTCTGAGGTAGTCTGGCTTGTTTTTGTTTGCTAAGTTGGAGACAAAATGTTATTTTATTGTTTTAATATCAATTCTTTGATTGCTATTATCAAGTATTAACATTTCCTCATATTTATATAGTTATTCCCTATTTATATGTTATTATTTGTCATTTTCCTCAGGTTTTTCTTATCAGTTTGAGTTCTTGATGTATTAAGGCATAATTGTTTTTTTAAATGGACAGTGTTGATAGTTCTTTTAAAATAATATTCCTTTAGACACTTTCATCATGTAAGATTTTTTTTGTATTATTTGATGAAAACATTTAGATTTAGTTCCAGTCTTTGTTAGGCAGTGTTTTGAACTTTCTTATCCTGTCAATGGGTGTGGGCTCAAGTGGTAAAACTGCTTTATTAAGCAATTATTATTATTATTTTAATACTTACCTGAGGACATTTTTCATTACTTTTAGGAAGAGAAGAAGGGGGAGAGAGAGAGAGAAAGAGAGACAGAGATAGGCATTGATTGCTTGCCTCCCATATGCGCCCTGACCAGGGATTGAACCTGCATCCTTTTGGTATATGGGACTATGCTCCATCCAACTGAACCACTTTGTCCAGGGCATTAAGCAATTATTTTAAGAAAAATGCAGCTACAAAGATAAATTTTCTGTAAATTGTATGTAGGATATACCAATGTGAAGTAAAAACATGCTTTTGGGGAAAAATGCTTTTGGGAATATTTACTGCTTTGGATTATCTGCTCCAATTGTTTTTCTATAGGGTGTCAGTGGAATTGACTGTATGTGAAAAGATTTTTTTAAATTACCTTATTTAGCCCTGGCTGGGTTGCTTAATTGGTTGGAACATCGTCTCATACACAAAATGGTTGTGGGTTCAATTCCTGGGCAGGGCACATACCTAGGTTGTGGGTCTGATCCCCTGTCTGGGGCAACTGATTGCTGTTCCTCTCTCTCGCTCTCTCTCCCTCCCCCTCGCTCCCTTCCTCTCGCTCTCTAAAATCAATGAAAATGTATCCTTTGGTGAGGATTTAAAAAAATTACTGTATTGAGGTGAAATTCACGAATGAAAAGATTTTTACATTCAAATTTTGGAAAGCTAAGTATTTTGACTTGGAAAGGATGAATGGGCTATGCACCCTTATTTTCATACCCCCAAACCTGAAGAGTGCCTTACTGTGAATTCCCAATACTCAGAACTGACCATTTTTTTCCTTTTCTTTTTTAAACGAGAACTGGTTTCCATGGGCTGCAAACTTTTCTCCAGTAGCTGAACACAACAGAGACTTTTGGGCACTGTTTTATTTCTTCTTTCTTCACAATTTTAAAAGAGCCCTCTTGCTTCCTCTGCTTGTCATTATGTGCAGAATAGAAAATGCAAAACAAGACAGCTGTACAGGAGGTTTTTCTTTTTAAAGAAGTTGATAGACAAATGGCGCAGGGTTTACTGTTCTGGCCAGCTGAGAGCAGCTCCCAGAAAGTGCTCCTTTGAAGGAACAAGCGAAGTAGTGTGGACGGCCTGAAAGGCCTCATTGACACACCAGCCGGCAGGCTCTTGTACCACATTGTCTGGTATGCAGTGCCCTTTGGAAACCGGCTATCTCGGTTTCTATACCCTCCACAATGTCCCCCAAATTAAAAAAATTAATCCCCCCCATTATACTGGGTTTTCTAAGTGAAAATCCTGAAACAGTGTTTGTTTTTGTTTATCTGTTGCCTTTGGGTGTCAGTCAGTGATGCACCATCTGTCTTACTTAGTGGGAACCCGGGGTCCGGATGGTTCGGCTGAGGCCGTGTCCCCAAATACAAAGTGGTCCAGCATTCATATTTGTTTTCTGAGCTAAAATCTAAGTGCTGCAGCAAAAAGGAGTAGTGGGTGGGGGAAATAAGGCAAATTTGAAGCTGATGACTTAAATCCTTACCGATAGTTTCTCAGTTTTCTTGAAGGTTGATCTGGAGAGTTTGAAGTTTATGTTGGGTAACTTTCTAGTGGAACAGGATGTTAAGAGATACTAGATTTGTAGTAGTGAAACTGTAGACTTTGAGAGAGCTCTTCAGGGAAGACACAGTCACCTGGGCACGTTGGTTTGGTAGAGAAGGTCAGGGGCCAGGCAACCTCTGTAACAACGGCTTTCATTTAAGCATTAACAGCGCTCCCATTATGTGTCTAGCCTTGACAGAGGATGTGGACGGTGCTCCCAAACTGAGGAGCTCAGAGTCACAGCCCCATTGACTGTGGAAGGTGCTGAGAGGTCAGCAGCCCACCCTTGTTCTGACAGGAGCGCCGAGGCCCTCAGAAAGGTGACTTGTTCAAGATTACTCAGTTAGTGGCAGACTGTTGACCGCAGGCTGGATCTCTTTGCTTCCAGTATGGTATTTTTCCATTCGACTGTTGTCAGAAGTGCCTTGTAATTGTTAGAGGACAATTCAAGACAATATATAATTAGGTAAAGTTGAGTAATCAGTCACCATTGCACATGGGGAGAGTTCATTGCTAACTGGAGTTATCTGGAACTGTGGCAGATTTTGAAGAATGGTTATGGTGTGAATATAAAAGAACCAGAAAAACCTGGTCTCTGCTCTTTGTTGTTGGGATCATACATGAACAAATTCATATTCTTCAGTTTGAGTGTGAAGCCTTTAAATGTGCTGTCTGTTGGACCATGTGCACCCGGGAAATTCACTTGGTGAATATCAAAATGAGAGCCAGGCAGGGGGTTGGGAGGTTGAGGGGGTGGGAAGGGAAGTGGAGTCCAAGTGTTCACAGATTTCTGAGTGGGCTTTGAAAGGCCACCACACACGTGAGGATGAATCTAGATTGCTAGAACTGTGAGCTGTGACAGGGAGGGCCCTTGTGGAGGTCTTGAGATAAAGAATTCAAGTCTCCCCCACACCCCTTGGCTGCTAGGCGTTAGTTCTTGGTCTTAATACATATTTGATCTCATCGCCCTCTAAGCCGGATAGGTTTCCTTTCCCTTTTCAGAGGATTGCTGAAAGCAAAAGTAACACTCTTAACCATCTGCCACTTAAAGAAGAGATTCATTACTTTCAAGTGAAGGGATGCTTGCTCCGACAGGAGAAGGGTCTGCATCAGACAGGAAGACCTGTGGCAGTGCATGTACTTTGGTCACGGCTCTGCAGTCAAGTTCAGGAGTTGGGGGTCCCCAAAGAGCAAACAGCAGATGAGAATTAGAGTCCAGAGAGAGCACTGGGAACAGAAAATTCAGTGCTTTTGCAGTGCGGCTGGAGTTTAAAGCAGAGGACCAGGCCCTGAGGCGTCTGTAAGGGGAGGGAGGAGCAGGAGGGGGAGGCTAAGGAATCCAGAGGGATCTCTAAACCGAGTAAAAGGAAATAGACATTGACAATGGGGAATATGCCTGTCGACTTTAAACTTTAGATTCCTCTGACTGCAGTGTGGGGTGGATCCTGGGAGAGGGAGGATAGGAAACGGCGGAGTCAGTGAGACCAGACTGGCAGTAGTTGGAAAGAGAAGGGTTGATGGCCTGAACCTGTGGGGGCGGAGGCACGAATCACAATTTTGCACTCAGGGTAAACAACTCGAAATTGACCTTCAAAGAACGCTGTAATTCGAGATAAGACTTGCAAATGCGTGTGACTGGTGATGTGCCTTCCGATAGCTTTCAATTTAACCGAAGTATTCCTGGTAACCAGGTGTAATTCTTTGAGTCTATATTTACATATAGACTCAAAGTTCTGCGTAAACACCCATTACTCTCACACTTCCACCCTCATCATATGTTCAGCCTAAGGCTTAGGCAAGTCAAGAGAAGTTCTTCAATCACAAAAATGCCAGGAGGACCCTGTTCATGTATAAACCTTTTTCACCACTTAGAAAAATTTATTATGTAAATACAACACTCTCCCCCACTCTAGACTTTTGCCTCCCGGGGCACAGCACAGTCTGGGGCAGGGGCAGTGGGAGGGAGGGAAGAAGGGAGTCAGACTCAGGAGATATTTAAGAAGTAGGATGGACAAGGAAAACTTTTGAGAGAAAAAGCTTTTGATTTTGTTTTTAAAGATGTTGTTTTCTAATTGAAAGAATAATACATGCCATGGTAAAATTCAGACTATACTAAAGACATGCGATGAAAAGTATGTTTCCTTAACCAGAGTTAACCACTTTTAATAGTTCCTATGTATTTTTCTAGAAATTTTTGTGCATTGTAAGCTTATATGCTTTATTTTTATAAAAAATTAGTATTTATTCTTTAGTAAAATAAATATTAAACTATTTAATGCTTTTATTTTTACGAAAACGGGAACATACTACACACCCTGCTCTTCCTTTTACTAATTCACTTAACATTGTATTTTGGCTGTCTTGCCACATCTACTTTATTTTTTTTAATGATTGCTTAATAGTCCACTGTATGAATATGTTATCATAATTTGTTTAAATTGGTTTTCAAACCTATGGACATTGGGGCTGTTTCCAATTTTTGGTATTTGAATTAGATTTTAAATAAGAGAGCAGACACGAATTAATAAAGAGAAAATTGTAAGTGGCAAGAAAAGGTTTGTCCGTAAACAGGGACCCCCTGGCGGTCTTGTGATTGAAGAACTTCTCTTGACTTGCCTAAGCCTTAGGCTGAACATATGATGAGGGTGGAAGTGGGTTTACACAGACCTCTGAGTCTATGTGTAGAATTGAGATGTGACTTAAGAACTGGGCATTTCTAACAAGGATGGACTGAAGCTGACCACAGCCACTTCTTCACCAATTAAAATCTCCCAGGGGAGGACGCCGCCACAGCTGTGAACACTGATGATCCTCCCCGCCTAGAGAAATGCCTTCCTGCTCGTCCATGGCTGTCACCCATTGGGTCCTAAATCTCCCTGCTGCCCTAGTTGTTTCTCTGGGCACCCTAGCCATATCCAGATACGTGGAGTAATTGTAAAAGTGAAAAACAGGTTGGATGGCCTGACTAGAAAGCGGTGTCAGGGAGGACTGAGAAAGGGGCCGTCGTGTGCGGCCACCTGCCGCTGGTTCCTCCTTTCCCTTTGGGCGCACTTCCCCGGCAGCACGGCAGGAGTAATGATTCCTGGTCGGCACAAGTGTTGGAAGATGTGACAAACCAGTGGATGTGAAAGGGTCTGTGTTTTGTTTTCCCTTTTCCAAGGCCTCGCCAGAAGGGAGTTTGTAAGGCAATCCGTACAAGACAGTGAAGTGTATTCTGTCTTCTCCTGGATGTGCCTGCCGGTGTAGGCCTCCCATATCCTCAGCCTGTGTGCTTTGTTGGAACCATTCCCAAGAGTTCATCCCTTTAGGAAAATACGACCAGATTTCTTTACATTTGTATAGCACTCGGCTGACAGAGAGACCTTAGCAACCATGAACTAATTTGAGCCTCCCAGGAAACGATGTCGGGTAAGTAAGGCATGTTTTATTCCCATGAAACAGATGGTGTAACTGAGGCTCAGAGAGATCCATATAAAGAATCTGAGGCCCAGAGAAGACACATAAATAACACACAGCAGAGGGCAGGACTAGGTCCCCGCTAGACTGCTACAGCATCGACGAGGTGAGAGGTAGCTTCCCTGCTCTCAAACTGTCTAGGCTTGGAATTCTTGAGTCTGTTTCTCCAATCATATTTTACATTCTAGTAAAATGCATGTCACTTTAAAAGTAATTTTTTATTGAAAAAATAAGTACCATTACAGGTATTTTGCAGTTTGCAAAACATCTTAAAATTCATGGACTCATTTGATTCTTACAATAACCCTATGAAGTATGTAGAGCAAATAGGTTTAATTCCATGTTGCAGATGAGGAAATAGATTTAGGAACTGAGGCTTGCCCAAAGTCAACCACCAATCAGGAGCAGAGCCAGAACGGGAACCCAGCCTCCTGGCCAGCAACTTCAATGCCTCTTTACACTTTTGTGTTGTTGTTATGCCTTTACTGCGACTTTACTGTGCTGTGTAATTCTTTTTTGAAATTTGAATTACATAACCTTGTGTAGACATTCATTTAAAAAACGTTCATTAAGTACCCTTATAAATTGCTCACCATCTAATTGGGATAAAGGTAAGTAAACAAATGGTTACAATCAAAGATACATTTACAATTTCCTTTGTTTTAATTTGCAAATTTGGATACTTAATATGTGGGTTTTAATGACAGCATGATGGCAATTTTTACTCAAAAGTAAGTAAATGATAGCTCTTGTAAAAAATGAGAGAAGGAAGCCGCACCCGCGCACACCCGTGCGTGTAATGCCCCAAATCAGCGAGGCACCCGCGTTGTACATTCCTTTGAGTAACTGACATTTCCTTGGCATGTTAGCCTGCAGGAAATGATAGGCCACAGTGTTGTGGTATGTCATCAGAAAATGCCAAGTAGATCACACTGTTATGCTCCTTTGATGTCACTGCCCGGCATTGTTTTGGTCTTTTCCTTACAGATACACTGAATAGTTCACGTTTCAATATAATGTCAAAAAAGAAGAGAATCCGTAATTACTTCCTTTTAAAGAGCACATTTCTTATCTGATAATAAGGATTTTGCTTCCTTTTCTCCTCTTGCTTTTTGGGGACCGTAATCGCTTGTTGGCCTGCTCACCCTGCTTGGTTCTGCAGGGCACATGTGACTGGAGCAGACTCTAAAGCTTTGAGACCAAAGATTAAACAGAAGGGTGTGCTTAGAGCACTAGATTTGGGATTTTAAAAAAGAAGAGTAAAGCTCCCTTGTGTAGTGAAAAATTAACTTCACCCAAGGACAGGTCTGGCCTTCGCCCTCAGCTACTGGAAGGTGATATCTGTGCCCCCAAAACATCCTACCTGACGTGAATGTCCTGGTTTGCCTGGTGGGGTTTGGTCACTGCACAGTCTAACAATTTGACTTATGATGGGGAACGTGCCACACCAGTTCCGACCTCCAGTGGAACCGGAGACCACAGGTCAGCGATGTGGGCGGTATGTGATTGAACCCCAATAAAAACTCCAGACATCAAAGGCTCAGCTAAGCATCCTGGCTGACAACACTTTTGAATATTGTCATATGTTGTAGCCGGGAGAAGGTAAAGCAACCCCAGAGGAGATGACTGAAATCTTTGTGTTTGGGCCCCTTCCGGATTTCACTCCATCTGTGTCTTATTTTGGTGGGCTGTGATTTATATCCTTTGTTATAATAAAACTTTAATTGTACGCACAGTGCTTTCATAAGCTCTGCGAGAAGTTCTAGCAAATGGTCAACTTGAGGGGGTAGTGGGAGCCCTGAACTTGTAACTGGTGTCTGAAGTGAGGACACCTTCGTGGAGGACTGTGCCCCTCACCTGCCCCTGGGAGCTGGTGTCAGACATCACTGCATTTCTCAAACCCCAGTGCAGAGTAAGATCTTGTTACTCTTTAGCGTGGTTACTTCTCTCAGCTTCTTAATTTGGGGGTCATTCCTGTGCTATTCCCCTCACAGGGTTAATTGTTAAGATCAAAAACCAAATAAATAATGTGTGTAAAAACTACTAATAGCAAATAAGAATATTGCTATTTAAAAACTGTAATGGGCCATCAAAATATATCAGTATTATTACAACAAAACTAAATGGTAGGTGTGAGTGGGTTAGGTGAGACTATTCGATCATTCGTCACACAAAAGTCACTGAGTTTGTCTTATGTACAGAGTGCTGAGGAGATGACAGTGGACAAGTGAAGACCCTGCCCCTGAGGGCCTTATATTCTACTCAGGGAGAGAGGTAATAAGAAGGCAAATAATTAAACTGCGGCGTTCGTCCGGAGAGGAGCAAACAGAGTGATGTGATCGGGGCAATCCCATTGCCCACTCTAAATTCTACTCTGCCTCGTACTAGAGGTGACTCCCCTGTCACCCATGCGGTCCTAATGGCTTGCCTGGTGGGATGATCCAGACCTTTATTCTTGAGGAGGTCAGAGCCCCTGATAACCTCGCCTGTTCCAGGCTGGGCTGCACTTGCCATTCGTGTCACAATTGGGCAACAGCGCCAAGAGGTGACCAAGGGGATCACCTGAGTTCCTGAGTATCCCTGCCCTACTGTGCAGCGATGCCACCTCCTGTTGCTGATGAGGCTCAATATCCCCGCCTCACGTAAAGCCGCAGCCTTGCATGTCGCCCGGTGTATGGGCTAGAGCGGTGTTCCTCACTGTGGAACAGACTGTCTCCAGAACCGAGAGATCTGGCAGACATTGTGTTTACTTCTTAGTGGATGCAAGATGCAGTGATTTGTCTTTTCTTTAGAGGGAATGTCCTAGCACACCCCTGACCACTCACTGGACCCAAAAAGCTTTACTGAAGGGGCAGCTTCCTGAATCTTCATAGAGCTTATATTCCTCCCTCTTGAGCGCATGTGTCTTACCAAGGCTTCCAGGGGCCAGGCACCTCTTGCTCATTCCCCCTGATCAGGCTAACATCATTGATGCAGTGTATCCACGTGATGATCTGTGGGATGTCCAGAGGGTCCAATCTGCTTTGAATATATCGTGACACAGACTGGGAGAGTGACCAGAGCTGGGAGCAAAACTAAATGTTGTTGTTCGGGTCACGTGCATACCATTTCTGCACTCTTTCCTGATTGGGATATGGAAGAATTCATTGGCCACATGGCATGTACTATTTATATGTTCTAGCAATGAGATCACATCTCACTGAGGAGCTGACAGCAATCTAGTCATTCTCCAGGATCTGTCTGTTTTTTGCAGGGACCACACTGGTGAACTAAATGCACGTATGAGAGAGACCACTATCTTCGCATCCTTGAGATCCTTAAGGGTAGCACTGATTTCTATCTTCCCTCCAAAGTGGGATATTGTCTTTTTCATTTACCATCTGGGAGTTAGGGGAGTGGGGAGAGAGGTGCGATTTCACGGGTTTCTTTGATTTGACCTCCCTCACGGTGGTAGCTCTTAGCACATAAACCAATGACCAGATGTGGGGCATTTTTCAACAGCAAAATATATCCTTCCTGGTTACACACTTGGGGAGTGGGGCAGTGGCCACCAGGTGGGGCCATGGACCCATTTGATCCACTTTAAGATGGACTCCATTGTGACCTGGCTTTTGTCCCATCGCTCTAACGGGTGTCTACAGTGACATCTCAGGTCTCTGAATGTCAGTATCATTTCAGACACTGTGTCCTACCAGATATTCCCCCTTCCCTAGTTTACAGTCACCCAAGTAAAGGGCTGTAGGTTCCTTTGGGAGAAGGACTTGTGAATTATCCTAGTATATACATGCTGTGGTGTTTCAGGGTCCTTCTTCCGGGGGACTCAGCCACTTTCTTATTCAATATATTTTAGGTTCGAAAACAATTTCAGGTCTAGGAACTGAGCAAAGGATCATGAGTTTTTACAAAATGTTTAAAAAATATTTTTAACTGTGGTAAAAAACATAACATTTATGATCTATCACTACTTATAAGTGTATTGTTCAATAGTGTTAAGTATATTCACAGTGTTGTGCAACCCAGCTCCAGAACTTTTTATGAACTTGACTACTTTGAATGCCTCATGTAAGTGGACACATACGGTGTTTGTCTTTTTGTGAATGGCTTACTTCACTTAGTGTGATGTCCTCAAGCTGGGTCACCCATGTTGTAGTATATGACAGGATTCCCTTCCACTTTAAGGCTGACTAATATTTCATTGTGTGTATGTACCGCATTTTGTTTATATGTTCGTCCTTTACTGGACACTTGAGTTCTTCTGCCTCTGGTCCATTGTGAACAATACTGTGAACATGGACATGCAGATATCTCCTCCAGATCCTGTTTTCACTTCTTTTGGAAATATGCCAGGAGTGGGATTGCTAGATGATATGGTAATTTTATTCTATTTTTTAAAAAGATTTTATTTATTTTTAAAGAGAGGAGAAGGAAGGGAGAAAAAGAGGGAGAGAAACATCAATGTGTGGTTGTCTCTCTTGTGCCCCCTACTGGGGACCTGGATCACAACCCAGGCATGTGCCCTGACTGGGAATCGAACTGGTGACTCTTTGGTTTGTAGGCTGGTGCTCAATCCACTGAGCCACACCAGTAGGGGCACTGGTAATTTATTTCCATAAGGAGATGCCATTTTTTAAAAATCTTCACATAAGGGTGCATTTTTTATTTTAGAGAGGAAGAGGAAGAGAGAGAGAGAAAAGAAAACATCTATGCGAGAGAGAAACAGCAATTGGTTGCCTCCTGTATGTGCCCTGACTGGAGATTGAATCTGCAGCCTAGGTGTGTGCCCCTAAACGGGGAACAAACCTGAAACCTTTCGTCCCAGATGGTGCTCCAACCAACTAAGTCACGTAGCCAGGGCTGCCATATTGTTTCAAAGTGTCCGCACCATTCATTTTACATTCCCACCAATAGTGCACTAAGGTTCCAATTTCTCCACATCAAGGGATCATAATTTTTTACTGGGACAACAGTGTTCAGCCTCCTGCTCATCCAGTCTTGCATCCTTGATTGCATAGTAAACGAAGCTCTCGTGGGCTGCCCCTCTATTTTGTCCCTAGGAACATCATGTTTTATTAATCAACTCAGATCTCTGTGGGTCCAACTCCCTTGGCTGGCCCTTCAAGCTTGCTGAAGGGTCATTAAAATACTTGTGACCCTTGGCTTCTCTTATTACCACCTTGCCCCTATTGATGGTGATGGTCACTATCATGATTCTAGCTCTGTGATGGCCTCTTCTGGTTCCTGCAGAAGTCTGGATTGCAGACCAGGCAGTACGCTCACAGAGTGTGGCCCTCGGCAGCCAGAGCTGGGTGGGGGCTTGGGGAAGGGAAACAGTCTGTTCTTGTGGTGGCTCTAGATCCACTTCCCCACTGGGGCAGAGAGCATGCCATGGGCCCTCTTCCTCCGCCTCCCATCTCCAGAAGGCCACAGGCTTAGGGGTGAGACACGTGGCCTGTGCGGAGGACATAGGACAGGAAACCATTTCACTGCCTTGTTTTGCCACCTAAAGAGAGGAACCCAGAAAAATGGGGACCGAGGCACATTGCCCTGTTCCATCTTCTTTTTGTTGTGTTGCATTTGCTGCTGGGCAGGAAAACTTTGCAAAAGCAGCCAGATTCCCTCTCTTTCTTCATCGAGAAGGCAGTTATTCGAGCATCACCCCGGAGTGATGACAATGCTTTGTTGCCCAAACCTGATCGCCTCTATTTTACATTTTTCTGTGTCTCTTGGGAGGAAGGGGCTGTTTGCTGTCATGGCTTTAATATCTGGAAGAAGGACAAGCAAGAGTGAGGTTGAGTCCAGTATTTCTGAAAGAAAGAGGTGATTTCAGAACTATTCCAAACCAGCAGGAAAGACAGGGGAGATAACCCCAACTTGTCCAAAGAAAGAAGCAAAGAGGAGGGATTAGGAATTGGAGACTGAAGCGGATGGAGAGTTCCAGTCTTTACAAAACTGCAGACTGCCTATGTCTTCCTTTTTGTGGCTGCACCAACCTCTCCTCTCCTGACAACGCAGGAAGAGTTGGGAATCTGTATTCCCCAATTGCTCCCCAACCTCAGACCAGCTCTCCCACAGTTGTTCATTCTCCAAGAGCCTATTTTTAAAGTGGTCCTACTAATTTTTGCATTCTCCCCATACCTGCTTCCAAGGAAGCCCAGGGTAGGGTTGGGTTGGGGTTGGGGAAGGCACATAAAAGCGTTCCTGGCTCCACCTCTTCTTTCCTGACTGAGCTGGGTGGCACTAATTGACCTCGAGGGTCTCAGCTGTGCTAAGTTGGGTGTTTGTTGGAGTTCGTTGGGCTTGTAATTAGTGCAGCGAATCTAGGTCAGAGGCAACTCTTCGGAGTGATGGTCTCAAGGGGCATGAACACAGGCAGGAAATAGCAAACAGGTTCCCCATTCTGTGGGTTGGGTGAGCCAGGGACAAGGAACAGTGGGACTGGTGTCATACACTCAGACAGACACAGGGTCAGGTGCAGAAAGGCACTCAAACGTGTGTGAGTGTGTGTGTGTGTTGTTCCCTCCCGTATTTACTCGGCTTTCTTTCCAACTTCTCCATATATGGTGTGGCTCTAGAGCAAGCTGGCGATTGGCTGCTGCTGTTGGGAGACTGGGAGGTAGGAAGGAAGCAGAGAAAGAAATGAGCCAGGCTAGGGAAGGGGGTGGGAAAAGGGAGGGGGCCTCTAGCCAAGATCTGAGGGTGCAGAATGGAGCTGGGTCCGCTTGCCTGTGAGATCTAGAAAGGGGAGAGGGTCTTCGGGGCTGGCTTTTGGGGGAGAATGAGGTAGAATATACTCTTGGCAGAGGGGTTGGGAGAGGAGGCAAGAGCTATTTCCCTGGGGTCAGAGCTCTAGGCTTAGCACAATACGGCTTGTGAAGGCTGGAGCAGGAGTTAGAGAAATTTGTGGGTCCCTCTCCCCCATTTTCTTTTCACCCTACACAACCTATAGCTCTGCTGTGGAAATAGGAAATAGCATGCAAAGGAGCTCATCGGTTTTCTGGGTCAACGCCTTGGACAGTCTTCCTAATGGAGCAAGGCCAGGCTTGTTCCCCAAACCAGTACCTATCCCCCCAACCCCCTCCTTAACAATTTATTGAGGAAGAGCAGGAGAAGTCAAGGGAAATGACACTGAAATATGAAATGTCGTTTCTTTACCTGTCTCTGCCCCTCACCACGTTTGAACTCTGTGTCCTGGATTTCCTCATCTCCCCACCCTAGGGCCACCCAAAAGATTTCTCTTTTTCCAGTGTATTTAAGAATAGAATATAGCAAGGTTGTTGGGAGAGAGGAGGGAGGAAGAATAAATACTCATCCCGAAAAATGTCTACTGGCAACTGTGTAGTAAGCCAGTTGCCCCACACCCCCCACTCCATCTACTCCATTTACCCCAGAACACAGTGACTAGGAGGAAACTAGTGTGGCAAAAAAATCGGACTGATGGAGTGTGGAGAAAGAGGTGCGGGGTGCTGGGTGGGGGGCGGTGGAGCTGGCGACAGCATTGGTATCTTCCATTCAGAGTGCCTGTGCTGTGCTCACTCTTGTCAACAGAAGTCATGCCAGCACCCACCGGCAGGGCACACTTTCAGCTTGTCTAGTGGGAAGCCTGGCATTGTGCTAAGCTCGGAAATTCTTGAAGACAAGAGGTCACACGATCCCCTCTGTCTCTAGCCTTTAGCACAGTACCCAGAGCTCTCTCTCTCCTGGAAGAAGGAGGCATTATGGGCACAGCCTGTGGACGGGTCAGTTTCCAGACTAGAACAAAGTGACAGTGATTCAACCCCACGCACACCCGCTACCTGAGTTGGCGTTCACAGCCGGCTGAGTCAGACTGATAATCGCAGCTGCAGTGGCCACGCTGCCCCTTGCGGAGTGCTGGTGGCCACCCGTCAGCTGCCAGGCACTGTCCACAGGCTTGTCTTTACCTGTCTGACAGTAACACTGTTTTGGCTGATGAGAAAACTGACTCTCAGAAATCTTGTGCCTGCCCAGAGCCTCCTGAGGTCAGAATTTGGACCCAGGTGTGTCGGGATCCACATCTGGGCTCATTTTGCCACCTGGTGGCCTGGTTCTGGTGCCTGAAGACCCCAGGGGCTTGGTGCCCAGCTCTTGGTGGCCCCGGATCTTTCTTTCTGCTTCCTCTCACCTGTCATTCTCCCTTCCGGTGTCTCCCTCCATCCTCTCTAGCTCCCCTGGGAGCCACAGACAGTTGGCATGTTGGGATATATATGCCATTCTGGCTTATGTCTTTTCCTTCATTGAGTGGGAATGGCAAGGGAGGAAAAAAGGAACAATGCCGGTAAGATACAACTCATACAAAGACAGAGACTTAATAAAAAGAAAGCACTTTAACCTAGGCCTCCAATATTGGTGACAATGGTCTGCTGACCATGCCTAGAGCTTAGGAGACTGCCATCTGCTTGGAGGACCAAGTCTGGAGTCCCAGATTCCCTCACCTGCTACCCCAGGAGCCTCTGGGATGACTCAGAGGTGACACTCTGGTGCACTCCGTAGGAGTGTGTTCCTCAGGGCAGAGACTACTTCAGGTAACTACAGAGCAGGTCTAGGGAAGTCTTCAAGGCTGAGTGGTGGGGACTAAAAGAACAGCAATCTCTTCCCTAGAGATCGTTTAACTTGGAGAGATCCCCCCTCCTGCTTACACGGATTGTGGAAGTAATAATGTCAGAGCAGACTAGGAATTGAAGGGTCTGTGTTTCACCCAAAGGATTTACCTTCCTTGCCTCCTACCCTGTCTTCCTGCACACCACACTGGGGCAGCCTCACAGCCAGGACCTAGCAGAAATGGCCCCACTGTCTCACCCTCCTTCCCTCACCCTAGTGACCCTCTAGGTCTTGGGATCTAGGGAAGCAGATCAGGAAGCCAGCAAGGGGCGTGCTTCACAGTGGTTTTAGCTCTTCATTTACTTAGTTCACAGGGCTCTGTCCCCTTCTTCCCCTGAATCATTCATATCTTGCCTTCACAACTCTTCTCTGGACCTTTCTGGACCTTAACTCTTCTGTTACTAAACCTGATCTTCGAAACTTTGGAGGAAAGCAGCAGACAAAATGAGCTGTGGAAGATCGACTGCAGACAAGAATGCAAGAGCCCGAGTTGAGATGTTTTTCTAAAATCGGGGTTTGATTAGTTTAAGGAAGGAGGGGGAGGCTACAGGAAACCTAGCTTGGCCGAAAGAGGAACCTGGGCACATGTTCGGTTTTCCCCTTCATCTGACCTAGCTTGCATCACAAATCAGTTTCATTCTGTTTGGTTCTTTGATTCGGGTCAGCTCTCCCTAGTTCCACTGTGCCAGGACCCCCTTAGCCAAAGGACAAGTCCAATTCCACCCGCTCAGCATCGTTTACTCGGACTCAGTGCTGGGAAGGGTTGCAGATGAAGGTGGGCAGGTCAGTCCCAGTCAGAGCCCATATGGGAGAAGTGTGTCTAGCAGGGAAGATTTTTAACTCCCAAGACCCTCTCAGGCCTGCCACCGATTTTGCCTCTGTGCGCATGGACAGGAGGCACTGGCTTCCACATCCCCGCAGCTAGAGCTGGGCAGCTACACTTCCACCCTCAGGTCGAAAACCTAAAACCAGATATGAGAACCAGCCCCTTCCCTCAACTTAAAAGCCTTTACATGCCCTCGGGAGCAGGAGTACCTTCCCCACCATGTCTCAGGTGGCGGCATGTAGAAAACGGGCAGACTGTGCCTTTACTACCCTCTCTCTATCTGCATCCAGGCAAAGCCGTGAATACTGCCGTAGGGTCACCTCCTCCTCAAACCCGAGTCGGGTCTCAGAGTGAGTGCAGGGGTGAGGAAGGAAAGGGGGTGGGGGAGAGAAGGGTTTGCAGGAGGGCTGGGCATCAGCAAGAGCCACGAGTTTGAGTGTGTTTTGTTTTCTTTTTTTGACTGAGGTAAATAAAAAAGCTTCATCCTGCAACACTTGGAGATAAGCGTCCGGGCCCCTGCCCTCCTGAGTTCCAGACCCTGTCCCTTTCCTTCACATGAGGCTCTTCCGGTACTGACTGTGCTGACCGGTCTGTCTGAGGTGGGAGTCGGGGGTCTGCAGGTCCATCTGTCTGTACAGGTCCCTCAGCTCCCTGACTTCCTGCAGCACCCTCTTCGCCTGGCTCCAATTCGACGATGCCTCTCCCAGCAGCCGCTCTGTCTCCTGCAGCAGCTGCTCTGACTCAGAATCGGAAGGAGACCGAGGGGGGTCCTTGGCCTTTCGCTTCCCATCTCCCAGTCCCTGAACCTCTGCCAGCAGCTCCTGAGTCTTCTCCAGTTTCCTTGCCACCAGGTCCTGGATCCGGGACAGCTGCCCCGGGTGGGGTGGGATGAGGGTTGGGGGGTCCTCAGCCCGCAAGGAGAGGGCACAGGCTGGGGCGGTGTCTCGCTGAGAAAGGATCTCCTCCAAGGAGGCACAGCGGCCTTTCTCCGTGGGGGTCAACTTCTTGGGTGCCTGGGGGGTATAGGTGGCCCCCTTGTCTGGCCTCTCCCAAGGTCGGGGAAGGCTGCTTGCCCGATCTGAGGAGGGCTGGATGCGGTCCGAGTCTGCCCTCCGCCGGCTGCTTGCCAGCTGGGCCACCGACTTGTCCAGGTCGACCCGAAAGCTCTCGGCACAGGAGGTTGGTTCCTCAGGGGAAGAATCTTCCTCCTGGATCAGGTCCAAGGTCAGCATCCCATCCGAGGTAGAGGTCGAAGCCTGGAGAGGGAGAGGGCAGGAAGGAAGGGGGTGAGTTGTCATCGGTGTGCATTAAGCCCTCCCCCGCAGCTGAGTCCTTCAACTGTTTGCTATTTCTTGTTCCTTTGGTAGTGATTTGAATTACTTTGTGATTAAAAGTAATTTCTCCTGCTTGTTTCCCACATTCTCCATTTTTACTAAGAGCTTCCTAAAAAGTGCTCTCTTGCTCACACGGGGGCCTCTGAGCATCACACTGGGTCTGGCACCCATGGGGTGGCCCACACAGCACACCCTTTCTGGCTGTGCCTTCCGAGCCACACTCCTCAACCCCCTCTGCTCCTGGGAGCTCAGAACCCTCTCCTTCCAACAAAACTTGTTCTCTTGTTTCCAGAATACGTGGACTTAAAGAAGTGATGAGGGTATTCAGCTGTATGGATATGTGTGTCGTTTCAGTCACCACGCACAGGAGCCCTTCGTGGCACACACGATGACCGCCCCACTTTACAGGCGGGGACTCGCAGCTTCTGGGAATCGAGAGTCAGCTGCAAAGCTAGGTTCCAGCCCGGGTCTGTGTGATTCCAGAGCCTACCTTCTTTCTCCCTGACTGCCCCTCTTCCTAGAGATGTAGAGAGAAACCACCACTTTGTATGTTATGGGGCTTCACTGACATCCTTCCTCCCCTGGCCGTTACCTGCCTGGACAGCTGGCTACCAGACCATAGCTTACAGTGCCTTTGTCACTGTCCCTGTGGGTACACCTCATTTTCCCCAAAGGATGATGACTTTATTGAGGATAAGGACTTTTAAACTCATAGCAGGTGCTGAATAAATATTTTTGAGTGGGAGGGATCAGGTATGGGGCGGGGCAGTGGAACTTCCCAGCCTTTGAACTTGGTACCACAAATGCCTCTGCGGGGCTCTCTGCAAGTCCTCTCTGAGACAACTGATAATGGAATTAGCCCTTCAGCGATTTTTACTTTGTGGCAGTCTCACATACCACGGCCATTAGGTGTCCCCGAGTTGGGGGGCGGCGGGAGTGCTGGATTTTTGCCCTGTCTCGAGTGGGGTGGGCGAGATAGCTGTCCTCTTCGACGGTGACCTGAAGAGAGACACTGTGAGTCCTGTGACTGCTCTTCAGAGAAGAGCTCAGCCCCAACCCAGCATCCCCTGAGGCCTAATCATGCCTGGACTTGGAAATAAACCTTCCCATGAACTGCTGCTGAGCAAATCCAAGGGCAAGGGTTTTATTGGACATTAAGGTGCTCCTCAGGCTAACCCAAGGCTGGCCCAGGCATTGCAGAGTGGGGAAAGAGGAATGAGCAGGAAAGACGTGGAGGGTAGAAGGGGGAAAAGCCTTTCCAAAGGGAACTGGTGAGGCGAGTAAACAGGGCTCACTCTTTAGTGAGTTGGGCGGATCCTTCCACCCTCGTGTCCCTCTCCCCACCACAAGCCCTGACCTCATCCAAGATGCGGTTCTTGGCCCGGGTGATAGCAGAGTTGAGGGCATTGATCCACGACTCCTTCTCTTCTGGACTCACTGCCAGGAAGATCAGATTGGGTGCCTGTGAGGGGAAGATTCTCGTTTCAGCCAGGGTTTTAGAGTTGGTGTCTCACCTTGACAGTGAAGAAATAAGAAATTATAATCTCATTCCCTCAGACCCAGCTCCTGGAAGGAGATTCTGCTTCCAGAGTTATCCATAACTTAAGGAAACCAGACTTTATTCCTGCAAAATGCCATGGCTTGGGGTTGTTTTAGAAATAAACAAACAAGAGGCAGGAAGGGCACTGGGCATCGATGCAACACCGGAAGTAATCACAGGTGGTTTGGGAAAGGGCAGTACTAAAATAAAATTTTTTAAATGTTTGAAGAAATACAATGTGATGGGAATGGCTTCTCCCAGCTAACAGAAATTAAATTCAGAAATTCAACCACCTATCAGGGTTCAGGGAAAAGTGACTTTTCTCCCAAGAGACGTGTGTGCACACCAGGTGTATATGTGCATGAAAGGCAGAATACGACCTTTGTTTGAAGGCTGGCTTGCCTGGAGGGAAAGAAATGGCCATAATATTCTCAGGTTGAATAATAAAAGCTGGCAGGAGAGTAAGAGTTCAGGGCCTCTCAGCCAAGAGGGCTGAGGGGAGAACCAGGAGCAGGAAGGTGTTCGCCCCTGCTCCCCGCACCCGACTTGGTCGGTGTTCCCACGGCCAAGGTGGCAGGAGACACGTACCGTGTTGCCGGGCTGTTTGGAGTGGGCGAGGGTGAACTTGCTATGATTTTTCTTGCTCCTGCTCTTGGATTTCCGGAGCTCTTCACACTTCTCATAGTCACTCAAGTCAAACACCTCCTGGATATTTTTCTCATCTTTCACCTAGGGGACAGTTGGAGGTGAGGTGATGAGGAAAAAATGACATAGTCCCTCCCCCAAAGTGGTTAGTTTAGACCACTCTGGGAACCAGCGGGAGTCTGCAGTGAGGGAGGGGCGACAGGGTAGGAAAGGGCTTTCCTACCCAGGGCCCTCAAAGACTGGACGGCAGGGGCCAGCACTGGGACAGCCCCCGCCCCAGTCCTGACTCCTCAGGTGGGTTTCCCTTCAAACTGCTCATTCCCACTGTCCTTAGCCAAGCTGCCGGTTCCAGAGTCGCCGTTCACCATGACTTCCACTGTCTTTTCAAAGGCCAGGCTTACACAGCGCACAGGTGAATCCTGTCATCCTGAAGTAGGCGAACCCCGATGGCCCTGGACTGTCCGGAGGGAGGAGATGCAGGCAGGGTCATTGTCCGGGGATGTCTGCGGGCCATGAAGGGCCGCCTCTGCCCCCACCCCTTTTACATTTCTATTGTTCCGCTGTTGCTTTCTTACCCTACCTATGAGGTTCTCTCCCCAAATGTGTACTACTATAGAGAGTCATCTGCCTCCTTCATTTCAGGAATTTCAGCACCATAGGAACAGCAGCCCCCTAGGTTCGGTTTGTTCAGACAAGCTGAAAAATACACTAATGGTTCCCACCTCTCCCAAGGTACTGTGACAACCTGACCTCACTCTTCCAGGCTTGAAAAGCCGTTTCAATGAGCCACCTCTCCCTAAGCAAAGATGGACTTACAGTCTTCCTGGAGGACTAAATTTCAGACTTGGGGAAAAAAGTCTTCTGCCACCTCTTCCCATGATTCCAGTTTGAGAGGCTAAATCCCCTTACTGCCAGGAAGTCCTCTCTGGTGTCTAAATTGAGCCTTTCCTGCTTGTAGTATCTGCCTTGCACCCTGGTTCTACCCTCAGCAGATTTACCCACCACTTGGGTCTTAACTCTCTTGCTGAATTGTCTGACCAGAGACCACAATTCTTATCTGCATCCTCCGACCCCAACCAGCATTTTCTGAGTGCCACAGAGCAAACTCCATTAGCATTTCTTCCCAGGTCTATTTTAAACCTCTGAGAGTTTTTTCTCCTTTTCCCTAAGGTGTTCCGCACAATTCCGGTTCTCAGAAACTGTGGCTTATGGATTGTTTGGACTTGTGGGAGGAGAGGAGACTTAAGTCACTGGCCCAGATGAAGCAGCCTGTGATTGGAAAACCCATTCACCCTCTGCCCCGAGCCCGGGGTTGGAAGACCCTGGCAATGCGCTGGTCCCGTTTTCCTGGGAAGAGAGACCAGCACTTGTCTCATTAAAACTAAACACACAGATGAAAGTAGCTGCATCTCTTTCTGGGAAGACATTCACTCTCCCTGACTGGGATTATTTCTCCAGTCTCCAGTCTGCACTTGTCAAGCTCTGACACAGGATAGTGTATGTGGAGGGGACCACATTTACCCTCCTGGTCCTCAAGAGCCTGGAAGCAGGGAAGTGGCTCTTTCTTCTATCGCCCAGCCCATCTCTGGTCTTGCATCTGCCCATCCTTCTGACTTGCTGCTGGACCCAGGGGCTGACCCAGGTGATGAGAGCTGACCGCACAGCCCCATTCGGGTGGATGGCTGCTACTACATCCACTCTGTTTCTGCAGGGCGGGGCTCCTCCAGGGCTCTCCCTTTTCTAGGGCTCCTGGGCTTTGGGCTGGAAAGGCACCAGACTCCTTGAAGGATTATGGGTAGAAGTGAACAAGATGCTGGCAAGGAGGATCCCAGAACAATTCCCAGAAACAGGGGCAAGGATGTAGGATGAGGCCTCACTCCTCTTCTCCCCCTCCTTCCTCAGAGTTGAGACTATCAGAAGAGGCCAGACATCTTGGAGAGGAAAGTGCTGGGTGTGTATTTGTAGCCAAGGGAAGAGAGTTACTTGTTGTTTTCCTTAGGGGAAGGGAAGGGAAGGGAGAGGGCATCTGGCTCAGACATGGCTGATAAGGAGCCCTGGAGGGCGGGAGACACTGACGGGTTTGCCCTTGGCAGCGCAGGGTGGGAGATCACTCAGTTGAGCGGACAAATGTATTCCAGTCCCCGGGAAGACCGACAGCTCCAAGCCCCTTGTTTTCCACTCTACTCTTCCCCATCGATTCCCCAAGTCTCACACCCATCTTCCAAACTCAACCCTTCCTTTCCACTGACTTTTTTGTCCTTGGCCCACAGGAAGCGATTTTTCCCGTATGCTTGCCCAAAAAGATGCCCCAAACTCCATTCCCTCCACCATGAGGTCTTCCTAAGGTCTAGTTTCTGCTCCTGTAGTAGCTCCATGACCATAAGGCAGCCTTTGACTGAAAATGAGGGAAAAACTTATTAACAACAAATACAGAAGGATTTCTTTGATAAAGTTGTGGGGGACCCTGCCTTTATGAGCGGAAGTAACAAAAAAGACTGTTGCAAATTCTAGGGGAGGGATTAGGAATTTTCTTACATTAACATGTCAGTTACAAACATTATACTTTGCCTTTTTTAAAATCTTGAATCTATGGGCTTTGGAGCTTTTGGGAAGTGGGCAGTGTAGAGTCCTCTGTCAGTTTCACTTTTAAGTCAAGGCCACGGTAGCATGGAAACTGGCTCCAGAGTGGCCTCAACAGGCTTGTTCCCCCTTTCCTGGGGCCCTTCTCAGCAGGGCGCACTGGGCCCCATGACTAGTCAGCTGCTCCTGACGCACAGGACTCCCCGCATCCCAGGCTGAGGTCTTCCACCCTCCGCCATCTGTGCCCCTTCCTCCACAAACAAGATCAGCCATGCTCTTTCACCCCCAGACTTTTTTGGACAAATACAAACAAAGCAAATGTCTCGCTCCTTCCACCCTCTCACTGCTCTCAGGTTTCCTCTTTGACGTGTGGGAAGTTCTCCCTGATTGCTCACTGGAGTTTCCTGCCATTATGAAGTTAGGGGGAGACAGGAGATACATTTTGACGCTTCCTTTGTTTTTCTTTTAAACTAGAAAGCCAGCACGTGGTGGAAAAACTTTCTGTAGGACTGGGTTGGGTGGAGTTAACCCTTAAAAATAAATCCTCCTGCCCTGGCCATGCGGCTCAGTTGGCTGGAGGGGGTTCAGCGAACCACCGAAAGGGTTCGGGTTCAATTTCTGCTCAGGGCACATGCTAGGTTTTGGGTTCGATCCCCTGTTGGGGCATGTATGGGAGGCAACCAATCAACGTTTCTCCCTCTTCTCTCTCTAAAAGCAATGCTAAAAATGTCCTCGGGTGAGGTTTAAAAAAAAAATAAAATAAATCTTCCTGTCTAAGTCTTCTCTCACCTCACTCCACCACCAAGTTCTCGGCTTATTGTAAACAGCAGGGTTTAGACACCTCGAAGAGGGATCTCTTAGGCCCTGGCACTACTTAGTTCTTCCCTAGTTGTCTCAGCAGATGTTCTGTTCACAGACAGACTTTCCCTAGGACAGTGTCTGGATCTGTTTCAATACCATAAAAGGGCTTATTTACCTAAATAGAGTTGACTGTAGAAAGCAGAAGAGGTTAGAACTCAGGGAGGACTTCCCAGTTGGCCCCTGGCGAAGGAACAGGGGATGGGGGAGGGGCTGGGGAGGAAGGGCCACCCTTCCAGGGAACACAGGACAGTGTCCTAGCGTATGCTGACACAGTCGCAGAGGGACTGGAGAGACTTCTAACCAATGAAAGGGCAATTTCAGTTCCTTCATATTACTTCGTATTATTGATCCCCAGAATTAGAGATAAAAGGCAGAGGAGTCTGGATTCAATGGTCCACTCTCAGGTTCTGACTCAATGGGGACTGTGGTTTTCATTTTAACTGTAGGGCCAGAGGCACAGACACATACCGGGGTTCGTAACTCCGTTTTTTTCCCTTAATACAAATGTGAGAGCAGGAAAGGGGTGAAAAACGAGTTCCTTGCTTTTTTTTTTCAGTGGAATTGGGGGTGGGCAGGAAACAGACATACGGTTCATTGGCTTCAACAGCACTAACGGTCTGCTACGCACAAATGCTCTACCTGAGGCCATATGAGACCGAACCTGGGCTGTGTGTGTGTTTCCTGTGATTCCGGGCAGCGGTGCTGCTGCTGTGACCTGCCTGCCCCTGCTAGAGACAGGAAAGGGGGGGGCGGCCGGGCTGGGGGCACAGGAAGGGGTGTTGAAAAAGCTACTGTTCACAGAGTGTTTCAGCAGCAACAGCAAAGAAAAAAAAATCCTACTTCAGCTACAGACCAAGATAGGGTAGGGGGCAGCAGGGGACACAGAACTTCTAGGACATCTTGGGATATCATCGCAGTCAAGATATTTATTTGCAAAGAAAAATCATTAAATAAGATGCACACTCAACTTCTAATTCTAACTCGAGTCTTCTCACCAGAGGGTGACCTTTCCCAGCAGATACAGGATGGTGGTAGAGACCAACTTGCTTTTGGAACAAAATGGGGGGTGAGGTAAGAGGGAGATTAGAGGCAGAGAAGGCCCCTGCGGAGCGACAAAGTGGGGGATATGAGAAAACAGGGAGTCGGAGGTAAAGGGCACCTACCTCCTTCTCAGAGATGTAGAGCTGGTCCCCTTTCAGCACCACATAGCGGTTTTTCCAAATCTCCCTGAAAATCCCTTTCCCGCAGAATTTCCGGACCCAGCCGACCTTCTCCGGCAGCGCAGACTGATGATTGCCATCCTGAGGCCCCTGCCCCGGGGGCAAGAGAAGACCAGGCCGTTAGGTGATCATAGCTCTTTCCTTCTCTCCACTTGGAGCCCCGAGACCCTCCTCTGTCGCCCTCACCCCTTCTTTTCAGGGACCGCCCCTCCGAAGGCTGGAGTCGCGGAACGCGACGCCCGCTCCCCACTTCCTAGGAGGCTCTCACTCTGAGGGGCTCCCCCCATCGCTCTCCTCCCCCTTCCCCAAATAAACAACTGCAACTGCTGGGAGGAAGGGGCCTGAGCGGAGGTGGCCTGCGGATCGCCTCCGGGCCGCGCCCCCGCCCCCAGCCCGTCCACGCAGCGTCGGATTAACGGCGTTTTGTTTTATTTCTCATTGTCTCCTCGCCGCCGCAGAGCGCGGTGCACACTGCAGCCGGCCGCCCGGGGGACGCGAGGCGGGGGGTCGGGCGGAAACTACACCAAGTGACACCCGCGCCCAAGTAAACAAACAAAAGCCCCCCCGCGGTGCCCCGACCAGGGGCCGCAACCCCGCCGCGGAGGCCGGGGGGACCGGCCGGGGAGTGCGGGCGGGGGCCCCCGCAGAGCGCGCGGCGGCTCGAAGCCCCGACGGGCCGGGGTCCCTGGAGCACAAAGTCGGCCGCGGGCGCGGGGCCGGCGGGCGCACTCACCCTTTTGGTGGAATTGTTCTTCTTCATCGTTCCAGGGGGTGCGGGCGCGGGGGCCACGGCCAGGGGCTCCTTCCCGGGGAGGGTGGCGGAGATGCCCCCGGCGCCGCCGCCGCTCCACCCTCCCTCCCCCTGGCGGACTCGCCTCCTTTGTAGCTCTGGTTACACTAAGGGCCGGCCTCCCCGGCGCTCGCACACACGCGCACGCCCGCTCCCCGCCCCTCGGCGCCCTCCATCCCGGCGCCCACGCGGTCCGGGTCCCCGAGCGCCCGCCCGGCCCGGCCGCGCTCCCGGCCCCGCGCGCTGTGGGAGGCCCGGCCCGCGCCCCGCGGTTCCATCCAGGGGCCGCTGACGTTGCGAGTTCAGAATAAAGGGCGAATCGCGGAGCCTGAGCGACTGCGCTCCCCCCGCCCTCCTTTGTTTCTCACTCACTGAGGGTGAAGAAGACAGCCCCAAACCCAGCCGGAGACCCAGACTCAGACTGGAGAGCGAGAGGTGGGGCCAGGAAAGACAGACCAGGCGGACCTGGCGTGGGGGACGGCGGAGGCCGATGGAGTGGTTAATAGAGACACAGAGGTGTATGAAGACCGGGGATAACCCAGATCCAGAGCGTCTCCCAATCCAAAGCAGAAACAAGCGCTTGAGCGGGGCGGGCGCGTCACCCAGGACTAGCGTCTGGAATCCACACTCCCGACGTGGTAGAGATAGTGGCCTGGGCAGGTCAGATGGTGGGGAAAAGTTTTGTACTTCAGAGGGTATCCGTGTTTAGGGGCACGCGCTGGGAGAGGGCTAATGTTAGTACACCCTTCTCCCGGCTAACAAAGCTCAGGCCTTACTCAGCCCGTTATTCAGGAGAATAACCCTGAGTATGATGTTAATGAGCTCCATTGCACCGAGAGAAAAGTGAGACTGAGAATGGCTAAGCGATTTGCAGACACAAACTGTAAGTGCTGGCAGGAATAGAATTCTGTCTCCAAAGCGTGATCATTATACCAAGTGGCTTTAACTATACCTAGGTGTCTCTCCCTGGTGCACAGACGTGGAAAAATCCCAATCTGTCTACCTCTTCGAGTCCACTGAAGTGGAGGGCTCAGTGCCCACAGGAGGCCCTGACTGGGGATCCCTCCTTCATCAGTCTGCCTCAGAGCCTACAGAGCAGCACCTTAGTCACTTCGTTGTTCTCCCAGCACATATTTAATGGGAAGAGGGGAGTCAGGAAACCTAGGTTTGGATACTGGTTTCACTGCTGCTCAGTGGCCGTTGGTCAAGTCACTGCATTTCTTTAGGCCTCAGTTTCTCCGATATTAAATAGTGAGGGGTGAACTGCCAGGCCCACCAACAAGGGAAGCCAGGGCAATGTATGAGATGGCCCGTAAAAGTCCTTTGAAAATGTAAGTATTGCCCTCCAAGGCTAATTATTAAGTAATAAAAAGCTAACCAACACATTGCCTGGCATATAGTAGGCACTCAATAACCACAAAATGAATAAAAATCCCTGGCTCGGAGGGCCAAGGGAAAAAGGAAGAATCCTTTTCCCAGAGGTATCTCAAGATGAAAAGGTGGCCAAATTGGCTGTTAGAGGAGTGGCGTGGTCTTGGCTTTTTCTGGTGTCTGTCGAATCAAGGAGGGGACTTCTCTCTTTTCCAAGGCCCCCTTGCCCCCTAATTCAATAATATGCCTCTTAACCTCTTCATTCATCAAATGAATTCCTTTATGTTGGACCAATGTAGAAATTTATCCTTTCAAAATATATATGATTTATTTAAATCTTTTACCTTGTGAGGCGTATAGAAACTAATAAGGGCGTGCAAATTAACTGCCTTGCCCGAGTTTACACTGTAAGTTACTGGCTAAATGGAGTAGAATCCAGATTTTTGACTCCAGTCTATTGTTTAGAATGTTTATACACACACACCTGTCTCTCCTTCCTACCATCCTCTCCCCCTCCCACCATCTCTTTCCTACCCTCTCTGTTTATAAAGTGATTTTATTTTTTAAAATATATTTTATTGCTTATGCTATTACAGTTGTCCCATTTCCCCCCTTTATTCCCCTCTGCCCTGCGTACCCCCTCCCACCCACATTCCCCCCCTTTAGATCATGTCCATGGGTCGTACATATAAGTTCTTTGGCTTCTACATTTCCTGTACTATTCTTAACTTCCCCTTGTCTATTTTCTACCTACCATTTATGCTACTTATTCTCTGTACCTTTTCCCCCTCTCACCCCTCCGACTCCCTCACTGATAACCCTCCACGTGATCTCCATTTCTGTGATTCTGTTCCTGTTCTAGTTGTTTGCTTAGTTTGCTTGTTTTTGTTTTAGGTGTGGTTGTTAATAATTGTGAGTTTGCTGTCATTTTACTATTCACATTTTTTATCTTCTTTTTCTTAGATAAATTCCTTTAACATTTCATATAATAAGGGCTTGGTGATGATGAACTCCTTTAACTTAACCTTATCTGAGAAGCACTTTATCTGCCCTTCCATTCTAAATGAAAACTTTGCTGGATAGAGTAATCTTGGATGTAGGTCCTTGCCTTTCATGACTTGGAATACTTTTTTCCAGCTCCTTGCCTGCAAGGTCTCTTTTGAGAAATCAGCTGACAGTCTAATGGGAACTCCTTTGTTGGTAACTGTCTCCTTTTCTCTTGCTGCTTCTAAGATTCTCTCCTTATTTTTAATCTTGGGTAATGTAATGATGATGTGTCTTGGTGTGTTCCTGCTTGGGTCCAACTTCTTTGGGACTCTGAGCTTCTTGGACTTCCTGGAAGTCTATTTCCTTTGCCAGATTTGGGAAGTTCTCCTTCATTATGTTTTCAAATAAGTTTTGGATTTCTTGCTCTTCCTCTTCTCCTTCTGGCACCCCTATAATTCAGATGTTGGAACGTTTAAAGATGTCCTGGAGGTTCCTAAGCCTCCTCATTTTTTTTGAATTCTTATTTCTTCATTCTTTTCTGGTTGAATGTTTATTTCTTCCTTCTGGTCCACACTGTTGATTCGAGCCCCAGTTCCCTTCCCATCACTGTTGGTTCCCTGTACATTTTCCTTTATTTCACTTAGTGTAGCCTTCATTTTTTCATCTAATTTGTGACCAAATTCAACCAATCCTGTGAGCATCCTGATCACCAGTGCTTTGAACTGTGCATCTGGTAGGTTGGCTATCTCTTTGTCACTTAGTTGTATTTTTTCTGGAGCTTTGATCTGTTCTTTCATTTGGGCCATTTTTTTGTAATCTCAGTACACCTGTTATGTATAAGGGGCGGAGCCTTAGGTGTTCACCAGGGAGAGGCAACCCACGTGCTGGGTTGTGACGCTGTAGTGGGGAAGGGGTTGAGAGGGACCAATGGCGCTTGCTCTGCTCTCTGCCGGTTTTCAGTCACTTTCCCCACTTCCCATAAACGAAGTGGGTCCTTCTGGTGCTGATTCCCAGGTGGGTTGGCTTGTGTATGTTCTAGAACACTGTGGGTCTCTCCAACGAACTCTCCTGTGAGGCTGGGAGTTTCTCCCACTGCCAGCTCAACCCCCACAGGTGTTTTCAATCAGTGCCCCAAGGCTCTATTTCCCTGCGCTGGGCCCCCAGGTTGCGAGATCGTTCTCGCTCCCCAGGTGTTCCTCCAGGTTATCCACACCTGAATGTGGGACCACCCGCTCCACCAGCTGCTGCCTTGGTGGTCCACCAGTCGCTGCCTTGCCCTCCCTGGTCCTCTACCGCCACTTTACTGTGAGTTCTCTCCACCTGGCTGCCCGTCTCCACCCCTTCTACTGGTCTGGATGGATGTTTCTTCTAACTCTTTCGTTGTCGGACTTCCATACAGTTCGATTTTCTGTCAGTTCTGGTTGTGTTTTGTTTTTAAATTGTTGTCTTTCTTTTGGTTGTGCAAGGAGGCACAGTGTGTCTACCTACAACTCCATCTTGGCCGGAAGTCAATCTATAAAGTGATTTTAAAAGAATGAGGAAATTCAGGATATCTTCATAAGGGAGGAAGAAAAATGCCCCAATGAGCCAATGAGAAAATGAGTCTGCATGATCTTTTGAGGGCTTGCTGGCCAGGCAGATAGGAGTGGCTTGGATTTATAGTTTCAATAGATTCTGGTTTAGGGGGAAAAAGTAATTCATGAGTTGCCCCATCTTCCTCCTTTGCCCTCCCGTTAGCCAACAAATAGGAGTGCCTCCTGTCTGTGAGGTACCAGCATGCTGCATAAAGCAGGAGCTGGAGCTTTGTGGAACGTCAGACGGAGAGAAGGCCTGCTAAAATATCAAAAGCCTCCCAAGTAATTTTCAGATTCCAGAACAGATGCATGTGGGCTGGAGAACCTTCCCTGCCTATCTGCTCCTTAAGATGTTACATAAATCTGTTCTCGTTCTCTCCCTCACTCTCTCTCTGTCTCTCTCTCATTAACCTGCATTGCTGCACTGCCTCGTCATCCTGCCCCTACCTTCCTTCACTCGGCATCCTTTGTCCTGATACTCACCCTTCTTTCCGTACTTCATACTCTGTACTCTTCCCCAGCAGCTTTCTCTGTCACTGGGTGAACCTCATGGCACTTGAATTAGAATCTATGAATTTCTACTGTTTCCAAAGACCGATTCTTAAGTGAGAAATCTCAGCGTAAGAATTTTATGGGTTCCTTTACACATATTCATATCACTGTTTTGTCACTGAGCTCAACACACCGCACACACAAACCACAAAAATAACTCGAGCCAGTTTCCTTTGGTGGAGATAAAATACTGGGAGGACTCACGATGGGGTTTCCTCCCTTACTGCATCACCATGGATAAGACATAACTGCCAGTAAGGAGCTTTATTTATTTTTTAATTGTTGACACTATTATAGAACTCCCCCACTCCCCCCACCCTTTGCCTACCTTCACCCAGCCCGCCGAGTAGCTTTATTCTTCAATTGACTATTTTACAAGTAATTCCACGTAAAGGAGGGAGAAGGGAGCTAACAGAGATAAGGGCTTGTGAATTGCTGCCTGCATGTTTCCTGCACAGGAGCTGTTATCCAAACATTTGTTTAGCTAAAAACAAATAGCTTGGCTTTCCTAGAATGAATGGAACATAGAGATTTTGACTAGGACATTTCAATCGATGGAAGAGATGTTATTAAAATCATATGGGACCTTAGTTAAAATAATGTTTCTAAAGGGAAAAATATAGGGCCAGTAACAATGTAATTAGCTTGGTAAATCTTAAATAAAAATGTAGGTCTTTGATCCTTATACAAAGAAATGCCTACTTCTGGTATCAAATATCCGAGGGTGAGACTCATTTCTTAGACTCCTTGATATTGTTAGTTGAGTAGGCATAATGGAAGCAGGCAAATAATGAGGAGAATGATGTAAGTTTCTGTTCTTATCCTTCTTATTACAGAGTTACTGTGTCAAGAGGAAGGGAAGCACAGGTGACCCTGCTTGGAGGGGACAGTTTTCTCTGTTTGAAAAGACCATGTAACTTATAAATGTTGTATTCAAAATACTGCCTCCCTAAGTCTCACTTTTTAATCATTATTTAAAAAAATAAAGAATTTTAAAGAAGTACCTATATTGACCACAACAAAAAGAAAAACAATCTAGCCCTGGCTGGTGTTACTCAGTGGATTGAGTGTCAGCCTGTGAACCAAAGGGTCGTGGGTTCAATTCCCAGTGAGAGCACATGCCTGGGTTGTAGGCCAGGGCCCCAGTTGGGGTGCATGAGAGGCAACCACACATTGATATTTCTCTCCCTTTCTCCCTCCCTCCCCCTCTCTAAAAATAAATAAATAAAATGTTTAAAAAAAAACCCCAACAACCTAGATAGAGCTTAACTCTTAGCTATAATGTGGATGAAAGTCCAGGGCAGGGGTGTCCAACCCACGGCCCACAGGCCGCATGCATCCCAGGATGGCTGTGAATGCGGCCCAACACAAAATTGTAAATTTACTTAGAACATTATGAGATTTTTTTGTGATTACATGTCTCAGTATATTTAACGATTTGATGTGTGGTCCAAGACAACTCTTCTAGTGTGGCCCAGAGATGCCAAAGGTTGGACACCCCCGGGGGCTTCACGAGTGTAAGGTAAAGAAACTGCGGATTAACGCGGTGGGAGGGTTGACAGGACTCCAACCATTTTGTGAGGTGATTTTGTATCCCCAGCTTGGAGAAGGAATCAGTCGTATTTGCTACTATTAGTTAATTTCATTGAGTGCTTTGGTGTTCTAAGTGCTTTATTTCTTTTTTTTTTCCTATTTCTTTATTGTTGTTCAAGAATAGTTGTCTCCATTTTCCCCCATCACTCCCCCCACACCCGCCACCCCCACCTCTCACCCTCAATCCTACTCACCTTTGGCTTTGTCCATGTGTCCTTTATACATGTTCCTCGAAGACCCTTCCCCTCCCCCCGCATTATCCCCTCCCACCTCCCCTCTGGTTGCTGTCAGTTTGTTCTTCATTTCAATGTCTGTGATTATACTTCGCTTGCTTGCTTGTTTTGTTGATTAGGTTCCACTTACAGGTGAGATCATATGGTATTTCTGTTTCACCACCTGGCCTATTTCACTTAGCATAATGTTCTCCAGATCCATCCATGCTGTCGCAAAGGGTAGGAGCTCCTTCCTTCTGCTGCATAGTATTCCAGATGTACTATCTGATCTCATTTAATCCTTACAATCCTATGAGGAAGGTAATTTATTACTCTTGTTTTGTATATGAGGAAACTGAGCCACAAAGAGATGCAATGACATTCTCAAAGCCACAAAACTGTGATACAGATTTGAGCCTTGGCTAGCTGATGCTTGAGAATGTTTATCAACACAAAAGAAAGGTAAAAAAATTAAAAATAGAAAAGGCTTACCAGGAAGGGATTGTGCTGTGGTGTTTTTGCTATGACTTGAGGATGGCATCGTTTCCTGGCGTTAATGACATTGTCACTTTCCACTGCTTTCAAGAGAAGTGAAACTGACACCAGAATTTATTATTGCCTTGATACACTTTAAATATCCTTTGGGTAGAGGCAATGGCTTCTCCATGTTTGGTGGAAAGCCAGCTCACGCCTCACCTCCTGAATTCCCAGAAGCAGTTATTAACCCCAAGCAAAAACAAATCACTTGTATCTTTTCACAAAGTGGATTTTTATTGTTGTCATACACGGTTTCTCAGTGCCACAGAAAAATGCAATTTTTGGATGACTCTCTACAAAACATGATGAGTTTTCAGAAATGTCCTGTGCAGGAATGTGGCTGATGCCAAGTAAAGGGGTCAAGAGGAGGGAGAACGTGTAGCATGTACATCAAATGATTGCTTTTTAAAACTCCTCCAAGCTTTCTCAACCCTTCTGTCAAGTAAGATCCCAACAAATTCATCAGAAACAGAAGAGATTGTGCTATTAAATACAAGGGATACATGTATTTATTTGGTAAAGAAACCATGAGAAAAGTGGGTTGGGATGGGCTTAGATTTATTCTCAGCTCATCACCGGAAGTCTTGGTGTCTGTGCCAACAGTTCAGGCACCAGCAGGCTGCCTGGAGATGGGTCATGAGGGCGAGCACAGAACCCAGGCTCTTCTTCTCCAGCACCTCTGGTCAGCGGCAGAGCCCGCGGCAAGGCAGGAGGGGAAGCTGCGCCGTTCTCCTTGCCTTTCCACCTCCAGTTCATCTTCTGCTTGCTGACCTTGATGGAACCTGAGAGCTCTCCTTGCTTCGGCCGTGCAGTCCAGAAGACAGAACTTCCTCTAGGAAACTAACCAGTAGATTGGAGGTTACTCAAAGGAAAAAATAAGAAAGCATCTCCCAAAACAGAATATCTTGCTCATGACATCCAACTAGATGGGAAGATATGACTAGTACGCAAGAAGTCCTGGTCTGATGTTTGGGTGTGGAACAGAAGTACCCATTGGGCACTGAACATCCAGCCCAGAGGGGGAACTCTTCGTGCTCTCCCCCAAGTTCTCATTGTGTCTTTTAGCATTAAACTTGTGAGATCTGTCAAGACTAGTATTTCAAGTTTGAAATATCTAGTTAGGGACTCGGAATGTTTAAGGGCAAGGCTACTATATTAACTCAGAACCATGTTACATCAACACCTCTTACTACTACTACTACTACTACTACTACTACTACTACTACTACTACTATTATTTTTTGGACCAAACCATGTTATTGAGGGCCTTCAGGGGAGGGTCGAAGTGGTGGGAGGACAATGAGATCCTACGTCCTTGGCCTGGCCACCTAGGACCCCCCCAGCTTTATAGCCCCCAAAAGCTATCCATTCTCTCCTAACTGCCTCAGAACCTGTGCCTCCAGTCTCTTCTCTATTCAATCCTCTCCCCGAAGTGGCACCAGAGTTAATTTTCTAAAATGCAGAATACGTCCTATTGCATACTCTCCCCTCTCCTGCTTTAAAACCTTTTTTTGTTTATAGACTAATGTACAGATTAAAATCAAGGCCATTCATAATGTGGCACAATAATAACTAATACTTGTATTTACTTTGTTCTGAGAACCATTTTCAGCCATATGTGTATGTGTGTATATGAATGAAATAGAGGCTGTTACTCTCATTTACAAAATTAAGAAACCAACCTATAGAGAGGTTAAGTGACTGCCAAGGCCACAACAGCTAAGTTGCTTAGCTGGGATTTGAACCCAGGCAGTAGAAGCCGTGCCCCTCAGCACCACACAGTACCGCCTCTCACTTGTCTGGTTCCGGCTCCCACCATGCAGCCTACGTGCCACCCATGCCCAACCTCTCATGGTTCCCTAAACGTGCTGTGAGCTTTCATACCGTTATGCTTTTGCTCTTCGTGTGCCCCGTGTCCGAAATGACAGACTACCCTTTGTGGGTGAAATCCTTTTTTATTCTTTAAAGCTGAGGATTAAAAGTCACCTTTTCTGTGAAGCCTTCCCAAACTCCTTCATGCTGGGCTAATCATGCCCATCACGATGGTCACTTGGCCCCAGTGCTATTTTAACACTGTATTGCTATGGACGAGGGACTCCCCATGCTACTGTTGCCACAATAGAGTGGGACTGTTGCTCCTGGGGTGGAACTCAGACTTACTGAGCTTGGATCTCCAGGGTTTAGCACAGAGGCTGACACCTAGCAGGTGCTCAATAGAGGTACGCGGACTGAATGAATTTAAATAGCATAGCTACCCACTGTCAAGAGAGCCGTCACTGTGACAGGAGTTTTTGGGCAGCATGTTCAAGTACGTTGGACTCGATCTCAGGAGACAGGTCTATAGCAGACGGAGGGTTGGAGGAATGACCAGGTACTTTGTTAATACCATTGATTTGTAGTTTTAGACCTGGAAATGTCTGAGCTTAGAGGATTTAAGGTCCAAACCCATTTGCAAAAGAAAAG
This sequence comes from Trachops cirrhosus, assembly GCA_028533065.1. Classification (NCBI taxonomy): domain Eukaryota; kingdom Metazoa; phylum Chordata; class Mammalia; order Chiroptera; family Phyllostomidae; genus Trachops; species Trachops cirrhosus. The sequence goes on along the minus strand of CM052551.1, from coordinate 14,483,267 downwards.
AAAATGGTGAGATAGAGGAAAAGGAGTAGAAGCAAATCTGGTCTGGTTTTTTGGCCAGTTGGGCTGGAGATACTTGGAGGTCAGAAAATGACTTTTAGTAAGAATGAAACATGTGTGTTGGGAAACACTATAGGAATTTCCCAGGTGATCTCTGCTTCACTTCAGACTCTGCTACATGGTGAAGGAAAGGAGTAACATCCCTGAAATTATACGTAGGTAAAGATCCTCCTCTGTGTATCAGCAAGACCCCACATTCTTAACTGCAGGGAAAACACTATTTATATTTTCCAAGCCTGATTTTGTTTCCTAGGGCCACTGTGGCTTTTTAAAAAGTATCTATTTGGGGCCTTTGATGAGTCATGGCAGAACAATTACGGGCGATGAACATATTGGCTTCTGTACCCCAAATTTAGACCATGTTTAAAAACAACAACAAAAAGTGATTTTTCTTTTCTAGGGTTGCCTTAAATCAGTCTCACTTAAAAAGCAAACTCAAAAACCCCCTTTTCCAGTGGTGCTATAATCCAATCCAATTCCTCAGTTTGTAACAAGTGTTCACTGGGCATCATTATGAGGCAGGCACTGAGCCGGGCGTCGAATGAACACTTGTGATGCTCTCCTTTAAGGGACTCTCAGTCAGAGACAGACACACGATCACGACCTGATGACACCTGGTGGAACAGAGATGGCACCATGCGCCCACCTGGGGGGTTAATGCCCCTGCTTTCCTGGTCTGTGCCGTCACCAAGGGTGCTTTCCCAGTGTGGGGGAAAGAAGGAAGGTGGGCAGACAAAAGCCCTGATTTTTAAAAGTCAACCTCAAAAAAAGTCTTGCATCCCACACAGAAAAACAAATTTCACTTTTAAGTCTTTGTAAGAGACTAGAGACTGACACAAGACTTAAAATTTTAGTTACTAAAGTAATTGAGCAGAACAACTGTGTTCCCAAACAGAGCTATAACAGCAGGAAAAAAACTGTCTGTCTCTTCCTCTTTTTTCACTATACTCCACAGATAGAAATCATGGGCTTTTCTTATTATACTAAAGACACCAAGGGAATCTAGACTCAAATCCGAAGAGTGCTACCATGAAAAAAAAAAAGAGTGGAATTTCTGGGGGGCAGGAAGATAGAAAAGGATTTTTGGGAAAATAATGAGAAAAAAAATAAACCTCAAGATATTTGCTTTAATGGGGTAATAAGCCTTCTAATTATAACCAAACACTGAGCTAGAGATGCTGGAATATGGGAATGGGTGAGAAGGATAGGATAAAACTTTTCATAGCTTAAAATACTGAACACTCTCCTCTCCGTTCCCACTGCTTCCAGTTTGCAGAGCCTCTCCTATGTTTCAGACCCCTCTGCTTCTGTGTGAGACTCCTCCCTCTGCCTAGAAGGCTGTGCCACCTCTCGCACTTTATGTAGTGAAACTGCATCTTTTAAAACCCAGCTCTACATTTTCGCTCCCCTAAGGAATTCATTTGTCTGCATGTCCACTTTTCACATAAGCCTATGAGTTTTTGGGGGCACAGGCCTCCAAAATTGTATCCCCTGGGATACAATCCTTTTGTAAAAATTTAAAAATAGTACATGTACAGATCAAATCTTAATTCTTCTCCCCATTACTCTTTCCAGAGATAACAATTTGATCAACAATTGTTTACTAAGTTCCTGCTACATGCCAGGCAGTGTTCTAGAAGCTGAGAATGCACTAATAAACAAAGTATATAAAAAATCTGCCCTCAAGTAATTTATGTACCAATGGGGGAGGGAAAATAAACAAGATTAATAATTAAAATATAACAACGGTGAACACATGTCACTCACTGTACGCGAGGTACTGCTCTAATGAGATGGAAACTATCGCACTTTACCAAGAAACTGAGGCACAGACAGGTCAAGGTCTTGCATCCTGAAAGTGAGAGCTGGGATACAAACCCAGATGATCTGGCTTCAGACTTAGTTCTTTTTAAAAAAAAATTAGGGCGGTGTGGGGGCACGTGGGGAAGGGTGCAGGGCGGGTAGATGGTGATGGACAAAGAAGTGGCTGGGGTGGTGAACACACAGTACAGTGCACAGAGGATGTGTTGTGGAACTGTGCCCCTGGAACCTGCAGGGCTTTGGTAACCGGTGTCACCCCAATAAATTCAATAAAAAGCAAAAAATTACCGAATTGATTGGGGTGACACTGGTCACTAAGATTACGTAAGTTTCGAGTGTGCCGTTCTGCACCATCAGCTCGCCCTCTTCACCCCGAGGCTACCCTGCCTGGCCGTAGATGTGGGCCGAAGACAAGGCTATGGGCACAGATAAGGCAGGTTTGGAGGAGAGTTGAAGGTGTGGTTGGTGGTGCGAGATTTTAAGACCTAGTGGTCCAGGGAGGCCTCCCAGAGCAACTGACACCTGAGCCAAGAGCTGATCGAGGCCACGGAGCGTAACCTGGAGGAAGAGTGAGTGCAAGGCCTGGCGGGTTCGGGGACAGAAAGGCTCGTGTGGCTGAGTGAAGTGAATAGGTACTGGGCAGGAAGAGATGAGATTAGAGATGTTAAGGAAGGAGGTGGAGGGGAGTGTGAAGGCAGTAGTCCAGGATTCCAAAAATAGGAGAAATGAGCAAAAGAGAGAGAAAAGGAGTGGGTGTGAGGTTGGAGGACCAGCGTAGTTTAGTTTCTGGAAGCTAAGTGATAAAATTGTTTCAAAATGAAGGGGCTGACCACCTGCTTGATCAAATGCTTGACAGCTCAAATGAAATGGGCACTAAAAGCTGACTCTGGGCTTAGCCATGTGGAGGCTAATCCAATAGCAGTTTCATCAGGATCAAGGAAAAAGGTTGGCATTCAACATCTATGTCTGAAAATTGCAGGCATCTCACACCCTGACTGATGTCTACCGTACCCATAAAGACCTTCTCACTGTTTCTCAAACATGCTGGACCATCTTCCCCCTCCTGTCCCTAGCTGTGCCGTTTCCTCAGTCTGACGGCTCTTTCTCCCAATGGAAATCCGACTTCTTCTTCTTCAAGGTCTGGCTCAATGCTATCTCCTCTGTGAAGCATTTCCGGATTACTGTGCCAGAATTAACTGTTCTATTTAGGACATGTTTTATTTAACTTACATACATTAACACTTCTCAAATTTTTATACCTAAAACCCCCTAACAACAGAAGAGAGAGAATTTATTACTCTTTGAGGGGATAGTGCAAATTAGTTTACAGCTTACATCTTTCTTTGGTATTTTGTTTTAAAAAATGCCTGATTTTATTTTTCATAAAGGAAGCTTTTAAATTTTGAGATGAATATATTTTAAGGTACTTATCAGTTAAATTATTTAATTCTACCCCTGAAAATACCCCCAAATTATATGAAAATGGACACTCCAAAAGATGTATCGTGTTCATTTTGTGCCTCCGTGAATGCCGGGGACTAACCGTATCCTAATTTGAGAAATACACATTTGTTTGGCCCTCCAGCTGGACCATCAGATCACTGAAGACAGGGACCTCTTATTCTCTCTGTATTTCAGTCACTTCTTTGAATTGTAACCTGTATAAAGCAGCTACTTAATAAATCTCTTCCCTCTTGCTAACAACGTAATTATAACATTCAATTAATCTCCTTGGCTCACATTTCTTCTTGCTGTTCTTTGACAGAAGCAAAAGCAATAGTAAACACCACAAAAAGCAACCGCCCAAATCCCTATGGACAGTGAATAGAGAAGCAAGCCGTGGTATGTTCACAAAATGGAAATGTTACACGGCCCTGAAAATGCGTGAACAAGGTTACACGGAATATAGGTGAACCTTAGAAGCAGTGTTGAGTGAAAAAAAGGGTACTATTTTTATAACGCTCAAAAATAAGCAAAACTAAACAGTGCACTGTTTGGAAATACATAGATAAGTGATAAAAATATTCCCCGCCCCCTCTTCCATTAAAGCAAGGAAACTAAACACAACATTTAGGATAGTGGTTACATGTTGTAGGGAGGTAGGGGATGTTCATCAGAGAGAAACTCACAGATAGATCCATGTTATTGGCAATATTCTAGCTCTTGGGTTAGGTGAAAGATCCTAGGCTCTTCCTTATATTATTATATTGTCTAACACCTGTTACATATATTCTTTTATAAATATAAAATATCATAATAGAACACAATAAAGAAAAAAGCTGAATGGGTTTCGTTACTCTGGAGTTTCTTGAAATCTTTAATATGCTAATGTGAATTTTCACGAGAAGGATACAGCGCTTTCCAAACAAATTTTCTGTGGAAGAGACCTTGGGAAACACGAAACTAGTATATAAAATAAATAGTCCCTTGATTACAACCAATTTCACTGAGGTTATTTTACCCTATGATGCTTTCCTACAAACAATGTTAACTACCTATTAAAAATGCAGTTGCTCCTTCCCAGTTCCCACCTTAGTTCTGGATGCCTGGTCCATGAAAAAACAAAAAACAAAGCGAAACAAAGATAATAAACAAATAAATACAGCCCTTTGCCCTATCCCCCCCACCTCCCCCCGCCCCACTGAGAAGAAACAGGACAAAAAGAGCAACCAGTGGGATTCTGCACGTGTGCAGCGCTGTGCATATTTCACTGCCTGGAGCATCGTGTGAGCAGAAAGGTTGCCTTCATAGTCCACAGGGCAAGAGACTCATTCCTCAGGTGTAGGACTGCCTGTGCTATTGGTCACACAGAGGTCTGAAAGGAGGTTATCGTCTGAGAACAAAAAGAGCTACAGATGTACTTTCTCACCACTGGGAACATTAGAGATTACGTCAACTTGTCAGAGCAACCGCAACTACAGGAATGGAAATAGTGACCACCGTGAAAAAGTACAAGAAAGCAAGCCCCAAATAACCTAACCGTGGAAAGTCTGGATGCTGGTGACTCTGCGCAAGTCTGTGAATTACAGAGGCCCTGGCTCTGGGGGCCTCAAAGGGAAATTTGAAGTGAGCGCAAATGGAAACTGAGCTAAGATTTTTTTCTCCTCACAGACCACAGAAGTCATCTGGCACTTGGACTGCCTTCACAGTACATTTTATCACTGCCCCAGCACATTCCTACTTGGGATAGTAATGTAATTCTGCTCTGGAATTACGTGAAAGTGAGGGTTCTCAAAACAAGTGATTCAGAAGTATGCATGCTGACACAGGTGGCGATGATGAATATCCGAAGTCTTTTTTTACTTTATTTCTCCCAAGTGTGAGAGTAATGGCGGCAGCAGCAACACTGATCGAGTGCGTACCCTGTGACAAACTCTCCTCTAAGCATTTCACATGTACGGAACCATCCAGGCATCACAACAGTGACAGGAAGAAGCTCCTATCACCTCCATTTCACTGTTGAGAAAACTGAGGCACAGAAAGTTAAACACGGTGGTACCTTGGTGAGCAAGCAGCGACTGATGCATCTTCTCTCCTCACAATGCCACTGAGTACCAGGTCTGATGAGTTCTGAAGCCCCGGGGACTGAGGTTTGACTGTAATTTGTCTAAGGTCATGCAAGTGGATACCTGGCAAAACTGGGATTTTAAAAATCCCAATTAAGAGCACTGGAGCCCAGGCTTTTAATTGCTATGCCGCACTGCCTCCTAAAAGACCCGAGTACCAGAGGGGGTTTATAAATAACAGATCCCATGCTGCCCAAAAGCTCTAATGCTGATCCGAGCGAGGAACATGGGTCCTGCCGGATGCATCGCTCGGCGGGGGAGGCGGTACAGCTTTGGCAGAGGAGTGGCAGCTCAGGGTGCGCCGAGGCCAATCAGCTCGATACTTTGCTGTTTAATAATCCCAGTGGCATCATGTTGGCAACTTTTAAAAATTTGTATAACATTTTTTGCGATCATAAAAAATTAGGACTCTAGATAATATAGGAAATGACGTAAATGAGTCACTTTTGTGTCACTATACAGCACTTTTGAGCTTTTTTTCCAATTTTTAAATTTTTTATTGTTTAACCCAACAAATCCCAATATACAAATGCTGCATTGGGTCTTACATACTACACAGAAAAGGATATCCTATAAACTTGTAAGAGATGAGACAATTTTCCTAAAACACAAAACTTTCCAGCTGCAAGAAACAGAAACCCATTCAAACTAGCTTAAGCTAAACAAGAACGTGCCCTAGATGGCGGGACGGTCGGGCTGGAGGTCCGTCCCGAGCGGGAGGAGGTCAGTGCCTCGGAAGGGCCCGGACCCTGGAGCTGAGGCTGCTCTGACACCAGACGGTCTTTACTGCTGCCTCTCTCATGCGTTGGTCACCGTTAGTTTCACACTGTTTATCTACCGTTTTTCTCTGCATCAGAGTTGAAGTGAACTTTTTAAACCAACTTTTTCCATATAAATGGATGATTTTTAAGTTTAGGGCTTTTCTTAGTCTTCAATCTGCTTTTGTTTCATTTTTTAAAAAATCGTTTATGCTATTACAGTTCCCACTTTTTCTCCCTTTTCCCACCTCCACCCAACCCCACTCTCTCTCCTCCCTTAAATTTAAATATATTTTTAAGAATCAGGAGCAGCTAACCTCAGTTTTGGCAAGGGCATGGTGTGCAGGTATAAAATGGTAAAACTTTTCTGGCAAGCAAATTGGTAATTTAGCATCCTAAAGTCGCAGGCACTTCATCTCAGCGTTGCCAGTGGTGCGTGGATCACCCAAACTGGAGCTTGGATTCCTTGCTATATGACTTACGGCAAATCACTTAATTTCTCCATGTTCCAGTTTCCCGTTTAAAAACTGGGATCACAACAATGTCACCCCTTGGGTTGTGAAGATGAAATGAGTTAACATGTGTAACGTCGTCAGCACACTGTTTGGACTGCAGTATATGCTCAATTATTATGAGCCCCAGCAAACAACTGGACAAGTACACAGCTGAACAGCTGAACAACAGTATAAAGTGCATATACATAAAATGATGTTTCTTACAGCACTGTTTATAAGAGTGAGAAGTTATGAACAATGAATATCAACCAATTTTTGTTTTGTTCACCACTGTATGTCTAGTCTCAAGATAGCTCCTGGAATACAGTAGGTGCTCAATAAGTATTTGTTGAGTGAACCACAAACTGAGGATTGGTTAAATAAACTATGGCACAATAGACAATAGAATGCTATTCAGTTATTAAACATGACATATATGAATATTTTCACTGAAAGTACATGGATAGTATATTCCCTCCTATTTAAAAATATAAGTGGCCCTGGCTGGCGTGGTTCAACGGATTGAGTGCCAGCCTGCAAACCAAATACTTGAATTCCGAGTCAGGGCACATGCCTGGGCTGCGGGCCAGGTCTCCTTTGGGGGCGTGTGGGAGGCAACCGATTGATGTACCTCTCACACATGGATGTTTCTTTCCCTTTCTCTCTTTTTTTTTACATTAATAGAAAAAGGTCTAAGAGGCTGTATATCAAGATGTCGACATTTCCTATAGTGGGATGACAACAGCATGGATATTTTTATCTTCTTTTTTCCCTTAGCTGTATTTAAATTTCTTTTTCCTGCAAGGATTATGCATTGATTTTGTAATGAAAAGCTATTTTTAATTAAAAAAAATGTTCCGGTGTACAAATAAATTAGAATCAGGGGACATGATATTTGAATTGTGGGTTAAATTCAAAATTTTTAAAAAGCACTTATTAGAGTTATCCATTTATATGCCTATTTTCCCATTAGACATTGAGATCCTTAAGGATACAGACCACGCACCATCTTTCCAGCACCTTGCACAGAGCCTTACACTCAGTACTCAGCACTCACACGCGCTGGCCGGTGGCAGGCGATACGCTCTATCACAGGAGGAAAGTAAACGCCCCCAAAATCTCTACAAAGATAGTGATGGTTCCAACAGTTTCAAGGCTGATCCTGCAATGCCCAAAAGTGAAGAAGAGTCTTCTCTGGATTCCTGTCCCTGTGAAATGCAAAGTCTGTCACAGGATCCTAATTTTTCTGTAAATAATTCAGAGATCGTACCAACTGGTGGTTACAGGAGAAGGTCCAAGTTTCTAGTGTTACCTGTTTAGGTAGAAATCTGTAAGTACCTGTCAACGATATCATTCAGCTCTTTCACAGCCTCAAAGGTATTTAGAGAAATTCAAAATGCCAACTGTTTTCTAAGACCTAAACTGTACTCTCTACAAAAGCATTAATGTTACTGGCTTTCTCTGAATTGTATTATCATCAACATTTAGGCATCGTCTCAGGTAGTGATGAACAGCAGCCACTAGTTAATCACGTTCATTTTTATTCAAAGAGCAATACTGTGATAAATCTCATTCTTAACTGTCTTTGGACGGCAAAAATCTTAAAACTAAATGACTCCTCACTTTTGTACCATTTTTTCCTTCCTGCTTTGATTTACAGCCTTTCCCTGTAGGCAGGAAGCTTCACATACTGGCTATTTGTTAGCTCTGTAACTTTGGACAAGGTGTTCCTCTATACCTCAGTTTCCTCATCTGAAAAGTGAGGTTGATGATAATAATAAAAATATCTACCTTGTTATAAGAATTAAACAAAATTGAATGGGGAAAGCAGCACTACCCAATAAAAATGTAAAACAAGTCACATGTGTGAGCTGCTATATAATTTTAATTATTTTAATAAACATTAAAAAGGTAAAAAGAAATAAGTAAAATTAATTTCAATAGCATATGAATTAACCCATATATCCAAACATTATCAACTTAAAAATTATTAATGAGATATTTTGTACCTTTTGGGGTACTAAGTCTTTGAAATCCAGTATATATTTATACTTGCAGCACCCCTCACATCAGACTGGCCACATTTCAAGTGCTGAAGAGCTACATGCGGGCAGTGGCTACCTCACTGGATAGCACAAGTATAGAGTATTAAAACAGTGTCTAGCACATAGTATGTGCTAAATAAATTTTAGTTCTCAGTATCATCGTAACCCCGTCTTAGGAAAAGCTGCGGATCAGTGTTTCTGAAAGCGTGTGCCTTATAACACCAGCTACTATCAGGAGGTTCTAGGGCGTGGCATTGAATAACACTGAACTACTCAGTGAGAAACTCTTCCTTCTTAAATCATCTTTTTATCTTTCTGACTATATCAAGGAAAAAGTTATCAGTTTGGTACTATAGTGCTTTTAAAAAATTTTATTGAGATATAATTCATAGATAATGAAATTTACTAACTTTAAGTATAATGTTTGATGATTTTTGACAAATGTATACAATCATTTAACCACTTCCTCAATCAAGATGGAGGACGTTTTCATCACCTGAGCCAGGGCTTCTTAAAAATCAAGAAACTGACAAAGCCTCAGCAGCAATAAGAGCCATGAAGCCAACCCATATCTTTGAATACATAGTGTCAAGTCACTTTCCGAAAGAGTTATTAGGCAATTTGTACTTCTACTAGCAATATTTGAGACTACCTCACTGCACATTTTGTCTGAAGGAAATAATCAGATGGGACGGGTTTATCAACATAAAAGACGTTTACTACAGCATTATTTATATCAAACAAAAATTGTAAATAGTAATAGTTAAAGGCACACCTTAAAATTGAAATTATATAGGCATTAAGATTATTTTAAATAATTATTAATTACATGGGAAAATGCTCTCAATATAATTAAAAGTGAGAACAACAAGTACAAAGCTGTATAGACAACGTGATCCTAATTATGTCAAAAACAATGAAACAAAACTCCAAAGCCTTTAGGTAAAAAAATAATATTAGGAGGAAATATGCAAAAATAGTAATAGTGGTTAACTTTGAGTTGTGGTATTATGAATGATTTTGACTTTCATACTTGATTTTTTAAATTAAATAAGCATGAATTACCTGGGGTAGGGGGAGCCTCTTTTCTTGCATTTGCCTTTGCTACGTAGAGAGAAAACAACTGAAAAATGGGACCATTAATGACTGTGCAGGCTTAGAGCTAAGGAGACTGGACCCGATTCCCGCAGTGTTCCAGAGAACATACTGTGTGTCTTTTGAAAGGAGGGTGGCAGTGAGAGGACTGTTATCTGGAGTCCCTCTAGCAGGATGCACCCTCCTAGTCAAAAGTCTTAGGAAGCACTGAGCTGACTGTGCGGAAGACCGGAAGTGCCCGAGTCACCGGCGGAGGCTCAGGTGGGGCTCAGGCCCGGAGTCACTGCCGGCTAACACGCTCACCTCGCCTCCCTTTCCTCTCCCCTTCTATCCAGAGTTCCTGAAGGCAGAGGGATTTCTCCTCCAAGGGGGAGCGATTCCGGCCATATGGATCTGTTTCTTGGCCGCTCAGCTCACACAGCTAACTTGACGTGTCAATTGCTGCCGGCACGGACTAGAACTCTTTAATATTGATTAACTTGTGAAGTGATAGGCAAGCTAGCTCAAAACGCAAACCAAGATGCTCATTTGTTTGCAAGGTAGGATCATGTGCATCAGAAACACAACTAGAGTAACAGCTCAGTCTACTGTAGGTGAATAAATAATGGGTGGGGTTCATTTAAATAGATCTAGGAACTTGCTTTTTTTTTTCTTCTTGATAACCCAGGTTCATTTTGAACATTTAAGAGAAATAACACTTATCTTAATTCATATTAGCTTTGATAGCCAGGGTGATCCTGCTGAAACACAAGCCAGCTGTCATGGTTCTTCTCCAAACTCGAGAACACACAAAAGCTGGCATACAAATGTTCACAGCAGCCAAACCGTGGGAAAAACTCAAATGTCCACCACTGACAATGGGTCAAGTATGGTATATGCACAGAAGGAAATAGTATTCAGCCACAAAAAGAAATGAAGTATTAATATAGGCTACGACATGGATGAACCATGAAAACATTTTACTAAGTTAAAGAAGACACTCACAAAAGACTATATGTTATTTGCTTCCATTTACATGAAATGTTTAGAACAGGGAAATCTACAGAGACAGAAAGTAGATCGGTGGTTGCTTAGGGCTCGGTTGGGGAAGGAGGGTTCTTGCTGAGCTGATGAAAATGTTCTAAAATTGACTGTGGTGATGGTTGCACATGTCTGTGAATACACTAAAAGCCACCGAATTGCATACTTTAAAGGGGTATATTGTACGATATGTGGATTATACCTCAATAAAGCTGTTTAAAAAAAGACCAAAATCCCACAATGCTCGCTAGCTCACAGTGAACACTCGTCCTCACAAAGTCTCTAAGGCCCTCCATGAGCGCCAGGCCCCAGATACCTCTGCCTGCGCCCCCTCTGCTTGTCCTCTGGCGCATCCAGCCCAAGCTCTCCAGGCTCCTTGGACACACTGCATGAACCTGCCTCAGGACACAACTCTGCTGTGCCCGGGATGCGCTTTCCCTCATTTGTCTGCCTTGCTCCCTCCTCACGTCCTTCAGGTCTCTGCTCAAATCTCGTTCTAATGCAGCCTTTCCAGACACCATGCTGGGTGGTGCGCCTCACCCCCACTGCCCATTTCCCATTACCCTGCTGTGCTTTTTGTCCACGGTGCTATTACCTTCTGATTTAATATCCCATTTACTATTTATTAAGTTTATTGTTTACTTCTGTCTCCCTCTATATGAAAATGTAAGCCACACAAGGGTTTGGATCTTTACTTTATTCAGAGGTATCTCAATACTCAGTAAATGTTTGAGGAATGAATGAATTAACTATTGACTTTATGCTGTTCTTCTTTGTTTAATAAATATTTATCTATTCTAGAACTCATAACTAGGTGATATGATTTCTGACTCTTCCACATAGATGTTGGTGAAAGTATTCGTGGTACTACAGAATTCACGTCATATATAATTCCTAGACATTGAAATCTGACTTACTCCTCCTTAATTTAGGACATATTAGGGCAGTATGACTACGGAGACAAGTGAAGAGGAAAGCTGTAGTGGGGGGGGAAGCAGCTCCATAAGAAGTGCAGACACTGAGACAGGAGACGATGGTCCGCACGCCACAACCCTGCCTGGACCCTAGAGACAAATGGACCGACGGACCGACTGCTCCGGGTGGGTGCCGCTGAAGCAGACCATTACCCCGACCCTTTCTCAGGGCGACTTCTCTGCCTTCGAAACAGCACGGGAGTTGTGCCTTAAAGCGGCCCCTGTAACCACTATCTTTTATTTCTTTGTATTATGTACAAAAGGAGAAGGGAAAGCAATAAAAAATTCATATTAAACTTTATATGGCTATGGAGAGGGAGGCAAATATTGACTGCCTGCCTTCACTCAGAAGGCAATTTTATTAAGAATGTTGCTAAGGAGATAATAGTGTAGCTTCTGCAATGTTCCTTGGTGTCTTAGCAGCAAATACACACCTTCCATTTTATTTATTTTATTTTTTATTATATTTTTTCCCATACCATTTATCCCCCATACCTTATTCCCCCTCCCCCACCTTCCATTTTAAATAGTGTTTAAGTCTAAACAAGGACAGTCACGATCACACCTCATGAGAGCAGGCCCGCCCTGTGGGAGCGAATCACCTAACCACAGAAGGCCTGCAGAATTCTGCTTCATGTGGCCAGTGCTAGACTCACTGAAAACTATTGTCACCAACAAAGACCTGTTTTAAAGAAATAAAGTGCTTAAGAAAGAGCAACTTAAATAACTGTGAATGGTAAGTTGAATTTCATAATCAACTCTATATATTTCCTTTTAAAAAATCTAAGGAATATATACCTTCAAGTATATTCTGGCTTAGGATGAACCTTATACACAGGTCCTATTCTATCACCAAAAATTACATTCATTTTTGGAAATATACCAGGGAGGGAAGGAAAGAATTTTTTACTCTTTTCTTTTTGTTAACAGCTACAATTTTGTTTCAATTTGCAGAAAAGTCCATCTCAATGCACTGGATGTTAGAACCAGAAGGCACCCCAGGGTGAGGGCGGTTAAAACTGCTACACGAGAGGTAAGGGTTCTCGTCATTTTCTAGTGTGCAGGAGACTAATTTGACCATCAAGTATCTTGCCCCAACTCATAAACTAGTAGGTGGTGGTGCTGGGGTTTGACTGCAGAATAAATCTATAGTGATCTCAGCTTTTATTTAAGAGATCCAGGAAATCAAGTGACCTGTATCCCAGAAATATCCTGGAATAGGCATTTCCCGCTCTGAAAGGGTAGTAGCTTCTACGTCAGTGCATTACTTCCCCAGCCACCAGATGTTATTTCTTCCCTGCTTACTGGGACACATACTAATCCAAACGCCATACCATATTTTACATGACTGCCAGCATAAAAAGAGGAAACTCATCCTGGCACATGTAAAAGTATACTCTGTTTCCTGATGGCCAAGGTTTTTCAAAATAATAGTACTTCTGTGCTTAGAGCTCTTGAGGTCAAGGCTGAGTCTTTGTCATTCATTCTTTGGGACTTTTCCTTAAGAAACCCATGTGTTACATAGAAAATTGCTCAAATAAATTCCCCACAAAAAATAAACAAATCACAGAAACAAATCACACAACTTTTTGCTCCCCCATAGGAGGTTTTTACTGTTAGCTCACAGCAGCCCTACTATATATATCCAGGTGTAAAACTGATTTTCAAAATTATTAATTTTTCTACTTAGCAAGAATCTAAGATTTGAATATGTATTAAGAGTTGTGAACTTACTCAATACACTAATACTCAAGGTAGCCCAACTGAGCATTTCCACTAAAAGCTGAAACTATGTTGTTTCCAATTATACTTAAGCCTTTAAAATAACTGATCTCTGAAATACAAATTCCACAATATTTTTACTGACAGTGATTCATTTAATTATTTACTTATTGGGTGGAGGTGATACATTTATGAAAGTAAACTATAAAAACCTTATATTGGATCATTTATATATTGCAAACATCAAATTTTTAATTTTTTCCAGGATGGCAACTCCCTCTTCCTAAAAGTTTCCTTGGTCAGGGGCCAGTGAATGATTCACTCCAGATCTTATTGACAATAAATACAAAGAGATATCAAAGCTGGCTAGTTAGATGAATCTAGTCTAAAGATTTTGCAAAATGGCTGTACTTTCTGATTTTTACACGAAAGATTTTCTCAGGAACTGGGACATTAGTTTAAGGAAAAACCTGGATGTTTAGGATTCTTGTTTCCATTTTTTAAATAGCAAAATGCAGTTTTATTCACAGTAGTACTAATTAGCCAAACATCTAAAAATATATGCATTTTTTGTTTGAATGTAATGACTAAATGCAAAGAAATATATAAAAATCTTTGCTAATCTATTTTTCTACATAAATCCAACATATTTTTAAAAATTTTATTAATCTTCACACCTGAGGATATGTTTATTGATTTTTAGAGAGAAAGGAAGGGAGAAAAAGAGAGGGGGAGAGATGGAGGGAGGGACAGAGAGACAAAGAGGGAGAAACATTGAAGTGAGAAAAATCGATCAGTTGCTTCCCTAACATACCCCAAACAGGGATCGAACCTGCAGCCTTTTGGTGTACAGGATGATGCTCCAACCTACTGGTTACCCAGCCAGGGCTCCCCCCATATTTTTAAAATTGAGATTTAGATGTTGAAACTTCTAATGTCTCAAATTAAAGAGAAGATGCTATAGTCCTTAGGCACTGGCCATGTGGCTACAAATAGTCAGTGGGAAACATTACCTCTCAGAAGGATTATTTAAGGGTCAGCTAGTCTTTCTGAATTCTCAAATCAAAGCCTATTTAAACACATGTATGTAATTGTTACTTGAACAACAATAAAAAAACAAAAAAAATTAAAACCATGTATGTAATTATACATACATCCATGAGAGAATTCATTAAGATTAAGAAAATAAAATTCTAATTAAGTAATAAGGAAAATAAGGTAACAAAGAGAACCTTTTGAACCCTGAATTATTAAATATTATGAAGAGCACTACAGTGTTGGGCACTCTAGTACTATTTATGAAGGAAATGCGTGGACTCTGGCTTCAAGCCTCGGCTCAATCTCTTATCAGCCATATTTACTTGAGTAAATTATTTAACTTATCTGTGTCTCAGTTTCCATATATATAGCTGTACATACCTTAAATGAGAATTGAAATGATTTAAAATAATGGAGTAAAAACAGCCTCTTCAATAAATGGTGCTAGGGGATCTGAAAAGGTACATGCAAAAAAAATAAACTAGACCACCAACTTACACCACACACCAGAATAAACTCAAGATAGATAAAAGACTTAAATATAAGTCATGACACCATAAAAGTCCTAGAGGAAAACATAGGCAGTAAAATGTCAGATATTCCACGCAACAATATTTTCACCAGTATATCCCCTAAAGCAAGGGACATAAAGGAAAGAATAAACAAATGGGGTGGCATCAAATTAAAAAGCTTCTGCATGGCTAAAGAAAACATCAACAAAATGCAAAGGGAACCAATCGTATGGGAAAACATAATTGCCAATAATACCTTAGACAAGGGTTTGATCTCCAAAATATATAAAGAACTCACACGGCTTCACACCAGAAGACAAACAATCCAATTCAAAAACGGGCAAAGGACCTGAACAGACACTTCTTCAAGGAGGACATACAGAGGGCGCATAGACACATGCAGAAATGCTCAACATCACTAGCTATTACAGAGATGCAAATTAAAACTACAATGAGATACCACTTCACACTGGTCAGAATGGCTATCACAAACAAATCAACAAAGAAGTGCTGTCGAGGATGAGGAAAAAAGGGAACCCCAGTGCACTGTTAGTGGGAATGCAGACTGGTACAGCCACTGTGGAAAACAGTATAGAATTTCCTCAAAAAACTAAAGATGAAGCTGCCTTTTCATCCAGTGATCCCACTGCTGGGATTATACCCTAAGAATCCTGAATCCCCCATTCAAAAGAACCTATGCACCCCAATGTTCATAGCAGTGTTATTTACAATAGCCAAGTGAGGAAACAGCCTAAGTGCCTATCAGTAAATGAGTGGATCAAAAAACTGTGGTACATTTACACAATGAAATACTATGCAGCAGAAAGAAAGAAGGAGCTCATACCTTTCGCCACAGCATGGATGGAACGAGAGAGTATTATGCTAAGTGAAATAAGCCAGGCAGTGAAAGACAAATATCATATGACCTCACCTATAAGTAGAACCTAATCAACAGAACAAACAAATGAGCAAAACAGAACTGGAGACATGAAAATAAAGAAAAAACTGAGGGTGACTAGAGGGGAGGGGGAATTATAGGGGGAAAGGGGGAGGGGCAAGTCAAGGAACTTGAGTAGAGGACTCATGGGCACGGACGATGGGGTGGGGATTGACTGTGGGAGCAGGGGTGGGGGTGGGAGGTTGGGGCAGGGGAGAGCAATGGAGGAAAAGGTGGGACAACTGTAACTGAACAACAATAAAAAGTGACTTAATATATGTAAAGTGCTCAGTACAGTGAGTGCTTAGCACATAGTAGATGCTCAATAAATATTGACTATGAATATAATTTTTATTAGCAGCAGCAGGAGTTAAGACAGAAACCTGAATAAAATGGTTGTGATAGTATTATGTCACTCTAGTGTTCAAAAATATTCAATGACAACCTACTGACGAATGAGGTACAAAAACCTCAGTTTGACCTTTTAGGATACAGGGCTACTCTTCAAAATAATATCAGCTAATAGTTTTCAACTGAGAGTAAAGTTCACAGAATGTCAGTACCATTTTTTCCTCTCCCGATATGATAACCACATGGACATTTCCATTTCTGGAGAAAAGGCAGACTAGATTAAGTGAAAATTCTCTTACAATAAAACACATGGAAATACTGGATAAACAAGTGACAAACATGCTTTTAAATGAATAGCTAACCTCTTAAGAAAGTAAGAGAAATCTCCAAGAGTCATCACAAAAAGAAAACCAAAACTCAGGCTGATAAGCATAGACTGATGCTGTGACTGCCCAGTAGGTATGTGCCAGTGTTCATGAAAAGGGCACTACATTTAACAGCCACAGAGGGTCAGGGGGCTTAGGCCTCAGTAAGAAAGGGAATCAGAATGGAGACTCCTACCTAAGGTAAAGGCCCTCACTGAAAAGGTAGACCACAAAGCCAAAAATCTTCTATCTGACCAGTGAGATAACAAGGAAACTTGAACACTTTAGGATAGAGATTAACATTAAAAAATAATTCCAATCTAATGATACATTTTGGGTACCTGGCCTAAATGAAAGGAAAACTATGCAAAAGAGATATATCTTCAACTTAGGTCCCTAATAAGTCCCATAGGTAAAAACTTATTTAAGACAACTCATAATCCAAAATTACAGAACACATGTAAATATAATCTTTAAAATTAAAAACCAAATGGCAAATTAAACACAGATTTAGACATAGCTGAAGAGAGAATTATTGGACTGGACTATTGATCTGAAAAAATTACACAGAAGGCAGCACAGAGAGATAACTGATGGATAATACATATAAAAGGGAGGTTAAGAGACATGAAGAGTAGATGAAGGAAGGCCTAACATACAGGAGTTCCAGAAGGAGAAGACAGGGGAAATAGAAAAGAGGCAATCAATATTCAAAGAAATATTGACTGGAAAATCTCCAGAAATTGTGCCAAATGTGAATTTTCACACCAGCTAGCATAAATAAAAATGAATCTACATTTAGATACATAATACTGAAATAAATACATGAAAAGACAAGAAGAGAATCTTAGTAAGAATCAGAGAACAAATCATTGCCTACAAATGAAGAACAATTATATTGAGAATAGACTTCTTAAAAGCATTTGAAAATAGTATTCTGTTGTCTTCTGACTTTTAAGTGCTGAGAAAAAGCTATCAACCTGGAATTCTAAACATGGCTAAACTAAGATATTTTTAGATAAAAAACATCAAGTTGACCAGTAATTGAAAGAACTACCAAAGAATTCTTTAGTAAGAAGAAAACTGGATCACAAAAAAGGGTCACATAAAAGAGCGGGGGGAGAGCAAATACGTGGATAAATCTAAACAAATATTGACTATTGAAAATAATAATAATGATTAATTTGGGGATTATAAAAACAAGATGGACCCAAAATGCTGAATAATGATAGCTTGGAAGTTGGGAGAAAGGTGTTTAGAAATCCTTCTAAAGGTCATTCTAGGATTCTTATTTGTGAGAAAGGTAGAAGTGGATTAATTTTAACCTCTATTTCTTCATTCTTTCAACAAGTAACTTTTAAGAACAGTTAAAACTATGGTAACAGAAAGAGTAGCAATCACTTGTGACAAGAAGGGGCTATGAGTCATAATGGAGGCTTCTGGACCTGCTGGTAATGCTGTACAATGTTACTTGACTTGGGTGATGGTTATATAGATATATTCACTTTGTGGTAATTACATTGAGCTATCTGCTTATCATTTATATACTTTTCTTTCTAAATTTTCTATTTTCCATCTAATAGTGTATAGAAACATACTTTAAACTTAAAGTTGTATATAAACTTCTTTTGGCTTCATTGCAAATAACTTTTTTGTAAACCCGGTTATTTTACTTGGTTTGCTAGCTTCAGAAGACCTCCGAACATGTGACCAGCACTAAAGGCTCAGTGTTAGCATGGCTTGTGCTGTCTGTTGTGCCAGGTTCCTGCTGGAGATGAACCATGGCACCAGAGCCTGTTCTTCCTTGTCAGTCTTGACCCAAAGATGTCACCATTCCTAGTTATTTGTCACTAGGTAATTGGCGTTGACTGGAAACCTTTCCTGAAATGGGGCAGAACTGCTTGGTTGTTATTTTCATGTAACTTAAGCATAGTAATATAAATAAAGTAATAGTTGAATGTTAAAAAAAAAAGAGGTAAAGTAATTTACTTAAGGTCACAAAAACAGTAAGAGGGAAAGTCAGGATTCAAACCCAGGCAATCAACCCTTCAAATAATATTTAAAGAATGAAGATTATATATTCAACACTAAAAGATGTTTGCATCATAGACTGCAAAATGCGCATTTGAAAACAGAATGCACAGTGAGACCCCCTTCTGCCCACACACTCACGTAAACATTTACACAGGCTCAGGAAAAGGTCTGAAAGGATCAAAATGTAATGGCAGTTAGATTAAAGAGCCTGTGGTTTGCTTGTACTTTTACTGCTTAAACTATCAATGGTTCCTCATTTTCTACAGAAATTCCTCAGCCTGGGATTCAAGGCTTTCTACAGTTATGACATTCAATTTAACCTTAAACATTTTTTAAATTAATTTCATTGGGGTGACGTGGGTTAATAAGATGATATAGATTTCAAGTGTACAGTTCTATAATACATCATCTGTACACTGCATTGTGTGTTCACCACCCAGTCAAGTCTGCCCCCGTTGGCACGTACTTGACCCCCTTTACCCTGCTCTACCTCCCCCACCCCCGTCCCTCTGGTGACCACCGCACCGCTGTCACAATCAACCTTCCACTTCTTACGAACATTTCAGCTACTTGACGGCTCGCTGGTTTTTTAAATTATTATAAAAGTCATATTTATTCACAATGCTACATCTACTGCATTCCCCTAGGAAAGTGGAGAACTGTTATGTACCCAGTTTACACATACACAACTTTATGTACAAAGTATGGGTAGCGCATAAAGGCCTCTGGCACAGCTAACACCCTCACACTACAACTTGGGAAATCCCGCTGCGGGGTCTCCAGTAGGTCACATCTGTCCTTAGAAAGTCAAAACTTGGAATTACAGTCAGTCTTGCTGCTCATATTTAGAAATTATTTTAAAATACAGGTCCAGCAGAAGTAAGGCCTGCTTGCGTGTGGTTGGTAGGGTGATAATATGGCTGTAATAATTTATAGTTTTAATTTGAACATTTCGCCTAAAATGTCATATGGTGTGCTTGAGTGTGATATTGTTATATTACAGAATTACATGCTTATGAATTCGTAATAAAAGATTTTGTAATAAAAGGGGGTGTTATTTGTGTTAGACTCTGTATAATAATACAAAATTTTCAATTTCTCTAAAACTCAAAAGGGTAAACTGGAAAGGAATACATACATTTTGTTACCAATTTCAATTTAACAGATGTGCATCTTATTTTGGCTGGATCTTTTTAAAAAACAAAAAAATCACCTTCGTTTTGACATTATCTAAGTTGTGGCTGCTTCAGAAGGTAACTTGTCAAAATTTTTACCAAACAATTAACAAAAATAATCCTCTTACAAAAACGGTATGATAACACATTAAGAAGCCAGAAGATACTAAATGTCCTTGGCTATACAACCGAAAGGCCACTTTTCCCAACGGAATAGGGCAGACTTACTCACAGCCAACTACAGACACAGAAAACGTAACAGAGGCATGAGCACTTGCTGTTCTTTGTCCACGGATGTTGCCTACAGCTTTCTCTAACCCGTTCACATCGTCACCTCTGCCCAGAATGCATTCTCCATTTTCTCCCCGAGGCTCACCTTACAAACCATCTTCTCCACGAAGCACTGGTAATTTCTTTTAGCCACTCTGAGAATCTATGGCTCTTTTACCTGTCACTCCAGGTACTTATTTTCTTCTTTTTTAATGTTCTTATTTTCCTAATAGACAATGACTTAATTGAGACAGGATCTTTATCTTATTCATCTTTGTATCCTTCTTTCTAAATACTTACTGGATGAATGTAATTAATCAACAAAATAGAAAAACTCGCACAATTTAATACCATTATGTTTAGGTATTTTCAAAGTGCCAGTCTATGGCAATTAGATTTCTCCTTCTCTGAACACAGAAAGGAAATGCATATTGTTAACAAGTGCAGGCAGGTCCTTACTCTTCAAGTTTCTGACCTAATTAAGTAATTTATGAACCTCATGAAGTACAGATCTTTCATATCGCACAAACTCAAAATTATTCTATGAACTGACGCATTTTGGTCTTCAGCAGTTTGGTCAGCACTGACCTGACTTTTCCCACGGAAGGGGATTTAAGCTTTCTCCCCGAGAAGGGGACAGAGTCACAGGACCGGCTGTTTTCCCTTACCTTTTTGTGTTGTGCACCGTGGTTCCTCCCAGGACAATCCTCACCCCAGGAGTGCTGCGGTTGAGGTTATAAACTGTCAGAGCTTCTTCATAGGTGGCTCCTCCAATCACAAACACAATGATGTCCTGGGGTCTGCAATAATGACCACATTCAGTGTCACAGGACAAGGGGAGAGGCAAACATTTGTTGTTACTGTTATATACGCAGTTTTAACTTCTGAATCTGTCTTTTTTGGTGGAGAAAGCAAAATTAAAGCAAAATAGAATAAAAGGTTTAAAAAAGTTTTAATCATCTGAAATTGGCAGGAAACAGAGCAAGAAATGCTGAACAGTGATTTGCTTTCAGTTTATGAGCGGATGTCTTATAATTTCTGTGCTGTGGATTTCAGAATAGCACAATAGCATTTGCTGGAACCAAATGTAGAAATATTCTTTTTTATTTAAGAGGCTGCAGAGTACTTCACTGTGACATATCGATATAGCAGTAACTTGTGCTTGTACTACACATCTCTTTCCATGTGTGAGATCTTTGTCAAATGTTTAGTTCAGTGTCACTACAATGGCCTCTGTCCAAGGACCTCAGCATGTTTTGGAAAGTACTGGTATATTTGGATGTCCCATAACACGGGAACTAGAAACATTTAGTACTTTGAGTGTAAAAAAAGAATGGGACACAGAAATTAATGACGTTTCTAGGAACTCCACCTCTTTTTAAAATCTCTGTTCCTGAATCCTGTGATAAACCAGGAAAAAGAAACCATGGAAACACACAAACAAAAACCCCGTGAGTGTTGTTTGGATACCAGACACCCTGACACGCCAGCTCGGTCACTAGCCCCATTTGGGCAGGACCGTGTAGTGTCAGTGTGTCAGTCTCTATCGCAACAGTTTCATAGCAAAAATGATAGGTCCTCCTATTAGCTCCTTCTGTAGATACCAACAAGAAGGAGATCATATTATTTTCAAAACTGATAAGGTTTGCCTTGTTTTTCTTCTTTTATGCCATCAAAAGAAGATACAATTACTTAACCTTACCAGGCAATTAATTTTGTTAAATCACTTACTGGACATTATTTAAAACTATATCAAGCAGAGGCATCCATATTGGAGGTTACAGCACAAAACTAAATAGAAACAGCTTTAATTAGAGGATATATATACATGCTTACATATAAATCATGTTTGTTTACATTTCTTTTCTTTTTGTTTCTCTGTCCCTTTCTTAAAAAACCTTGAAGGAATTAACTGAAAGAGTATTTGTTCTTGTTGGACATTTTGGAAACAGAACCAGATATTCTATTTAAAAATGTTCAGATAATTTCTACATTGCAGATACCCAGGGGAAGCCTCTCAATACAGAAGAGACAGTATTTTGCAATTAATTAGATGAGTCAATTATGACATTTCTATGTGAACCTGGAACTTAAAATCATGCCTCTGAAACACTAAATTTACTTTTTTTAGAAGACAAAATAAGCTTCATTCGAGACTACCCACCTGAAACAATGTACTTAGCACCACAATGCTTTAAGAGTTACACACTATTTTATGCTACAATTATTTTTTGTTATTTTAAAATATCTTGGTTTTGACTAGATAAATGTTTGCACATGGTATAAAATACAAAAGAGTATATTGCCAAAAAAAGTAAGTTTCCCTCTCACTTCAGTCTTCTTGTACCCTAGTTTCCTTTCAGAGATATTATCTATCTATCTATCTATCTATCTATCTATCTATCTATCTATCGCAATTAGATTTCTCTGATCTATAGTTTAAACAGGTAGTAGCACAAACAGGTAGATATGAGCATTAAGTCTGAGTTATTAATCCAATATTAATCTGGTGCTTTACACACCCGAGGTTCTTCTCAAACTTACAGGAAAGCATTACCACTACTGTCCAAGAATAACTAAAATTTTCTACACTATCAAGTTTTTTCCCTTCAAGTCCCTGCCTCCAGTTACTGGCCAACTTTTTTCTTCCTGTGAAAGGTCATGTGCTTAGGAAGAGTTGTATGATTATGATAGTAATATTTTTCTACCAGGTATGGTGAACTCTCAATTATTTAGGGACTGAATATTAAGGCAACATACACGTTCTCTTCTTTTTCTCCCATTGATATGAGTTGTTTCAATTCTTACTACAGAAGGCGGAGAGAAACATGAACAGCTAATACTCAAGTTCAGTTCTTGTCAAAATGTAGAGGGACATATTTCATAAGGAAGGGGATTGAATAAGCTACAGCTGGCTATAATTTTGAAAGCTAATGAAGATTCTGTAACCTTTATCGTAGTATTACCCTCACTGATTACACAACTTCTTTTTAACACTAAATTTATAAGGAAGTAATTTTTTTATTCTTTCCACTATATTAGTTCTAGATGTACCAATGATCTGAGATAATTAATGGCTTCTCAAAAACAGTCATAATTGGTTTGACATTCATTAAAGGATGTAAAGAATGAGTTCTGTGGGGGAAAAAAATGCAATGTTATAAGAATGTGTCATCAAGGAGATAGAAGACATTCTACCAATAGTTTGGTTTATGGTGTAACTATCTACGGGTCAGCCTAGGTGGAAAATGGGGAAAAAGCAGTTATAGTGCTCAGAAATAATAAAATCCTCAAAACTGAAATTAAACTATATTTTCAGAAAATGAATAATTTTTTACAGAAAGATTCCATATGCAATGCTCTTTACACGAAGGACAACTCTGGCCTGACACCCATTGAAGTTTATCTTGAGTAAACACTCATGAATTGCGCAGATGACTTCATTAAGAAGAAGGGAGGGAAGCTTCTTCCCTGCCAGAGGGCAGTGACTGATGAGAGGAAGCAGACACTTTGGTTTTGAGCTCCAGATCTGATAAGTCAATTATTTAAAAAGCAGTTGAACAGACTAATAAGGATCATCCTGGAAAATGATGTTGCTTCTCCATAGTTGCCCTCTGCCTGTCACCTGCCTTGAGAGTACATCTGGTTCTTTTAGAAAAGAAGGGCCAGAACTGGGGAGGAACAAGCTCAAGTAGGTTCCTAGCATAGCCTGAGAATCCTATCCCTCAGTCTGATAATTTGAGGGTGTCAGAGTATGACTAGAGAGGGAAGAAAATGTTATGGATGGTAACTGCGTGTGGGTTGTCTCCATGAAAGGGCAAAACCTGGCTACAGGGATAGGCTCTTAGAGCTTGGCTCAACTGTGTACCTAACGAATGTGACTGTGTCACATTGGGTTATGAAAACATTAATAAATGTTTTCCTGAGCCTCCTACCACTTATTCAAGCTGGCTTAAGGAAGAACATTGATGAAAACTATTTAAAAAATCCCTGACATTTATTCTTTTCCTTCCTTTCCCCGATTAATTATAAAAGCAGATGCTCTGATGAGGTCAACAGTAAAATATACAGCAAAACGTTTTTATGATGGTTGCAGCTTAGTGGAATACGCAAGTTCAATTCTTTGTACACATCTTCCTGTGCTCTGTGATTCACCATAGCAACTGAAAGCATTAATTAATGCAGACAGCCAACATTAGAAAACAGCGGACAGTTCAGGCTGTATATAGATGCACGGACATCTTCAGAACCCAACCATTTTACATCTGATTTTGTTAGAAAAATACAATGTTTTCATATTTCTGGAAATTATTTCTTCTATACATGGATAAGTTAAACGGAAAAATTTAAACTTTTTAAAATTGAATTTATTGGGGTGACACTGGTCAATAAAATGACATAGGTGTCAGGTGTACAGTTGTATCACACATCATCTGTACATTGCATTGTGTGTTCACCAGCCCCGGTCAAGTCTCCCCATCACCATTTATCCCTTATTACTCTTATGACTGGAATTCAAATTCTTGAATATATTTGCAGATTGTAAGGACTTTATGAGCACTGACCATAGGAAAAAGGGCCAATAAAAAGGGCTGCTGCTTTTATAGAAACGAAGTGAGCTGCTGTAACAAGATTCTATTAAATCTGTGTAAATGTGAAAAGGTATAGTACTTCTACTTCAATTAACTACTGGTTGTGGAATGCATGACCAGATAGTTCCATTTTATTACCAAATGTTTAAGTTGCTTGTTTTTATCAGGGACAAGAAGCAATTCTGGAGTGGGAAAAGAAAATTAACCTGATAACTAGGGTATGTGGGAGACCCATCTGCAGGGGAAAGCTCAAACCCGATTTGTGGATATAGCTACACAGCTAAACAGTTAACCACTAACTTAATGGCTAAGGGCTAAAACATTGCTAGAAGTGTCCCAGTTTTGCAAAATTGTGTTCTTGCCACATCTGCTTTGATACTTTCTAATATTATAATAACAGCACAAAGACTTAAATTATCATAAAGATGACCAAAATAACGACCTTTCTCAATGTGGTTATCTAGAGCCAAGACAGTGGCGAGAACTGACAGAGGGGCAGAAGGATGCAGAACCAAAATACGGCATAGGGTTACCGGCAAACTGCAAAAATCTAAATTTCCTGGTAACATCAACCAAATTTATTCTCTAGTTTAAATTTTCCAACTGTAAATCTTGTCAAATCAACTGTTATTGATGCCTACATAATAAATTTGACAAATATCTATTGAATAACTATTTGTAAGGCACTGTGTGGAATATTGTGAAAAATCCAAATATTACCATAGTTCTTACTTCAAGATTACAGTACTCAATGGGAAGGATAGATATGCATACAACTACTATCTCAATAGCCAGAGGTAACCGCTATGAACAATTTCTTGTTTCCTCTTTCAGAACTATTTACTGAATACAGAAGCATACATATGCATGCATGTGTTATATACATATGTATATATGTCTAGTCAAGCAGACTTATTTAAACACACAAAATCACATTTATGGCTATACACAGTTTTTTACACAAAAGGGATATTATCAAACTTTTCTTACAAAGTTTTGATATCACCCCGTGAGAGTTATGCCACTTTTTTAATGAGAAGGCATAGTATTGTACTGTAATTTAGGTAACCAGCCTCTATTGATGGATATATTGCTTCTTTCCATGTCTCACTATTACAAATAATGTTTCGATAAATAGCTTCATTTATTTGTGTGCATGTACAAGTATATCCGTACAGCAAACTTTTAGAGGCAGAATTGCTCAGTAGGTCTTTTCCTTCTGGTAGGCAGGGCCCGGAGGTGGGCCCCCACTCTAATTCCTAACCTCTCTCTACCTTCTTTAAAATTTCCATTATCTTAGAAGCTCATGATGCAGCTGCACTGTTTTCTCTTGACCTCCTTTCCTGGTCACTCTCACTCCCCGGAGACTTCAGCTCTCGCTTACTGTTCTCCTTT
Organism: Trachops cirrhosus; assembly: GCA_028533065.1. Lineage (NCBI taxonomy): Eukaryota > Metazoa > Chordata > Mammalia > Chiroptera > Phyllostomidae > Trachops > Trachops cirrhosus. The sequence goes on along the minus strand of CM052551.1, from coordinate 14,457,046 downwards.
TCACTCCTGCTCCTTTCAAGATTTTCAGCGACTTTAACATCGATGTGCATTACCCATCTCCTATCCAGCTCTCCCCACCCACACTGATTTGTTCTTCCATCCTTCATAGTCCCTGTGGTTATAAGGAACTTTCTTATTGTAAGTCAATCTGCAGTCTGAAGTCTTGACTTCAAGATCTCCTCTCCAACAACTACTTCAACTGATTCACTTACAGTCACACTCCTACTGCACTAATTCTTGGACCTCATCAAGACTTCCAATACTCTTTTCACTATCAAATACCCTCCTCCTGTTTCATTTCTCCAAATCCCAGTTGAATTCAACTATCAGCCTTCCCCTAATTTAATCTAGCGCAGCTAACAGTTGTGGAGAAAACCACGCAACAAGGCTCATGGGTTGTCCTTTAAATTAATGACCACAAATTCGAAATGGGCACTCAAACTTTCCTGTAAATCCTACTTACATTCCCCTAATAAATTTGATTTCTAACCTACAAGATGACAGTTCTGTGATGTTTTCTCTTTTCCCCCTCCACCTTAGCTGCTAACTTGACATACTGGACTGAGAAAAATCAGACACGATGGCCCCGATGTTCTCACCGTCAAAAGGTAAAATGAAAGCGGTACCTCTGCTCCTCCCCAGGGAGCCCCTGCTGTGCTCTGGGTGCTCTAAGACCTCACTTCTGCAGCTCTCCCTTCTCTTCTGCATTGCCTATTTCTCCTTCAGGACAATTCTCATCAGGTTACACATATGCTCGAGTCTCTTTCCCTTGAGCTCACAATCTCTGCCAGCTATCATTCCATTTCTTTAACCCCTTCATGAAAAACTTCTTAAAAAGTGTTATACACATGCTACCTCTATTTTATCTTGTATCCTGTAACCCTCTCTACTTTGGTTTCCAGCTGCACTGAAACTGGGGGAGATAAGGTCAACAAAGACCTTCATGCTGCCAAGTCTGAGGGATTCTTCCCGGTCTTCGCCTTATCCACATCTCAGAAGACTGGACTCTAGTTACCGCTTGCTCCTGGGTCTTTAATCTCCTGGTCTGCCTCCCACCTTTCCGTCTCCTCCTCAGTCTCCATTTCTGGCTCCACATCGCCTATTCAATGCCTGGTCCTGGGCTCTCTCCTTTTCTCTTCCTAAGCGATCTTATCTAGCACCATGGCTTTAAATATCACCAAAATCTTGTTGACTCCTAATTTAGTATCTAACATTTCCACTTGGCTATCTAACAGACATCCACAACTTAACAACAGGACTTCTGATTTCCCCCCCAAACCTGAGAGTTATTCTTGTCTTCTCTTTTAACTTTGTCCCATCAATCTATTCCATTAAATGAGTCTATTGATTCTACCTTCTCTCCCAGGCTCCTTATCCAAACCACTTCCATCTCTTACCTGGACTATTGCAGCCACCTCCTAAGTAGTCTCCCTGCTTCTATTTTTGCCTTCAATAATAGAGTCTCCCCACAAAGTAATCTTTTCATACATAATTCAGTTCATGTCACTTACATGCTTAAAGCTCTTCCATGGCTTCCTATGACTTCAAAATAAACTTCTTTATTAAGGCCTATATGTCTCTACGTGATCCAGCCTGTACTTAGTGTTTAAAATTCTCATTTCCTCCTTACTCACTACACTTCAACCACACTGGGTTCTTCCTGTTCCATGAACTTGCCGGGCTCTCTCTTTTGTGAAAGCCCTTGCTCTGGTGTTCCCCCTCTGCTTGGGATGCTTTTTCTCATCATCCTTATGCGATTCTTTCTTTTAATTCAAAACTCATCTTAACTATCACTTCCTCAGAGAGGTTCTCTCCATCTAAAGTAGTCTTCCCCACCTCTACAAAGTTACTTTGTAACTTATTACCCTATTTATTTCCTCAATATCTCATTCAAATTATATCCTTTATTTGCCCCCTGGTTTACTGTCTGTCTCCATCATGTAAGTTCCTTGGGGGCAGGTACCGGTCTTTCCTGTCACTTCTATTTCACCAGCATCTACAACAGTTCTTGACATATTGAAGGTACTCAATAAATATTTGTTATATAAAGGGATGAAGCAATTGAACGATTAACTATATATGTATTTATGCAATAGTGACAAATGCTAACATGCTGACAACAAATGTGCATTTGAGCTTCGTCTGGAAAAATGAATCAGCCAGATCAGAAAGGTCTGCTGTCACGAACTAATCATGTGCAACATACTCTTCTGGTGGTCTCTGGTGTCCCGTTAGCAATAATAGCAAATTTTTGGTTCAGCAATTCTCATATAAAATTCATAAGAAAATTAGTATTTGTACTTTTATCACAGCAATCAGAAGACTATTTAATGGAGTTATGTTTTACAAAAAGCCTTTAAGATAGGTAAATAGCTTTGGACTGGCTTTGATTCTTCCCACTTAACCTACATTTCTGAACCTTGGCGCCAAGATCCTTAAACATTTTATTGGAAAGAGTGTACGCTCTGAACTGAACCCCAGATGTTCTGCCTCTTAACCTTGTTTTTTAAAAAGATTTGTTCTCTGTTCTATTACCAAATTATAGAGTTTTTTAATAAAAGGAATAAAGTGAAAAAATATGTAAAATAGTCATCTAAGTACCTTAAAACATTTTTCTCTTTTCAGAAATTAATTATATTTATAAAATACTATTCCTCCAAGGCTTTTAGATTATGATTAGCTGAAATTATGGAAGTTTTATACCAACGGTAAAAATTCTTACATCAATCCATCAAATAGGATCCAGCAACATATATTAGCTTCTTTATAACATGTGGTTCCAATAAAAGTTCCACAAAAATATAATTTAAAACTAGGTAGAGTGTATATTTAACATTTCAGGGTGGCCTAAGTAAGTTGTTCTGGACAAGTTTTGTTTTTATTAAAACTAACAGAACACTGGATTAAAATAAAAATTAATTGCTTCCTTCAGTTAATACCCCCAAAGAAAGCCATCCTTTTCTTCTGTGTAACAAATGGCCTTTGTTAATTAGGTCTCAGTTTGTATGCTGGCCACATTTGGCGAAGTCCAGCCCTTACCTAAAATAGTAACAACCTGCTCCGGCTGGCAATCAGGCAGCAGACCTATTTTTGGCTTTAATGTTTGAAACTCCAAATGTTAGATGCCATGGAACTGAACCTTAAATGGCATAAGCAAACTGGTCTGGTACCAAAGGACAGAATGTAAGTATTTGGATTGTTCCAAACACCTGCTTCTTTATTCCAAAAGAAGTAATGTTTCAGGTTTAGCAGGTGAATTTATATCTAAACTTGACACACGTGAAACCAAAAGAATCTTAGAACTGAAACAATAGGGGAGGGAGGAGTAGAACAATATAATCGGAGTTGTAGTCCCTCATATTACTCTAAATTTTCTATTTTCTTAGTGTTTCTGTTTTTTATGATTAATATCTTTGTATCTTACCTGTCTCTGAGTGTGCTGGGGCCTACATAAGGGTACAGGTTTTCTTTAAGCTTTCCTTTGATGAGATGGTCCAAGGTCTCATGTAGGAAAGGTTGATGCTGAGTATATACATTTTCTATTCCCTAAGACAGGGGAAAATAGTTCTTATGTCATTGTTAGGAAACTCGCAATATAATGGCTTTCCCGAAAAGGACATGTACTTGATAGAGATTATGAGATAGATTCAAATAGGAATTTTAGGAGAATTTTATGGTTAAATAATTTAAAAATTATATTCATCAACTGGAAACCTCATAATAACATTCTGTAATTTAAGGCTAGCTATATAAAGGAATTTTAAAAATGGACTTGCTAAATCCTTTATCATGTATTCACTGACTCTCATCTTTTTTGTGAAAGTGTTATATGATAGGTAGAAAAAAATAAAGGGAAGGAATTATGTAGAAGAGGAGACTAGACACACTCAGGAAAATGGAAAAATTTCAGGCAACATAAGACAGGCTAGCAGATTAGAACTAGTTTTTGATAATTTTAAGAAAATAGGTCCGTATTTTTAAAAGAGCTAAAAACTGTTTGCTTCATTTTTACTTTCCTTCAAAGAAAAACTACCTAACAAATCTCAAATGATAAACAAATGGGGTAAAATAGTGATGACTAACAGAGCTGTCCTTTTACTCCTGGGTATTTCCTGGAACTATCTCGGTATTCTCTGCTCAGCTATTTGGTCCGGTGCTGACACTGCTCCAATATAGAATGCGTTTTTATAAAAGCTTTCAGGAGGTTGTCTGCTTTAATTTCACTAAATCAGCAGTAATCCCGGAGTTCCTCTGACCATAAGCATTCACTCTGGGCCTCAGGGGTTTCACCTGCTCTTCATGCAGGACAGCACCGAGATGCCTACCTTCAGTCCTTTGAGGAACTGTTTGGTGATGGCCACAGCATCTTTGGGGCTGAAGAGGTCACTTCCCCTGACCCGTTTACCACCATATTCAACAACTGCAGACACGAGCTATAAAAAACAGAGAGAGAGAAACACTCTTATTGCTTAGGGATCAGGAAACTCATTTCACAAGAAAATAACTTTATTAAGGAAATGAAGGCATGAGAGAACAGAATTATACATTTCTGTGAATAAAACAGTATGGTATCATTTGCCAGAGAAAACCTGTAATAGTAAAGTTGGTTCCTGTTTGGTGGGATTAATATATAAATTTGGTTACCTTTCGGTATTTCTCAGAAACGCCTTTATTCCTGAGGTCCATCATCAGTCCTGGCAGGCTATTGCTGCTGTGTCGCTCATAATGTAAGGCGTAGAGCATCACCAGGCGGGTGGCATCAAACTCTGTCACTCTGGGGTTCTGCAGGAGCCTCTTCACATTCTGAAGAGAGAGAGAGAAAACTGGTATTTATCTCCCCTCACTTGAGCGATGTTGTGTAAGATCTCAGATGTGATCATTACTGAATGGCAGTGATGCATCTGAGTTAATGACTAAGATTACTACTGCTGTCAATGTACAGGATGCAACCATAGAAAATTAGATGCCTTTTGCCTAAGATAAGAATTAAATAAGGAGCCCTGGCTGCTGTGGCTCAATGGAATGAGCGCAGGACTGCAAAGCAAAGGGTTGCCAGTTTGATTCCCAGTCAGGGCATATGTCTGGGTTGCAGGCCAGGTTCCCTGTAGGGGGTGCATGAGAGGCAACCACACATTGATGTTTCTCTCCTCTTTCTCCCTTCCTTCTCCTCTCTCTAAAAATAAATAAATAAAATATTTTAAAAAATTAAATAAGGAAATAAACCCCATGGTGATTGCTTTAGGACAAACATGAAGTAACTATGGATAGTTCTTTTCTTTCGTTTAATGAGACGGCCCAAGGCTTCACGTAGGAAGGGTTATGATATCCTTGCCGAAACAAGGAACAACATATACTATTTCTACCACTTCGATCACTACAGCACAGAACTGACCAGTTGATTTGCAAAATTGTACTTTTTTCTCTAGTGACTAACCAGTGAAATGGAGACAAATTTGTAGCATTTTACAAAGGAGAACTGGGCTTAATCTCCAAGAAGCATCAGCTGTAACAAAATGTCTCAACATCATTTACAGGGATATGATTGCGTAAACAGCATGTAATCTTTAAATCAAATACTTATGATCTCAAAAGGGCAGGCACTGACAGCAGAGAAAGCTAGACAAAATCAAGTTTAGGTTTTGTCAATCCTCACACTAAGAGATACATGTAGATTTATATTTATTATGTAGAACAAATTAATTCAAGCCAACAAATACTACTTGAGCCCTTTTAAGTGTGAGACACTATGCCGGGCACTGGAGGAGATGGACACGGGTGAGTTAGACACAGTTTCTGTCCTCAGTGAGTTCCCAGATAATCGGATGCAGGGGATAAAAAAAGCATAGCTCCTTCTGCTACAAAGCGTGGGTCTTTAGCTCAATGAGATTGGTAAATATGGAAATAGTGTCAGTTTAACTCAGAAGGCATATTGATTTATATGTAATTTTTCCAGCATGTTAATATTTCAAAGAAACCGGGGACAAGCTTCCTTAAAACATTTAGGGAAATGTTTTTTCCTTAACATATTTTACATATTGGTAAAATATGTTAAGGAAAAAAAATAGCCTCTATGAGAAGTAAAAGCTTTTGAGACCTTATATTTTGAAGAATAAAACATGAGCCCCATGACTAAGGCCTCAAAAGACGGACTGACTATGTTTCTAGGTGCAAATGCCAGTGGAGATTTAACAGTGCTAGTATTTTTATTAGGGTTGTTATTATTTTTATTGGGCTCTGCTTACAAAGTTACATAAATTTCTTTCTTTTTTTAAATTATATAGACTTCAACTGATCTGCTTATAACCCAATTTTCCCATAACCCTTGCTTATTTTTAGTGCATGACTTTGCAGAATGTGATGCATACAGAACACATATGTGGCATCACAGCAGAAACATATGTGTGCAAAAAACAAAACAAAAATAAAAAACTGAAAATCAGTGCAACAGGGGGAAGGGGACCCAAAGTGAAGTGTGTCTGGCTGCTGAAGAATCAAGAAAAACTTCATGAAGGAGATAACATTTGCAAAATGCCCTAAAGAATGTTAGAATTAGTCTGAGAGACTGAAGGAGGAGACACTATTAATGGGAATATGGAAATCAGAGAAAGAAATGGGTAGGGTTGGAGGACTGGCAAGAGTCGAGTCCGGAGGGCACCAGATTCTGAGGATATAAGAACTAACATCTATATGGCACTTTACAACTTACGAGATGCTTTCACAGTGGTTACCTTCTCAGTATTTCACAGCAACCAGGTCTCGCATCTAAGAACCCTCCCAGGAGCCCCCCAGACAACTTTCAAGTAGAAAGTTCCCTGAGAAGGGTTCCTATTGCTGCTTCTTTAAGGGTGAACTTTCCACTACCATGATTCTTAAGGAATCAAAAAGGAAGAAATTTCTCTTCTATAGATTTAAACCTTGCAGTGTAAGAAGTCCCTTACTTTTTTTTTTTTTTTGTTTTGTGGTACCTCTTCCACAGGGCAGTCACTGAATATAGCCTATTTAGAACATCAGTTGAAATGTTCCACTAGTTTTTACTATAAAGTAAAATTTCAGGTTATAAATTATTATCAGGTAAAATACTCAATTTCATATGTATTTCAATTAACTTGGCCTAAGTTAAAACACCTCTCTAGGATCTCTATTGTCATTTTTCCGACAGGCACAATGATACATTTTCTGCCCTTGCAGTCACTCTTTTTACCTCACATCTACTCAATTTCTGGCTGACCTGTCTCTGTACTTTTAGACAAACCTGAGATACTCAAGTAATCACAGACCCACAAACCCGTACGGGGACAGTCAAAGACTATTTGCAGCGATTAGCTTTTGCCCTTCCTCCTTTCTAATTGCGTTCCCTTGGACTTGACTGGGCTGTTTCCCACTAAAGAACGCACTTCTGCTCCTCCAGATGTGATGGTGGTATTTACAGTCTCTGGCTGGACTCTCAGCTCTCCCGCGAGGACCTGGCCCACAGCTGATCTAAGATTACTTTGAGCAGACTACTTTGCTTACTTTTGAGCCCTCAGAACCCATGGCCCAGGTAACGTTCTTGCTAGACTTATCTGCTTCATCATGGAGACAAGCCTGTAGGGACAAGCTGAGTTCCTTCTTCTTTTTCAGCTCTGCAAGTCCTTGAAGAAGTAAGGCACTTCTTGTCTGCCTGGATCTCATGTTATTCTTTGACTTACTTTGAAACTACGTATTTCCCTCACAGCTACTTGACCCATTAACTTTACTCACAGTGCCATGCATGACAGTGAGATTCCAGGGTACTAATCAGAGAAGAGGAAAGGAAGAATCTGAGAGATTTCTAATTACATAGAAGGCAGGTGCTTGCTACATGGTGGCATTTATACATTGGAAATACGACTGAATTTTATAATAAACTTGTTGATTCCCCTTTTCTTATTAAAATTTATACATGCCTTGAGTCTATCAAGAGACACACTGTCATATTAACAGTGGTAGAGTACAGGACTCAACAAAACTATTGTCTACTTAAGGAGAAAAGATTCAAAAGTCTTTCACTGAATTCTAACATTTGTGTAGGCCGTATCAAGGAATAGGAAAAGCAAAAACACTATCTTTGGAGGTCAAGTTTCAAAAAAGAGCTAACAGTCACTTAGAAGACAAAAAACAATTCTTTTCTGACAGTTAGAGATTCTTCCATTGTTTTAGGATGATTACTTTTATGATTTCTTGTATTGAAACTATGATAAAGCACTACAGGAAAAAAATAACGACATACTATCTTTGAAACCATTGTACAAATTATAGAAGATTATAATAAAGACTGCTCCATTGTTTGCATTAATTTGAGCTAAAGGACAGGAGCTCTACCTTTTCTCTACAATCACATCTATGCAGTAAAACAGTCAATGAATGACATTACTCATTGAACAGATTAGAACAGCAGGATGGAATTGGCAGAAGCATTCAACATGCTGACATGATAAAAAATGAATCTAATCTGACAGTTTGAGAGAACAGTATCTGGGGACTATAAAGAGCTTATCTAGGAAAGATGACAGAAAGTAGGCAGAGCCCAATTCCACTGACTGGTAAATAGTCTAGTCAACATAAAATTTAGCTTTGCTCTAGATCTTCTGGGCAATGTTCTTTCTGGTTAAACGTTGTTTTAGAAAGGATCATTTTTACTCTAATAATGAAAGTAAAATGGTCAGTTCTATGTGTTCCAAACAATTTCCTTATGCTTTTAATGAAAAGCAAAACAAAAGAGAACCACAACAACAAAAACCCTTCTGAAATCAGGGAGGTCCAAGGTTATGACTGAACTAAGAAGAGAACGTGCCTGGATGCCATAAAAAAAAGAATGTACCATCAAATAATAATACTGATAATGGTGGCAGTTAATACTTGTTGAATGTTACAAACCAGGCACCATACGAAGTGCTTTACATGTATTAGCTCACTGCACCCTCACAAAAACCTTTAAAGTACTGTTATTTTCCCTCATTTTACAGATGAAAAGAATAAGACTTAAGTGGTTAAGAATCATTTTTAGCCCTGGCCAGTGTGGCTCATTGGTTGGAGCGTTGTCCCAAAACCAAAGGGTCGCAGGTTTGATTCCTGGTCAGGGCACATGCCTGGGCTGCGGGTTTTTTCCTGGTCCAGTCCCAGTGCTACCATCCCGGGCCCGGGCTCGTACGGGAGGCAAGCAATAGATGCTTCTCTCTTGTACTGATGTGCATCGATGTTTCCCTCTTGCATCGATGTTTCTCTCTCCTTTCCTCTCTCTCTAAAAGCAATGAAAAGGTGTCCTCAGGTGAGGATAAAAAAAAAAAAATCATTTTCAAATCCAAGCCATTGAAGTGGCCCAAGCTCTTAGCCACTACTCCATTAATAGGTTGATTTGAGATCTTTTACCCAAGACCAGGAAAGAAGGACATAAAATAGACTAGTTTCTCCTTCCAAATAGAAAGTTGTGGCACAACAATACAGGGGTGGGGTGGGGAACTGTGTGCTTTCTGAAGATGTTTCTCTCCATGGTACAGAAAAAAATCTTCCTTACTAATCAAATGAGTCTTTTCTGAGGCTATGGATACGTTTCAGTGGTAGTACATGGCAGTTTGGTTCTAGTAAAATTCTAAATCAAATTTTTGTTAGCCTGTAGAATAACTGATTAGAAGTGGCAGCAATTTATAGGTTGATTTTTGGCAATATATGACCTTTTTTTTCCCTCACCATGTTATAGTTACTATTCAATAAAGCAGACCCCATCTCTACTCAAAAATCCTCAGCTCAGTGCTTTGTGATATATTATCATCTAAGGTCAAGCCCAGGGGTGCTATAACCCGTCCAGGGGTCAGGCGCTGGTACCCACTCATTATCTAACAAAAGTACCTTTTGTACTCTATTTAAAGCATGTTGCCAGAGAAATTCTCTATGATGGGGGAGGACAAACCAACTGCTCACTATAAAGCCCTAATACCACAGGCGAGAAAACCTTGAGAAGATAATTTAAAAATATAAAGTGGATCACAAATGGAATTCATATTTTAAAAGTACTATCTTTCTTTTAAAGTGACTCCGATATTCCCCCCTCCCCAAAAAAAGATGTCAGGCAAGGAATTACAGTAATTTTTTCCAGCTCTTTACCATATTGTAGAGAGATACAAATACAGATATTAAAACTGGCCAGTGATTAAATTTGGTTCTATTGCTTTAAAGGGAAAAAAATGATAAAGAAAGATAAGGAAATTTAAATTTAGTTATAAGGCCGAATTTTGTTTTTATTTAGTGAGAGAAGAAAACTTGTTTCATTGAGAAAAAAGGTTTATACAAATATTTCTATTAGTTTATTTCTATAAACTGTCTTCAGTAGTGTTATAAAAGTAAGTTGGTCAAGTTAAATGGATCGTGACACATCTTTACGAAGGAATACTATTTAGTGATTTAAAAGACTAGTCTTTAAGTTTTGACCTGAAACCATCTCTGAGGCACATGGTTAAGTGATAAAGTAAATGCAGAACTATGTGTACAGTGGGGTATCATTTGAATTTAAAGAGAGAGACATTCAAACAGGCTTGCACACACACAAAATAACTGTAAGGAAGCATGTGAAACTAGTAACAGACTCAGCTTTTAGTATATATCTTTCACCAAGAACTTATCTATTTAAGAATCAGAATTTAAGACAACTGAAGAATAATAAAGGCAGCCTGGTTTTTGTGAAGGTTTCCAAGCACAGGGATAAAATTAAAAGGGATGACAAAGATACTTTTCATAAATATAAAGCAAATGGCATCATTATGGTTTTCAAGATCATGGTGTTTTCAGAGGAAATTTTGATAAATATTTAAAAAAATTAAAAACCAACAACTACAGACACCAGTAAAGACCTTGGTATGTATAACCAGAGCAACCACCAGTGGGTGTATTTCTTTCTTCTGGTTGCGCCATATATTTAAAAAATTATACTTACAGGACGGGAATGAACATTTACAAAGCACCTATCATATATGAATAACTTTACATATTTCATTGAATCCTCAATCTAAAAGTCTGAAATCATTATCCCTGAGGCTTGGCAAAGTAAGTAATTTTCCCAAAGAGACTGCGGTATGTAGAGACAGGCTATTCACCAGGACAGCCTTGTGGCTCCAAAGCCTGTGGTTTTCATTTTACCACACTGGCTTTATTTCATAAGGTAAAATCACAGCAGGGAAAAGAACGAAAGAAAGAAAGTTTTAGAATATTGGGTCCTTATCGACAAGGAAGTGTGCTTCTTATACTAAGTGGCTTAGAAATGACTATCTCCCCAAGAACTCTTATTCCCCATTGTCAGTGATACCATTTGGTGTCATTTCTCGGGAACCTTGGAATTATCTCTGATTTGTTCTGTCTTATTATCCTTATATCCAATCTGTCACTAAATTACTGTTTTCTCCCTTGAAATGCCTCTCATATGTTCCCTTACTGTACATTTTTTACTACCACTGCTATGGAACTACTAGCCTCTCTGACTTCAGTTTTATCATGGCCAAAGTATCTCAACCAGACTAAATTTCCGAAAATACTGCTTTCAACATAATCAACTTTCTACATAAGACCCTACACTGCACCTCTTTGCCCTTCTCCGAAAGTACCGATACCTCTTCAAGCTTCTTCATAAACGGTTCCTGCTTACCGAGTCAATGCTATCTCCTTCTCCCCTCCCACACTCATTCTCAACAAACAGGCCAGACTGGTGCTATTTTCTGCATACTCCTGCGTCTTTGCTTTTGCTGCTGGGCCTGACTGAAATCCTCCTCCAGACTCGGCTCATTCTTCATGGTGTACCTCAGTGGCACCTTCTATCAGAAACTGTTCCTAACAACCTCCAATCTTATAGTATCACAGTATCAGAACTGTGGTTTAATGAAACATTATGTTAAAACACTGTTTAACTGTTTCTTGTGCTTCAGTCTTGTCTCTTTAACTAGACTGTAAATTTCTTGAGGCCACAGTCTGATTATGTCACTTTTCTTATAAAATTCTCTGTTGGCTCTCATCACTTTTTTTATCCTCACCCAAGGACATGCTTATTGATTTCAGAGATAGGGGAAGGGAGGGAGAGAGAGGAGGAGAGAAACACTGATGTGAGAGTGAAACATTGATCAGTTGCCTCCCATGCACGCTGCCAACTGGGGACTGAACCCGCAACCCAGACGGGTGCCCTGACCAGGAAGTAAACCCATGACCTTTGGTTTACAGAACAACGCTCCATCCAACCAAGCCACGCTGGCCAGGGCTGGCTCCCATCATTTTAAGATTAAAGCCCAACCTCCTTTCAAAGCCATAACCTGGCCCCTGTATGTCTTTTTGGCTTGTCTAAGACCACTTCTCACCTTGTAGCCTGCCGCAGCTACACTGAATTATTCTCTGTTCCCTTATTTACTTATTTATTACATCTCCAAGTCTGCATTCTCTCTGCTGAGAATCTCCCCACTTTTCTCTGGCTGGTGCACTCCCCCTACTTACTACCTGTCTAGAACCACACCTAGCGTCATCTTCTCTAAGCAGCAGTAAGAAGCCTCAACCTTAAGGAAAACTGTTGTCCTTTCTAAGTGTTTCCACATCCCTTTGGAAATACCTCTAGAACAGCACTTATTGCACGGCATTGTAAACCCTGGTTTGCATTTCTTTCTCCCCAGTCACGTGAGCTCTCTGAGAGGAAGCATGGTGTCTTATTGATCTCTGTGCGTCTAGATGCTCACAGTACCACGCACATGTAGGGGGCATTCACGTGTTTGTGGAATGAAAAACTGATGTTCAGTAATAAAAAAACTTAGATATTGTAACTTAATATATATTTTATCTTTTAAAATATTCCTAACAACCCGTGAGATAACTACCATTATACCTATTTTTCAAATGAGGAAATTAGTTCAGAGATTAAGCCAAGGGCTCCAGGTCACAAAGCCAGTAAGTGGCAAACCAAACACAAAATTCCCTATCTTCTGATTTTAGTCTAGTATTCTTCCTAGTAGACCAGGTTGCCCTCCTAAATACTCCATTAATTGCCTTAACCCTTTGGGACTGCACATTTATTCTTCTTCGGCTCTTATCATGTATTTATCTTAATATTAAATTGTGTTCTTATCTCAACCCCTTGTTAGACTGTAAGTTCCATATCAGTGAAGAAGGATTACTTGCCATTGTAGCTCTTGCTGTGCCTGGCACAGTGCCTTACAAAGTAGGTGCGCATCAAATTGGACTGAATAGATACCTGGAGAGCGCTGGAATGGTCATTTTGACAGGCCAGTTCTTGTTCAACCTCCGACACTTCCAGCAGGTTCCGCTCACCAACCAACCGAGACAGCTCTCCGACCACTGTCACGTGCTTTGATACGGTCCCAGACATCTTCTTGAACTGTGGGTAATTCTCCACAAAGGCCTGCCATGGGAAAAACATCAGTTGGGGGGCCTGTTATTTCTTGACCAAGGAGAGGCATGTATGAAGGGGAAAAAGAAGCAGGGACTGTTCTGCTCAGGAAAAGGCACCTACAGTGCTCAGCCCCATGGCCCTCTGTTATGCCTAGGAAGAGAGGAACTGGTAGGTCGAGCTCTTTAACAATCCAAATGTGACTGAAGAATTGAAAGGAGCTTAGGGCTTATTATGAAGTTTTTATTATGCTTTTCCTAAAGAGAAATATTACAGAAAATACCTCAAATGAGACAAAATGAATTCAGGTAGAAATCCGAATAGACCAGAAATACTGCTTACATATAAATAGTCCAAAACTTGTATGTTAGCCATCCATGCACATGTTCGATTTACCTTCATGTCTGCTATTGATTCTAGTTTTTGCTGTTCTTTGGGCTTCTTCTTCTGAAAGTCTTCCATGAGATTCTTTATATTGCTACCAATCTCAGCAAAATTCAGGTACATATTCTGTGAAAAAGAAAGTTGGAAACACAGTTCTATCAACTAGTTGACTTTTAGACAATGTAACCAAAGTGAAAAAGAATTGTGACTACAGTTAGAATTAAAGGGCAAGGAAATTCCACCATAATTACCAAATCTGGACATCAGTCAGGATACTGGTAATGAATACTATTATTATTCTCACAAAGGGCTACCGAAGGGAGGGAAGTAAGTAAATTGGGTTCTAATTTTAAAAGTAGAAAACAAAGTATGCGATTCCTATGAAAAGAGCATTGTTAGAGCAGGTCAGAATCCAAACCTTCTGCCTTTCCTTGAGATGCAGTTCAGCCACACGATGCTGCTACCATCCTTCCACGTGAATTCTCACAGGTCAGTGTTGACCTTCTTACACAAAAACAGCTGAACTCAATTAAAAAAATTAAAACCACTTACATTAGCGTAGAATTCATCGTTTTCCGCAGATAGGACCACCTCTCTTAAGTCTTTACTGATCCCTGGCACTCTGGAAAGATCGATCCGATTGTTGTTTATGCCAAGAAGTTCATGGACCATGGCCTGGTATGTCCACTGAATAAAGAGTTATGACAAAAATGTTGATAACTGACAAAACATGGAAATAGTAAATTTTCAGAAAACCAAAAACTAGTAACTTTCTTAGTAACTAGCCTTCTTTATACAGAGGTCCTCTATTTAGTTCAATTTTTATTAATACTTTGTGTTATACTGAGCATTAAGATTGTCATCTTAGTTGGTTAAACATCCAAAAGTCAAAATATGTTTATATTTCACACTTTTGGGAGGGCAGCAGGATCAATATTCCTGATAAAAAGAAAACAAATTAGATCTATCATCAGCTCCAATTTTGGCCTGTGAATTAAGAGTATATTTTTGGCTTCGCAGATAGGGCTATATTGGTACTGCAGTTACAAGCTGTACCATTTCCTGTACGCTTCTGTGGTTTGCTGCAGCATGAGAAGTGTGTTCTTGCAGATCTAAGTGGAGCTATATTTAACCTGGGAACACTAATATTATAAAAAAAAGCCTTGTGAGTTGATGAAAACACAAACTCACAAGCTTTATATTTTTACTTAATATGAATTGTGAAGAAGGACTGGTTTCTAGTCTTACTAATGTGAACTTATTTGGTAAAACTGGAAAGGACAAACCCCAAATTATGTCTTCTCACCATTTATGGAGAATGGTTACTTTTAATCATAGGCCCATTGGACAAAACTAAGTATCTTCCAGCAAATTACTTAGAATCTGGTGCTAGAAATATTTGTATATGTATATTTCATCTTTAAAAAATATATACATTATTAAGAAATAACTTGAAGTATAAAAGATGTTTTATTTCCTAAAATACTTTCCAAATGAATCCTGGAAATAGCAAGTTTCATTAGGGGATTTAAAAGAAGCACAACAGAATGTTTTATGCTTCCACAGACAGCATGCTGTGCGTGCTTCTGCCATCAGCACTTTCTCTATAATTAAATTATCTGTTTGCCTCTCTCCCCATTGGATCATGAGCTCCTTGGGAGCAGAGACTGTATCTTTTAACCTTTTATCTCCAGGACTTATCACATTATCTGGCACACAAAAGGTCCTTCGTGAAATTTGAATGAATGGTTGCTTTTCTTTGGGAAACAGAAGTATAGGCAATCATTTCTCTTTCTAATTTTTTAATATTATCAAAATTTCTTTAGTGAGCAAATATTACTTTGAATTTTAGAAATATAAGCCTATTGTACCATAGAGAAATTACATTCCACATCCACAGATTTTCCCAGCACTAACATTATTATAAGCTGGGAAGGAACTGAAATACAGACTTTCCCTACCAATTTAAAGTCAATACTAATAAAGCAAGGCTCTGTGCCTGTACTTGCAGAAGAAGAAACACTGGAAGCCCTGGCTGGGTAGCTCAGTTGGTTAGAGCATCATCCCAGTATGCCAAGGTTTCATGTTTGATCCCCAGTCAGGGCATATACAAGAATCAACCAATGAATGCATAAATAAGTGGAACAACAAATTAATGTTTTTTTTCTCTCTCTCTAAAAATCAATAAAATAAAAATAAAAGAACAGACGATGGTAAGACACAGTCTGCTTGAAGGCATGTGTAACCTAGGCAGTTGGAAACAAAGGTTTACCATGGCAAGTGCAGCATGATACATAAGAAAGACACAAAGTTCCCCAGTACTTTTAGGAAAAAAAGAACATGCCTGACAAAAAGAAAAATGGCTTCAAGATGTTTTAAGAGTGATTTTCAGGTAGAATTTTGATAGGTGGATTGGGAAGAGAAGGTATTCCAAACGTTCCGGAGTTTAGACAGAGGTTACAACATGAATAAAACGATGGCAGGAAACCATGTGCTGTATCTGCAGCGTTGTGAGCTGCAGGTTTTACGCAAGGTTGGGCCCACACTGTGAAGGCTTTTGGATGCCAAGATCAGGAGTCTGTGCTTAACTCAGTAGGCAAATGGGAACCAATGAAGGTCTTTTTTTTAAATCCTCACCTGAGGACATGTTTATTAATTTTTTAGAGAGAAGTGGGGCGGGGGGAGAGAGAGGGAGAGAAACATGGATGTCAGAGAGAAACATCAATCAATTGCTTGCCTCCCATGTGTACCCCAACAGGGGACTGAACCTGTAACCTTTTGGTATACAAGACAATGCTCCAACCAACTGAGTCACCTGCCCAGGGCCAGTGAAGATTTTTAAGCCAGGAGTAATCAGGATCAGAACTGTGCTTTGGAAAAATTAATGTAACAACATTGTGTTTGTGAAATATATTAGAGTGAGAAGGAATGAAAAGTAGAGATGAAGTAGATGACTATTTCAGTATTCCCATGAGTGATTAGGGTTTACAACAAGGTAACAGCAGCAGAATGGAAAGAACAGACACTGCTAAAGTAGAATCTACAGAACCTAGAAGTTGCCCTGATTAGGGATGGAAATGGCGGTAGAAAGGGACAGGAAGGATGAAGCAAAGAAAGAGTCAAAGATTACTGTGGCTGGAAGAATAGTGATACTAAAGTACCACGAAATACAAGGCAAAAACAAGAATAACTGAAAACAAGGAGGCAAATAAATGGATCATGCTGTTCATTTCCACATCTGCATTTTGATGAATAGCACTTGAAATCATCCTTCTGTTATGCTAACAAAGGGTTCTGCACCTGGTTTAGCAATGGGGTGATGGCATCATCGCAGCGATCTAAAATAAGTAGCAATGGAGGAACTTCAGTCCGCCGGAATTCAAACAGTTCATATTCTTTAGTTATCACTTGCTGTGGGTGAGAGAGAAAGGTGGTTTGGTCAACCAATTAGCTGCAAATAGAGATGATATAAATAGGAAATTAATACATAAAAATCATATTTAACAAAAGTTCTTTGCACCTTCATAGACCTTCCATAAAAGGATTCAAAAGTTGACAAAGTTTAGTAGAATTCTGTTTAAGAGGATAGGATTTTAAAGTATTTTACAAGTGGTTTGATTGGATCAAAAGAAGTTAAATAGCTTGGAAATGTTTCTTGGGTTAAACCTAAAAATTTTAACTTTAATTTGTTGCTTTTGGTTTTGAATTATGAAGACCTACCTCTTTGCCAGTAGACCTAACACATCATCTCCTTGGTTGTTGATAAAATATTCCTTTAGTTTCTGAAATGTGATAGGGAAGTGAATGACCTTGATGTTTTGGGAGAAGAGATAGGGAAGGCCTACCTTAACACATTCCGCAAGCCTCTTTGCTGCCTCTGATGAAAGCTGGTAACGAATCATGGGACATTTCTTCAGGGACAAAAGGACAGCTGTCAGTCCTTGAGTTGTTCTGGATAGCTGGGCTGGATCCCAATTTCGACCCTTTTTAAATATTCAGAGAAAATATTTAATTTTTTCTTGCTTGTTGAATTAACTCTCACCTGATAAATAAACTTAAAAAAAAAATCCTTTCCTTCCATACCTGGCAGCAACCCAAAATATTGAGGGAAAACAAATGTGGATTCACAGCAATATAATCTCCATAAAATTCCTGCAAGCAAAGCACCAAGATCGGTCAGTCACTCCGTAAACCGCAATGGTATCATGCAGTAGTGTTTTCATATGCGCTGTGATACTATGTGATGTGGTCCAATTTGAGGACATGCAAATGCGAAAGATACAAAAATTGATAAATGAACAAAAACCAATGTGGGGAATTAATAAAATAACTGTAAAACAGTAGCACCAATAATAAATCTTAAAAACATAAAACAAAAATTGTAGAAGTATACATACCATGTTTCTGGAGACCCCTATGCATACTTATCAATTAGTGAACAAGAAAACACTGCTACAGGATATACAATGTTCTACTCAAGTGCAAAAAGAACTTTGCTTTTCAGTGCACTCTCATGAGGGAGAATATGGTTCAAAACAGGTCATTCTTTCTTATTCATTTTCATAAAGAACATCCTTCCGAATAGCCAGCACTTGTTTATTTGCAGTCCTGAAGACAATATTCTTCAGTTGGGTGATAAACATATTCAAACATTTGTGATACATGTATTTAAGAACACTAATCTGTTTAAGAAGGAAAGGGTAACATGATCTAATGTAATGTATTATACACCATGCAGAATAAATGTTTAGGAGTTTCCAAGTTTTAACCTAATGACAATATACGCTTATTATTCCCCAAGCAAGATAACCACAGACAGAACTTTAAAAAACCTCATTCATATGCTTTACTTTCTATTCTCTTCCGATCAGACATAGTTCTATAGATGAACATTCTTATAGGGCAGCTCATAAGGCTATCACAGGACATACCCGACTCTGTCGCCAACCCTGTGAAACTCTTCCTACCAGTCTAGTAGGACCCAGTACCAGTCCAGTCTCCTTATTCCCACTGACGCCTTTAATTCTGTCCCCATCCAGTTGGATGTCTCTTCCAAACTTTCTAAATATGCGTATAGTCTGGTGCGGTGCACACTTATCGTGTCTGATGAACAGCACCTTCCCTATTTTTAGACTCAAATCTTTAAAAAGGGCCAATATAAGAAACGAGTTATAGGACCAAGATGTTTACCTGAACCTCAGCCACAACTTCCTGTTCATCAGCTTCAGCTAATGACTTCACATCACTCTTGCTGATCACATTACTGAAATCTGAAACAGACATATGAGTTGTTGTTGACTAAAAGGAGATCATCTTTGCTGCAATTAGACATAAGTGGGCCTAGAGGTTAAAGCCTAATGACCAAGGGGAGTTTAGTATACACTGTGGCACAGGTCAAAGTTGAACGCCTTCAAAGTGGAACAAGTAGCACAAATATGTTTAAACCCATAAATTCATAATAATACTTTTTATAAAAGGACCACCGTTGTGCATATTGAAGGATTCTAGGGAATCAAATCATATGCTGAAAATAGCAAAGGGAAAGAAGTAAGCTTTTATCCTTTTATATACAAACTGTACTACCAGACAAGCAAATAGTAGGTGAAGGGAAATTTCTCTTTATAGAACCATCCCAGCTAAAAAATAAAGAAGGAATGATAATGACAGAATTACAACACCATTTTTTCAACCCCTAATGAATCGGCGGAAGGACCTAGGCATCGAGCATCAACCGCTGCTAACGTTACAGTAAGAGACGGTCAACAGAAGCACACCACACTACCTATGAAGTATTCTGCCACAAAGAAATCAAACCTGAATCTAATTAGGCCTCTGTATCCAGGTACCAACTTACAGAAACCGAAAGACAAGAGAACATTTTAAACTGCAAAGAACATGTTAAAATACCTCACGGGGATGCAATTGGTAAGATCCAGGCTGTAGGAAACTTTAACAGAACCATGTGCTTTCTTCAACAAATAAATTGCACAGAAGAGAGAACCAAGAGAAAAAAAGAAAAGGTTAAACAACACATCAACCAATAGCAATGTGTGGACCTTACTATGATCCTTATTAAACCAAACTGTGAAAAAAAACCCCGAAAGACATGAGAGAATTTGAACACTGAATGAGTATTTTAAAATAGGAATTATTTTCTCTGATTTGCGTGTAATAACAGTATTTTAAAAAATGAGTCCTGATCTTTTAGAGATGCATACTGAAGTACTATGGATAGAATCATGTGATATCTTAGACATCCTTCAAAATAATATTGGTGGGGGAGTAGGTGGCAGTATGGCTAAAACAAGTTCGGCCACAGTACAGTAATTGTTGAAACTGGGTGACGGGTACATTGGAATTTATTATACTATTCTGTCTACCTTTATACACTCTTTGAAAGGCGCATATAATACAAGATACTCAGCAGGTATAAAAATATAAAAAAATAAAATTATGAAAAAATGATTTGAGTCCTGACCGGGTGGCTCAATTGGTTCGGATGTCATCCCTTAACACCAAAAGGTTGTGGGTTTGATCCCCTGTTGGGGTACTGGGGCACATATGGGAGGCAACCGACTGATGTTTCTCTCATATTTATGTTTCTCTCTCTCACTTCTTCTCTAAAATCAATAGTAAAATATGTACCCTTCGGTGAGGATTCAAAAAAATGATATGAACAGAAGGCAAGTTTAGTGCTAAAATAAACTGTGCTGAAAGTTTGTATTGTAATAAAGTTACTATATACAATCACATTTTAGTTTATTTTAATCTAAATAACTAAATAAAATTGTGAAATTGATTGCTCCACCCAAGAAATTTCAACTGTATATTTCATAGGCTTTAGTGTGAACATTAATATTGTGTGTGTGTATGTATATATATACACGTTTTCCTTCTACATCATAGAGTTATAGCTCATATCAAACAATCTTTAGAACCAGAAGAGAAAATATTAATCATTATTAATCTTTTTTGAAATTTTTAAAATATATTTTGTTATTACAGTTGTCCCATTCTCCCCCTTTATTCCCCTCCACCCTGAACACCTCCTCCTACCTGCATTCGCACCCCTTTAGTTCATGTTCATGGGCCATACACATACGTTCCTTGGCATCTACATTTCCCATACTATTCTTAACCTTCCCCTGTCTATTTTCCACCTACCATTTACACTACTTATTCCCTGTACCTTTTCCTCCTTTCTCCCCTCCCCCCTCCCCACTGATAACTTTCCATGTGATCTCCATTTCTGTTCCTGTTTTAGTTGTTTGCTTAGTTTGTTTGTTTTTTAAGGTTTTGTTGTTGATAGTTGTGAGTTTGTTGTCATTTTACTGTTCATATTTTTTTATCTTCTTTTTCTTAGATAAGTCCCTTTAATATTTCATGTAATAAGGGCTTGGTGATGATGAACTCCTTTAACTTGACCTTATCTGGAAAGCACTTTATCTGCCCTTCCATTCTAAATGAAAACTTTGCTGGGTAGAGTAATCTTGGATGTAGGCCCTGGTCTTTCATGACTTGGAATACTTCTTTCCAGGCCCTTCCTGCCTGCAAGGCTTCTTTTGAGAAATCAGCTGATAGCCTTATGGGAACTCCTTTGTAGGTAACTGTCTCTTTTTCACTTGATGCTTTTAAGCTTGTCTCATCTTTAATCTTGGGTAATGTAATTATGATGTGCCTTGTTGTGTGCTTCCTTGGTGTGTGCTTCCAACTTCTTTGGGACTCTCTGAGCTTCCTGGACTTCCTGAAAGGCTATTTCCTTTGCCAGATTGGGGAAGTTCTCCTTCACTATGTTTTCAAATGAGTTTTCAATTCGTTGTTCTTCCTCTTCTCCTTCTGGCACCCCTATGATTCAGATATTGAAATGTTTAAAGTTGTCCTGGAGGTTCCTAAGCCTCTCCTAATTTTTTTGAATTCTTGTTTCTTCATTCTGTTCTTGTTGACTGTTTATTTCTTCCTTCTGGTCCAAACCATTGATTTGAGTCCT
The DNA here is from genome assembly GCA_028533065.1 of Trachops cirrhosus. NCBI lineage: Eukaryota > Metazoa > Chordata > Mammalia > Chiroptera > Phyllostomidae > Trachops > Trachops cirrhosus. The sequence goes on along the minus strand of CM052551.1, from coordinate 14,435,288 downwards.
GGTTTCCTTCCCTTCACTATTGGTTCCCTGTATGTTTTCCTTTATTTCTCTTTTCATTGCCTTCACTTTTCCCTCTATTTTGCGACCATATTCAACCAATTCTGTGAGCATCCTGATTACCAGTGCATCTGATAGGTTGGCTATCTCTTCGTTACTTAGTTGTATTTTTTCTGGACTTTTGATCTGTTCTTTCATTTGGCCATTTTTTTTTGTCTTGGCACACGTGTTATGTAGTTGGGGCAGAGTCTTGGGTATTCTCCAGGGCGGGGCAACCCACGTTGTGGTGTCGTATGTGGAGAAGGGGTCAGAGAGGGAGCAATGCTGCTTGCTCTGCTCTCTGCCAGGTTTCAGTCACTTCCCCTGCTTCCCACAAGCAAACTGGGCCCTTCCGGTGCTGATTCCCGGGTGGGTGGGTTTGTGTACATTCTAGAACCCTGTGGGTCTCTCCAACGAACTCTCCTGTGAGGCTGGGAGTTTCTCCCACCATGGCAACCCCCACAGTTTTTTTCAGTCAGAGGTCTGAGGCTTTATTTCCCCACAACCCTGGAGACCTGGGTTGTGCAGTCTGTCTTGTTCCCCAGTTGTTCTTCCTGGTTTATCTGAATGTGGGACCACCTGGTCCGCCAGCTGCCGATTTGCTGTGAGTCCTCTCCACCCAGCTGCCCATCTCCGCCCCTCCTACCGGTCTGGATGAATGTTTATTCATTAACTCCTTGGTTGTTGGACTTCCATACAGTTTGATTTTTCTGTCAGTTCTGGTTGTTTTTTGTTTTTAAACTGTTGTTGTCTTCTTTTGGTTGTGTGAGGAGGCACACTGTGTCTACCTATGCCTCCATCTTGGCCGGAAGTCTGCAAATGGATCTAATTATTCATTATTAATCTTAACTGCTGCATCAATGAACTCTCTTTGGAGGAAAAAGGCCTGTTTTTCATGGCCTGTTCAATTTTTAGCTAAGAGACACAGCAAAAGAATGATTGTTAGATGTTCACTTACATTTAAATGTGGAAGCACAGGGAATCAGTCTGTCTCTCTGCCTCTCTCTCTCATTCTTTCTCCCTACCTACATATCTCCCAACCACTGAGTACCTAAGTAACTACATTTTCCTAAATACCTAGCTTGTGATAAGACTAAAAAATACTGGAATAACTGCACACTTACCAGAATAGCAAAAATAAAAAACAGGGACAACACCGAATGCTTGTGAAAATTCAAAGAAACTGTATCACCTATACATTGCTAGTGGAAATATAAAATGGTATAGTTACTCTAGAAAACATGTGGCAGTTTCTTAAAACATTAAACATGCAACTACCACATAACCCAGCAATTGCTCTCCTGGGCATTAGTTATTGCAGAGAAAAGAAACTTATGTTCACACAAATGTTTTTAACAGCTGTATCTGTAGTAGCAAAAACTGGAAACAACTCAGATGTCCTTCAAGAAGTAAAAGAGTTAAGTGTAGTACATCTATACCATAGGATACTTCTCAATGATAAAAAGGAATAAATTATTGATAGATGGATAACTTGGATTAATCTCTAGAGAGTTATGCGGAGTAAAAAAAACAAAAACAAAAACCAATTCCTAAAGGTTGTATGTTACATGATTCTACATATGTATGTTACGTAACCTTCTTGAAATGACAAAATTACAGAGATGGAGAACAGTTGTGGTTGCCGGGGATTAATGAGAGGGTTGGGGTGGGAGGGAAGTGGCTATGGCTAGAAAAAAAGGACAATACCATGGATCCTTGTGGAGATGGAAATGTTCTGTATCCTGATTGTATCGATGTCAACACCTGAGATGTGATACTGTACTACAGCTGTATAAGACGCTACACTGGGGGAGACTGTGCAAGGGATATATGGGTCTCTGTATTATTCTCACAACTACATGTGAATCTACAATTATTTCAAAATAAAATGTTTAATTAAAAAGAAAGCGTGGCTATAAGCCAAAACAAACAACCAAACCCAACCCAACCTAACCAAACCAAAACAAAAAATAATGAAACTAATAAAATTTCTGTTTTTACCTCTTGGGGTTGTTGGAAGGGCCAAATGAAATAATATCTAAGAAAGTTCTTTATAAAATACAAAGTCTTATCACAACTGTTAATTTTTGGTACCATTATTAAATTGTAGTATATGCTGAAAAAAGTACATACAGCCTAAACCCTAAGACTCCAAAGCCTCAAGTAAGCTTTAAAACTTCTCAGATACAGTACATACTGGGTACTAAGTTTTGTCCTTGGTTTTTTGGAAATGGTACCAAATAAACTATACTATACTAACCTGTAAAGATCAATAATGACATCTAGAGGAGAACAGATGTAACTTCCAAAGCAGAATGTATTGCATAAAAAAAAATCTGTGTAATCATATAGTAACCACAAAGCTTGTTTATTTCCAGGTCTCTGCTCCCCTATCCTTCCTGTCCCCCACTGCACTCCCTCAGCCAAGTTAGGCAAGTAAGAGATAGCTATCTGATGATTTGTACTTTCAAGTACTACATAAAGTGGCAAAGAGAAGTGGAATATTTTCATTTGGTAGGTGAAGTAAAGCTCTACCTTTCCAACAAACTCAAGTATATCCTCCCTCCAAGTAAATAAATCAGTTTCTATGCTTCAGTTCATAAAAGCGTAAAATAGGAATAAGAATACCCGTTGTGAAACTAGGCTACTTACAACTTTTGCCTTACAAAAAAATTTGAAAGGCATAGTTAAACAAAAAACAATTTTTTACCTATGTGATTAATGAAGAATGGAAACCACATTTAGCTTTCTGAAATAGAATGCTGGCTGCAAGACTTTGAAAACTTTGAAAGGTCATTAAAAAGGAAAAGACTCTTTTAGTGAAGGATTCAGTGAACTTCTTGATGATACAAAGTGCCCAATAGAACATAGCTAGCTAGCATACAGTTACAAAACTGAATAGGTAAAGTAACATACTTACAAATAAAATATATACTGTACTTGGGTCTTCGGAGCTCCTGAATCAGATAATCCACATTCTCCTAGAAAAGAACAAATGAACAAAATAGGAGAATTGCTTAAGTGAAGAAGTAATAAATATCATCCATTGGTTTATTTAAGTGTTTACCAAGAGTCTACTACTGTGTGCTGAGGTCTAGATTTAAGTGTGTGTTTGTTGGGGAGGGTAAAGGGGCTGGGGGTGAAAGAGAAATACACTAAACATAATGATCAAGAATCATATGCAATATTAACTAGCTGTGTTATGTTGGCCAAATAAAGATTAAAAATATATGAAAAATACAGATGTTGAAATATAACATAAAATGGATAATTCTGCAAATTTGCCTCAAGCTGCTTATCTACAAATACTTATCTGATGAAAATTATTATATAGAATATCAAAACATGTCTAGTCCTTTTAAAAACCAACAGTCACACAATACAATATACAGATCATGCATCACAGAAATGTACCCCTGAAACCTTTATGACCCTATGAACCAATGTCACTGCAATAAACTTAATATTAAAAAACCCCAAGAGTCAAGGTAAAATATAGTTAATTATATTCACTTTGGTTTTCAACTTATTGGGGCCTAAGCCTGCACAACTGCAGTGTTTGTGAAATATTTGCAAACAGCAGGCTAAGACCTTTCTATAATTACATTATTTTGAAGTAAAATGGAATAAAGTGGGTCGAAGAAAATAATTATATATTTTGCAGTTTAGAAGTAAAAACAGTTGATTTCTATATGGTCAAAACATATGGATTCCAGTTATATTAGATCATAATGCAGGTCTTACCTATTTTTGATACTATAACACAGGGTTAAATTTCAGTATAAAGTTGGCCCCCAAACAATACATGACATAAAATATCATATTTGAATGTTAAAAAAATAAGCTTCTTACAGAATTAAAAGTAGTATAAGCAATGCACACTGCTTGTTAAATGGGAAAAAAGATTTTTAAATTGTCATTAGATTAAAATAGATTAAAATTAATTTTATCATATCTTAAGGAAAATGTCTTTAAGAACATTATTTTGAGAATATGTATATGTATATATACACATATACACATTTGTGTGTGTGTGTGTGTGTGTGTATATATATATACCCTCACATATATTTATGTGAAAGAGGTTCTCTAATAAGTTAGGAAATACACTACATGATCTCTGAGATACCCCTCAGACTAGAACTTCATGACTAAGAGGTACATATGTGAAACAATCAGAAACTACTATAACAGAATTAATACATTCATTAATTCAGGAACTGTTTATCAAGTGTCCGCCATGTGGCAGGCACTGGGGACATAATACTGTGAAAAAACAGACCATCTCTCTTTTTATGGAATTTACTGCTGGTACGTGAAATAGGTATTAATCACACAAATCATATGAAATTTCAAACATGACAAGCAATAGGGAAGGAAGATGATGCTGTCAGTGCTTGTACCAGTGCTTGACCTGGTCAGCAAGGTCAGGGATTTGTTTGCAGTGAAGAAGTTTCAAACGGAGAAAAGAGCCTATGCAAAGGTCCTGTGGCATGATGGAATATAGTGGACTAAAACACTGATGTGGCTAAGAGCAAAAAAGTGGGAATGGTTTGAAATGAGGCTGTAGAAACGATAGGACCTAGACCACATGGGGCCTTGCAGGACACAATTAAGGAGTTTTGTCTTTATCATAAAAATAATGAGAAGTCATTAAAGGATTCTAAGGGGAGGTAACATGATCAGATTTGTATTTTGGAAAGTGCATAATGTACAAGTGTGGTAAAAGAGTATATTGGAGTTGAAGAACAGGAATATAAAGTAAGAGAATATACAAAATAAGATTGAAATAGTTAAGGACTTTTAAAGGAGGATTCAAACAAGATTTGGATGTTGGACAAAAACTGACAGAAGGCTAAATAATCTCAATTAGGGTAAAAGGACAAACAGAGGGCTGGAACGAGAACACAGAGGGATGATAAAAGGGCCTAGCTGGCTGTAGTGAAGGCGAAGAGGTAGGACAGTGGAGTTGGATACACAAGGGCAGACCAGACCAGCTAAAGGAGCATTTTGAGGGCCAGGCTGCTAAGTATAGATTTAATCATGGAAGTAAAATTGAGCCTTTATAGGTTTCTCAGCATAGATGTGAATAAAATGATAAAGACTCAAGACACTGATGTAAGTACATAAGATTAAGTGGCAATCGTGTTCAGTGTGAGGAGGTTAATCCAGGAATAAAGTGATGTGGGTTTCTGTCAGGGTAGTTAGTGTCTTTGGAAGTAGTTGAGAGCCTAAAAGACATTTTAAAGGAAAAAAAAATGGCTGTAAGAAGTGAACTGAGATATGGGAAGGAGGAGAGTCAAGGTTGTAACTCTGATAAACCGGGATAATTATGATGCCACAAATGATGATAATACAAATTTATTTTGCCTGTTTAATGCTTTTAGATCATAGTGTTCTGTATCTGCCTGAGCAGATGGCAGTTCAGTTTATGTAGTACCTTCGTGGGTCGAAGAAAACAAATTGCTTTCAGGTGTTTCATGATCTCCCGATTTGGAGAATCAATGCGTTCAAAAAGGTACACTTCCTTCTGAAGAATCTCCGATTGTGTGTATACCATACTCACTATACCAGTCTGTAAAGAAAAAGAATTACTAATATTATGATGATCCAGAATAATAAAAACAAGCCACAATACCTAAAACTTAAAAATTTCATTAACACTTAATGGGGCATCTTAAATACTTGACATATGTAATAACATTTACTGACCATCCAAAACTTGTAGGTACTGTACCAGATGCTGTCTCTAAACACGGACAATCATACATTCCTCCCACCACCACTCCCCACCAAATATTTCTATCTCCTTAAAGAGTTTTTTTTTTAATTCTGTGATCAACAAATAATAACCTGTCATCTCAGCTTGAGCCCCACAGATTTACTTTAAAAACACAATGCTGAGTAGAAATAACAGCACCATCCCAGGTGCTCTGTTTCACATATTTTTGGAAGGAACATTTAGAAATGGATTTCTGATTCCAAGAAATTGTCCCAGGTACAAGAACAAAATCTCTGGCAGTGGTTAAAGCCCTTTAGTCTGAAAAACCTACTGGGAAAGCTTTATACAGTCTTTCAGTTCCGTACAGAGCTGACCCTCATTTTAAAATCTTTAATTAAATATTAAATCCTAGAGTGCAATGGGACCAGCTATTGTAAAAGAAGGAGGGTTCCCTCACAAATACTGAGCAAAAGCAAACTCACCGTCTCTTTATCCATGACAAGTACTTTCATACCCGGTCCGCTGTCCTCTATCATTTTGGAAACGTACTGCTTCACAGCAAAAACCACATTCATGGTGGCGAATTGACAGATTATTCCCACCGCCCTTCCCGCCCCCTTTTCTTGCTAAATGAACCCCCGGCTTCTTGGCCAGGTCTTCGCGTTTCCTCCCCACCCAGCTGTGGCTTCCGGAAGTCCGGGCAGCCACGCTGCTGGGAGTTGTAGTTCTGCCGTGTGGTCGGGAGGACCCGGGTGGGAAAACCGGCGGAGGTACCTCCTGGGCCGCCCAGCGGAGATCTGGTAGCCCACCCACCTCCCCTGTGGGAGACCTGGCTCCCAGACCGCTCCCAGCCCTTGGTCCAGAGTACCTCGGGGGCTGGAAACTCGTGGGGGACGGCGCTTGGTAAATCCTACACGCTACTTGCTAAGTGGCTGAGATTCATTCTCCCTGGCCTCACTGGGTCACTAACAAGCGGAGGACTGAACACCTGAAATTGAACAGATGTTTGCTGAATGAATGAACAAAGGGAAAGCCCTGTAGGCATGTTTTGGGAAAGGCCTCAGATCTCCCAGAAGGGCCTGGACCTAGGGTCGGCCGTCCGGACTGACAACCCGCGGGTTCAGCGGAGCCCCGAGCTACCCGGGGTTCGACTGCCCGGGCATAGGACTCCGCGGGCTCCATCTCGTGGAGGATGAGGAGGACGTGTGATTCCGAAACTGCGCAGTAGCCAGTTAAAGGGGCCAGAAGTGGGTGGGGGCCACGTATCCGGTGGGGTTAAAGCTAAATAGCGTGGGGATTTTAAGGGAAAGCTCACAAATTTTGATGAAAGAAACGACAAAAACTTAGCAGCAAAATCTTATAGACATCGACTTCAAAGAGCCTGCATTTGTGGTTATACCCCACAGGTCTTCTGTCCACGCCATTTCTCGAAAAGGAGGGTGTTCGTTTTCTCGCACTTTTAAATTGGGGAATTGTAAGACCAGGAAGATAACAAGAAACAACTCTAAGAAGTCAGTGACTATAAATGCTTGTAAATATCTCCACCAAAGTAATGATCAGTGTTTGTTGGGGTCAGTTTAATCAATAGGTTCAAAATAACCAAATCAATCATCCTTACACTGTATTATAAGACATATACAATTAAAACTAGATCCAGAGCACAGTAACATTAATCTGGCTGTTAAGATTACTTTATAAAATGTTATATACAACTTTAAAATTTTTTAAGGAAGATTAGAAGCCACTTGAAATACAGATTTTTGTCATCTCTGCGATTGTGAAGAATGTGTTTATTTTCTGTCCTTTTCAATTTTCCTACCAAGTAAATAAAACTTCCCATTGGGCATTTTTTTTCTATTTTTGAGATTTGTTTTGAAAGAGAAGTTAAAGTAAAATGAAAATGTGAATTTTAAATGGATACAAATGAGAAAAATATAATGTTACATTCTATTGTATTTTATTTAAATTGATGAGAAAACTATTCTCATCAATTTAATATGTTCATATATTATATAAAACAGAAAATCCCAATGCTAATGAAAAAATGGAACACCTGCAAATTCTTTAAGTTACTGGCATTTGAAAATTCACCCCCATTCACCTGTCACTTGGTTTTTGTTTTTTCGTACCTGTAATTTGGACCTCAGTATAAGATATTTTTCCATTTTATGCATAAGAATAAGGAGAGAGAGGCTTGCCCAGGAAATTTATGCTTTTTAGACAATAGTTTATCTGTAAGTAACACATGGAAAGAAACTGCATTCTTTTGATTATGTATATAACATTTTAAAGAAGGAGGAAAACGCCTATTTTGACAAGGCTTACTAAAGCATTCCATTGCCCATGAAATTCCACTGATGTCAGGGCTGTGTTATTTTATACATCAATAAGATAAGGAATGTAAACATTTTGTACAAAATAGTTATTTTGTATTTAAAGGATGCTGTGATGGTCATGAAGTTTGACAGCCTATTTTCTTTCTGAAGAAAATAAAAGCCATTTTAAATGTCTCCAGATTAAGAACTTCTTTTGTATCCCCACACCTCTAAAAATAAGACTGAAACCAATGATAAAGTCCAAACTGTGGCTTTGTGGCTCATCCAGTAGATACCCAGAGTAACATGTTTTGTTGTAGGTAAGATATAGGAATTCAGAAGATAATATGAAGTAACTTATTTTTATTTAGGATGCAAATAAACTGTAATAACAAATATTTTCAAGCTCTGGCTGGTGTGACTCACTTGGGTGGGGCATCATCTGATATACCAAAAGCTGGGAGTTCGATTCCCTGTCAGGGCACATACCTAGGTTTCGTATTTGATCCAGTCAGGATGAATATGGGAGGCAACCAACTGATGTTTCTCTCTCACACAGATGTTAATCTTTCTCTCTCTCTCTCCCCTCTTCCTCTCTCAAATCAATAAACATTTTTAAAAAATTAAACTATTTTCAATAATAAAAACTTTAAAAAATAAATTATGACATTCTTCCAGTATACATGGTTATAAAAGTTTCTAATGCAGTTACTTGAAAATTTATTTTCACTAGGTCCAAGAAATCTGTGCTTTAAGGGTAGAAAACAGGAAGTTAAAAATACCATATCTACATTTATACATTTTGCTTAGACTTTTGTGTGTAAAAGAAAAAAATCAGGAATGAGTACCTGAGTAATTACATGTGCTTCAGCTTCCTATAAAGCGTATATTTAGTTTTAACTACCTGTTTTATATTTAATCAAAATCATGGTTTTCTACCATAAGAATTCAAATTGATATAAAACAAGGATATATAAATAAGATTTAGTATAATTATGAAAACAATATGGACAACTCTTAGTCATCTTAGATGACTAATTATCTACCATTTTCCTTGTTGCTGTGTGTTAACCTTTCTCCAACAAGCCTTGGATAGGCGGGAAGTAAAGATGAATTTCAATGAAATTCAAATTAGATTTCCTACTTGTTAACAATTAAAAAATATTTAGACAAAGAATGATAGTGTCAGACAACTAGTCCTTGTGCAATATTCTTAATGTCTCCAACCATTTCCTTCTCGATAGGTGATGATAATACATATAATCTACTTTATGAAATTGTGTATTATGAAGTAATGTGCAGGAAAAAAATGTGCCTGGCACATAGTAAGTGCTCAAAAATATCAGTTTTAATTATTTGAAATTAAAAAAGGTAGACATACTTTTTTGGTATTTATTTATTTACTCATGGCATATTCCCCTTGATAAGAAAAGTTAAAAATAATCAGTTTCAGAATTTGTAAACTATAGCTTCTAAATACAATTTCCATAACAACTTTATCTTGTATTACTATACAATAGTAGAAATATTAGTGGTTAGATTTGGCCTGCTTCATCATAACTTGTCAAACATACATTTTTCACAAAGGCAAAAATATGCTTCAAGTGGTTTGAGAAATAAATGTGTACTGTGCACCCAGTCTCAAATCAAACAATTTGTTAAATTTTTGTTAAAGTTGGTGGTTTACTACTGAACTTGACAATAGCAAAAGCATTGAATAGCTTTAAATCATTAGGTAAAGGTTATTTGCATGAAGGGTTCCGTGTGCATGTTCAATAATTTCAGTGATTCCACCTTTCTGGTGGTGATGTCAGCTTTGATTATTTGGTTTAGGTGGTGTCTGCTGGGTTTCTCCATTGTATAATTACTAGTTTTTTCCTTGTAATTAATACATATCAGATGGAGAGATGCCTTGATGTGTTGCCAATATCTCATTTCTCATCATATTTTCACCTAGTTTAAATTGGAATCCATTGATGGTTCTTGCCTGCAACAATTGATGTTTACCTAATGGTAGTTATTTTCCTCATTGTTCCTACAGTTATTATTTGGAGTTCTTCTTTAAAAAAGAGGTAATCTCCCTCCCACACACTTACTTGTTTTTTTCAGTCTTTTATGTCAGTATAGACTCATAGATACTTAAGAAAATTACTGCTTTTAGGTAATAGGGGGCATAAATAGAGGTTGAGCTGTAGGCTCCGGAATGAGGCAGCCTTGATTTGATTCTTCTGTGTACTAGTTGCAGGACCTTATCAAGTCACAAAGCCTCTCTGTGCCTTAGTTTCCTCCCTTGTAAATGGAGAAAATAACCTCCACCTCAAGTTGATGTGAGAATTAAGTGAGGTACTACATATAGTTTTTAGCCTAGCTTTAATTATTTTTATTAGCAAATATTTTGTACTGTGCTTAGTGTTCTTATTTATATTTGCCTACTTACAAACTGAATATGAAAATGTGTCATGTACTTCCCTTCCTGAGAAATTATTAAATTCACAAAATGGAGTTACAAGTTCTTTGTAACATTAAAGAGATACATAAGTTCTTATTCCCCGCCCCCCCAAAAAACCACCCCAAAGATGAACTAGAATATTACTAATATCCCTTTTATGTTCATGGTTCTGTTCTTGGGCTGCTCATTGTATTAGAAATGTAGATGACTGTCTAGTGTGATGAAATTATTTTTAACATTTTAGGTGTTTTAAGAAATAGGAGAGTTATATGAAGTACTAAAAAGTGCACATCCTTATACACTCTTAAATTTCACTAGTGATAAAGGAATCTTCATTATAGTATTTCATATTAAAATAATTCCTTTAGAAATGGCTCATTATTGACCTGATCAGTAGTTTGATCAATATCACTTATTTTTCTTCACTAGAATGAATGTTTACTGTTGAAAAAATAAGATACAAAATATTTTGTTTGCATCTTTCCATTTGAAGCAAATGAAATTGAATGTAAGATGCTGTTATTCTCTTAATGATATTAATAAATAAAAAGAGCCACCTATTACTGAGCTTTTACTATGTGCCGAGCCCTTTACGAGCATCTCGGTTAACTTCTGTGACTTTCCTTGGAGGTCTGTATTATGTCCTTATTCCTTATTACGGAACTGAGGTTCCAAGAAGTTGAAGAACTTTCCTGAGGTGACACAGAAAGCAGCAAACAGAGAAAAGAATGTCTTTTTCAGTGGACATTTTACCATGTTTCTTTGTACACATTGTTTTTAATAGTTGAGAAAGTACATTGTTATTTCTTTGAGGATAAAGAATGTTTTTATTTTTCCATCCTTTTTAATAGTGCAGAGCCTGCACACAGAAGATACCCAATAAATATTTAATGTTGGTGAAACTCCTTACTGGGCAGACTGCTACAATGGCACGTTGAATAAAGTATAGAGTTTTACAAGCACAGAACAAACAAAGATATCAATATACTTATCTAGGTGGTTCACGCCTGTAATTGTATTGAATAATATGGAATAAATTCTAGGGACATATGGTGGATTTCCTTTCCAAGTTCCCAGGTAAAATGACAGAGGTGTAGGCTTGACCATTCTGGCACTGTTGTAACAAATGACATGACTTTTGTTTTCCTGATTATCTGATGGCAGTGATTAAAGAGGATTATTTCATAGAGCTGTTGATTAAGAATTTACTTGAGAAAACATCAGTTTTTAAAAGTATTTAATTTCCCTTTGAATTTTTTTCAGCACTCAGACAGAGGGCGCCCTTGCATCACCCAGAACACTTTGTAACGTTGGTGCTGGCTCGCTGAGTAATGGTGACCAGAGTAAGGGAAGACAAACATTGTTTTGGCCAAAGTAGATTACAAAATGTTTGTTTAATGTTGAGTTTAATCTGCTCATGTCTTTAAATCTTACTGAATTGTTGCATAAAATGACTGTGTTACAACTTTTTTATTTCTTGAGCAACTAGACAAAAGGAATTGCTGTAAGGTGCAAATCAAAAAGCATTCTGAATTGAGAGGTCCCTTTAGGAAGTAGAAAGTCATATCTAAAATTTGAAGGGTGGGAGTTTGATTATAACTCCTATTCGTGTGTGATTGCAACCCATAGTATTGACAACAGATCTGTCGGTACGAATACGTGCACGTGTGGGTCCGTGTGCTGAGTGCTTTCGTGCATTATTCTCACAGCAACTCAACGACATAAGTAGTGCTGTTACCTGCTTTTGAAAAATGAGGAAAATCAAAGCTTAGAGAGATTAAGAAGACTTCCATTAATAAGTGACAAAACTGGGACTTAAACCTGGAGATGTGAACACCAGAATCCAACCTTATACCCAGAAGCAAATGAGTTTTCTCTGTTTGTGACACAAAATATATAAGTAATAGTGAAATGAGTTTTTCCCCCTTTAATTCCAGTTACTATTGAAAGGGTAAAATAACATCCAGATTCACCACAACTTAATTCAGGAATAATATTGGAAAATTAGATTTTTTATTTCTTGGTGACATAGTAATTTAAACTCATGCTACAGAATGACTCAATTCCTGGTCAGAGGAACCGTTAAGTTTACAGAGGACCTTGCTTGAATAAAAGAACAGTGAATCGAGGGTCAGGATGGAGGTGTAGTCAGACATGGCTCACCTCTTCGCACAACCACATCAAAATTACAACTAAAATATAGAACAACCATCACTCAAAACCATCAGAAATCCAGCTGAATGGAAGCCTGACAGTTAGAGAGTTAGGAATTATCGGTAGAAGAAACTGCAGGAGCCCCAAGCAGTTCCTCTTAAAGAACCCACACATGGACTCTCCTACTCAGACTCACTCCCTCAGAGCTGCAGCATCAGGGCAGCAGCTTGAAAGGCACCAGTGGCATAGAGGGAAGAACTGAAGTGTCTAGCACCAAGGTGAGCAGAGGCCATTGTCCCTTTTCTAAACCCTATACCCACAGAGCCGGCAAGCTGGTGCCATATCTGAGACTCTCATTGACCTGGCTAACCCTGTTTGACTTGCCTTTAAGATCTCCAGAAGACTCTGTCCCGCCCAACTTAGGGGCCCACCCAAGCTGTTTTTCCATATGAATGGCTGGTCTTGTTTCATACTTCACAATTTCCTAAATCCTCTCAGACAAGCAACAGCTGACCTCAGTGAGCCCCAGGCCCAGCACTAGCGACAGCCAGCCTAGAGTCATAGCTTGGCTTCACCTGGGAATCTCCAAGCCCAGCACAAGTAGCATCCCCCTCAGATTGCTTCATAGCTCAGGCAGGCAAAACACAGGTGGAGGCTGACCTTGGCCTGTACCACCTGGGAATCCCCAGGGCCAATGCACCCAGTGGCAAGCTACAGACCATGTCAGAGCACCACCACCCTGCCCATGCACGGAGGGCAGAGGTTGATGGTAAGTGGGTCACAGTCCATCCTTGCAGCTGACTGGCCTGGGTAAATCCCTTCCATTGATCTGCCAACAGCAACCAAGACTCAACTACAAGAGGAGGATGTAGTCAGTCCACAAGAAGGGCACTCCCTGAATACCCACCTTGGGTGATAGGGGAGGCTGTGCCACTGGACCCTACAGGACATCTATTACATGACTCTACACTACCAAGACATGGAATCAAAGTAGCTCTACCTAATACATAGAAACAAACATAGGGAGGCTGCCAAAATGAGGAGACACACATGGCCCAAATGAAAGAACAGATCAAAACTCCAGAAAAAGAGCTAAATTAAATGGACATAAGCAATCTACCAGATGCAGAGTTTGAAACACTGATAATAAGGATGCTCAAGGAACTTAGTGAGGACCTTAGCAGCATTAAAAAAAATCCAGTCAGAAATGAAGGATACACTAATTGAAATAAAGAACAATTTACAGGGAAACAACAGGAGAGTGGATGAAGCTGAGAATCAAATCAATGATTTGGAACATAAGGAAGCGAAAAACAACCACAGAGAACAACAAGAAGAAAAAAGAATCCCCCAAAATGAGTATGGCGTAAACAGCCTCTGGGACAACTTCAAGAGGTCCAGTATTTGCATCATAGGGGTGCCAGAAGGAGAAGAGCAAGAGCAAGGAATTGGAAATCTATTTGAAAAAATAATGAAAGAAAACTTCTGTAATTTGGTGAAGGAAATAGACATGCAAGTCTAGGAAGCACAGACAGTCTCAAACAAGATGGATGCAAAGAGGCCCACTCCAAAACACATCATAATTGAAATGCCAAAGGTTAAAGATAAAGAGAGAATCTTAAAGCAGCAAGAGAAAAGTAGTTAGTTACCTACAGGGAAGTTCCCATAAGATTGTCAGCTGATTTCTCAAAAGAAACTTTGCAGGCTAGAAAAGATTGGCAAGAAATATTCAAAGTCATGAAAGTCAGGGACCTACAGTCAAGATTTCTCTACCCAGAAAAGACATCATTTAGAATCGAAGGACAGATAAAGAGCTTCCCAGACAAGTATAAAAATAAAGGATTTTGTCATTACCAAGGTATTATTATATAAAATGTTAAAGAGACATTTAAAAAATCAAAACTATGAACAATAAAATGGAAAAATACATATCTATCAACAATTGAATCTAAAAACCAAACTCAGCAAACAAGAAGAACAGAGACAGAACCATGGATACAGAGAGGGTTATAATGGTTGCCATATGGGAGGGGGGTGTGGAGGAAGGGGTGAAGAGGTAAGGGGGTTAGGAAGTACCAATATGTAGTTACAGAATAGCCATGGGGATGTAAAGTACAGTATGGGAAGTGGAGTAGTCAAAGAACTTATATGTATGACCCATGGACATGAACAATGGTGGGGGCATTGCCTGAAGGAGTGGGGGTGCTGGGTGGAGGGGGGCAAAAGGGGAAAAATCAGGACAACTGTAATAGTATAATCAATAAAATACAATAAAAAATAAAATAAAAGAAAGAACAGTGAATTGAGAGCCAGGTAATATTTATAGTATATTTTACTACTAATACCTGGATGAACTTCAGAAATGATTTAAGCTCACTAGTACTTTGTCTTCCAAATGAAGGAAATGGACTGGAAAACCCCAGTTCATAAATCTGTGAGTGTTATTTTTGGCATAGAGAAGTCATTCTCTTTGTTTTATATCTGCATACTATACATATCTTGTTCAATTTCTGGGAGCAGCCTATTAATATAAAGCTAACAATATCATGATCTGCTTTAGCACCGGCATGGAACCCCCAATACGGTATAAGGTCCAGAGTCATTTGTCTTTGTCATTTCTTAGGACATGCTCTCATTTTCTCTCTACCCATGAATAGGTTCCTGGGGATAGCGTATTCATTCATTCATTCATTCATTCATCATTTATTTATTTATTTAAATTGACTGATTTTAGAGAGAGAGGAAGTGGAGAGAGAGACATTGATTTGTTCTTTCACTAACTGGTTGATTCTTTTTTAAATATATTTTATTGATTTTGCTATTACAGTTTTCCCAATTTTCTCCCCTTTATCCCCCCTCTGCCCTGCACTCCCAACCCCTCAGCCTTCCCCCACTTTAGTTCATGTCCATGGGTTGTACATACAAGTTCTTTGACTTCTCTGTTTCCTATACTATTCTTAACCTCTCCCTGTCTATTTAATGCCTACCAATTATGCTTTTTATTCCCTGTGCCTCCCCTCCCTATTCTTCCCATTCTCCTCCCCACTGAAAACCATCCATGTGATGTCCATTTTTCTGATTCTGTTCCTGTTCTAGTTGTTTGCTTAGTTTGTTTTCGGTTTTTTATTTTTTTAGATTCAGTTGTTGATAGTTGTGAATTTGTTGTCATTTTACTGTTCATAGTTTTTGATCTTCTCTTTCTTAAATAAGTCCCTTTAACATTTCATATAATAAGGGCTTGGTAATGATGGCTATTCATAATATTCTTTAATTTTGGTTAAAGCATTTCCTTAAGTGGGGGAAGAAGAAGGCTATTATCTGCCTTCTTAAATTCCTGATGGAGGGGTGTGGATTTTATCAACTTTTTGAGGGAAGACTGCACAAATGTAGGGGCCAAGTATCTCAAAGCTTCTTTGCTTCCTCCTGCAGAGTACTTAGGAACCATTCCTTTCTAAAGTAAAGTGATGGCATCAAGACATAAGACAGGAAAGAGGTAAGGGGAATGATGGTTCTATGTGAATGTTTAATGCCTCTATTTTTAGTTGAGTTAAAACCTCCAAACTGAATGAGAAAACTTCAACGAAGCCACTTTTCTATTGTCCTTAGAGGAAAGTGTCTGGGTCACCTAGTTCCGGATGCTGGTTACTAGAGGATTTGTGGAGGGTACTCTTTCTCTCAACAAGCATTTATTGAACATCTCTTATGTGCTAACCACAGAAATACAACATTGAACAAAACAGACAGCATTCCTAATCTCATGGAGTTTACAATCCAGTGAGGCATTCAAACAAAATAAGTAAAATTTATGGTGATCAGGTGGTGACAAATTCTATAGAAAAAATAAATAGTTTTAAAGAAGGGAGATGGGGGAATGTTGGAATGTGTAAGGTTTGCAGTTACAAATTGCATGGTCAGCAAATCAATCACTGAGAGGTGGACATTGAGCAAAAACCTGAAGGAGTGCTGGCCAGCGCGGTTCAGTTGGTTAGGTTCGACGCCTGTGCAGGGCACGTGCCTGGTTTGCAGGTTCGGATCCTGGTCTGGGCGCATGTAGGAGGCAACCAATTGATGTTTCTCTCTCACATCCATGTTTCTCTCTCTTTCTCTTTCTTCCTCCCTGTTAAAATATTACTAGAGAATACATTACTATATTCTCTAGAATCAATAAAAGGGATTTTTTAAAATTAAAAGTCTCATTAATATTGAAGTATGTTGAGTTAATGGCAAGTTTGAGATGTTTAAAAAAAAAAACACCTGAAGGAGTTGTAAGGAATAAGCCATATGGTATCTAAATAAAGAACCTTCGAGGTAAAAGAAACAGCAATTGCAAAACCGCTGAGGTGGGAGTGGCCTGTTCAAAATAGAGCAAAGTGTATAATATAACTGGAGCGGAGGCAGTGAGGGGAAAAGGGGAAATGGGGGACCGTTTGTGAGGGCATTGACTTTTATTTTGAATGAGATGGGAAGTCACTGGAGAGCTTTGAGGAGAGGATCAGTCTGGCTGCTGCCTTGAGAATAAACTGCCAAGGGCAAAGGCAAACAGCAGGGAGATGAGTGAGGAGTTTTTACAGTAATCTGAGTGAGCACGTGGGAGGTCTAGGGCCAGGAGATGCAGATAGTGAGGGAGTAGTTGTATTCTTGAGAGGTGGCAGTGTTAGCTGGTGGTATGCATGCAGGCTATGTGAGACAGAGAGGAGCCCCAGCAAGACACCAGGTCTTTAGCCTGAACAGCTCCAGGATGAAGCTGCCATTAGCTGAGATGGAGAAGACTGCAGGAACCAAGCAGCGTTTGTGGGGGAAGACTGCCTGTCCCTCTTAAATTCCCTGTTGCCACCCATGCCACGCTCCTGGAACTCTCCATCAGCCAATTTTTAGCTTCTTATTCCTATAATAGAGTTTGCCTTGTTTTTAATGGTTCAATGGAGTCTGAATATAATTATTTCTCCTGCTTTATTAGAAATGTTTTTGTAATCATGTTAATTATATTACTTTGAACTCTCCTCTTTATAATTGAGGTTTATACCTCTGTAAGATAATTATAAAGACTTTGTTCACATTTTTACATTTTTGACAACTTGCTGTAAGATTATGGGGAGTTTAAAAATTGGAGGCAGAGTGGTAACTTCGCATTATTTGTCTGATCTTAATGTAACATACTGATCGTATAAAATATATAATTTGTTTTTGTCATTTAACGTGTGCTAGACTGTAACAACATAAACTAGAGAAGATGACATAAAGCGGCGAGTTTCACCCTTTTTCATCTGATGGCACACATATACTACTAAAATTCTGTGGCACACTAAAAATATATTTTTTGCCAATCTGACAAAAAAAGGTATAATTTTGATTCAGTTATTGTTGTGTTGCTGTTGTCATTTTTTTAATTTGACAGTGTAAAGGAAAAGAGGTCAGTGCCCCTGACTTGTCAGGTACTGAGTGTTTTAACAGTTCTGTGGTACACCAGGGTGCCACAGCGCACCAGTTGAAATTGCTGACATAAAGTACAAGAAAGCAAGTAAATTACTATCTAATTAAAATATTTAAACCCTGATCAATGTAGCTCAGTTGGTTGGGCATCATTCCACAAAGCGAAAGGTCTCGGTTCCTGGTCAGGGCACATGCCTGGGTTGTGGGTTCTGTCCCTGTATTGGGACACATACCTGTGTTGTGGGTTCAAACCCCAGTCGGGGTGCATGCAGGAGGCAACCAATTGATATTTCTCTCTCACATCAGTGTATCTCTCCCCTTCCTTCCCCCCTCTCTAAAAATAAATAAAGAAAGTCTTAAGAAAAAAGCATTTAATTTTAATAGTAGCAGAATTCTCTGGAAAATAAGTTAACTTTCTCAGTGCCTTTTTTGTCTTTTTTTCAAAAAGTTTCCCTCAACTCTGGTATGTGTCTGTTGAATGATATTTCTGATTTTAAGAGTTTATTTTAAAATTAAATAAAATATTACCTTTTTTCAAATAGAATTTGAAATATGAATCTAATTCTTGATACCATTACTGATCTCCTTGGAAACACTGGAGATCTTCTCTTTAGAGACCTTGGCTATGACTACTCCATAAATGGAGAAACATATGACTTATTTATTTTAATACTGAGGGTTTATTTTCTGTCAATTTATTTAGTTACTAAATAAAAACAGTTTTAACCCCCCATACCTTGTTCCTATGTCAACTAAACATTCTTGAAATAATTTTAAAACACTTGGATATCCTTGGAAAGTAATGTTATAATACACAGTAACATTTCTATATTACATCTTTGAAGATATTAAAAGGAACAATAAA
Organism: Trachops cirrhosus; assembly: GCA_028533065.1. Taxonomy (NCBI): domain Eukaryota; kingdom Metazoa; phylum Chordata; class Mammalia; order Chiroptera; family Phyllostomidae; genus Trachops; species Trachops cirrhosus. Next base: position 14,416,317 of record CM052551.1, on the reverse strand, counting down.
TTGCATAGTCTTTCATTCAAAATATAGAAAACTGAACAGTAAAACATACCTGACAAAATTACAATTGGTTTGTGCTGGCTTTTGCCCAATTTTAATAGTTATTTTTACTACATACTACATAAATTTAAGGGTATAAGAAATATATTTTTCTTTTTTTGTAATATATTTCTCTTGATTGCACAAAACTTTTTAAAAAATTTTTTATTTTAGTTTATTCATTACAGTTTCTATCCTTTATCAAAATTCTTCATTGCAAAATACTTAAATATAGCTCTCTCAGAACATTTCCACAATGACCATAGAGGACATATAAAGTGTTTCTCAAAATCTCAATTCGAAGTGTAGGGAAAAGCAGAATGAAAGATGGCTGAGATCCAGAGTTTGGGTGACTGGCAAGCTCATTCAATTATCATGGCTCTGAATGGGACCCAGCGTTATGAATGGGACCCAGGATTTTCTTGTCTATAAATGATGCAGATTAGTTTATTCAAGAAGAAGTGTGGGGGGCCGGAATCCAGTTATAGTCTAGATCATTTTATGCCAGAATGCAATTGTAGAAACTAACTTTTAATTTTTCAAAACTGGGTCAGGTGTGTGAATGGTCTATTGGTATCCAACTTTAACTGGTGCCTATTCCTCTAAGTGCCATGATGCACCGCAAGCTTCAGCACTCTTGCTGTTAGCAGCTAATTCTTCTCCACACAGAGTCACAAACTGGGGATAGAGTTCTCACCCTTCTCCTTTCCAGAGTTGGAGTGATACTGCCCGTTTCTTCCTTTTACTTTCTCCCCAAGGGTGGTTTGAAGGATGATAAGAAGGTTGCCAGGTAGATTCCATATAGAGACGTGCTTGCCAGTTTCTGTTTCACTTAATTTCACACTTAACAGTGTATTAACCATTTTTGGGAAGTTCTTTATCAGCTCCCTTGAAAAAACACACGTTGATTACTGATCTTCTCTGAACCGCCAGCCCCCGGGCCGCAGAGTGCCCTTGGCGGGACAACTTGCAGCGGGGCGTGCAGGCACTGTTGCAGGAGCACCCGGGCCTGAGGTGTCCGGCTGGTCGCTTGCAGCCGCGGGTCCGGGCCACACCGCCATCCCGCGGGCTCAGGCCCAGCTCCCCGCAGGCTCTGGCCTCAGCGCGCAGGGAAGACCGCGCGCGCCGCGGCCGAGGAACGTCCTGGATCGTTCTATTTTCTGTCCATTTGAAGGCACACAATTGAAGAACCATTTTCACAGGTTAATATATCTCGTCTCTGCTTCATATTTTAAATTCTAATTTTTCACCTTTATGAAGATGGATGGTGATGAGTTATTTATTGTATAGACATTGTATTACTGGGTCGTTATGATTTTCTTTGCCACATATCTTGACTTTCAGGTAAGCAATGAATGAGTTTATTTGGCCATTACATAGCTGATTTTGATGAGTTTTTAGCTCTTTGAGTGGGATTAGCCATCATGTATATATGGAGAAATAGTATCTAAACCTTTAGCAACTCTTAAATTTGAAAAAAAATAATTGGATGCGATTTTATTTACTCAGATCGACTTTGTATACATTGTGTTTGAATCCTTGACTGTGAAGGTAAAGGCTGCCAGTATCATCTGAAAATGTTATAATGATTATAACTCTTACTGAGCTCATGAGCCTAAAATGAGAGAATCTTAAGAATCTGGAGAGTTGGAAGGGAATATAGAAATCATCTGGCCTGAAGTAAATGTCTCTCTTCATTATCTCTGGCACGAAGTCATCCATTATCTGACTGAATATTTTAAATAGGAGTAAACTCACTAATTCACAAGAAGGCTATTCCAGTTTTGAGGAGTGCAAACTGTTAGAAATCTATTCCTTTTATTAGAGACAGAAACCTGTCTCCCACTAATTTTTATCCTTTGGATTTACCCTCTAAAAACTATATGGAATAAATTTAAAGTATCTTTCATATGAGTGACCTCTCATGTGTTTTCCTCACCAACTCTTTTCTCTAGCCTTAAAAATCCTGGGGGGAAAAGGCAGAAAACTGTACTTGAACAACAATAAAAAAAAATCCTAGATTTCTCACAGGCAGCAAAATCTCTGACATTTCTCTTAGCAGTATTTTCCTGACATATCTCCTTGGGCAAGGGAAACAAAAGGAAAAAATAAGTAAATAGAACTACATCAAACTAAAAAGTTTTTGCCCAGCAAAGGAAATCATTAACAAAATGAAAAAGCAACCCCTTGCATGGGGAAAGTTTGCCAATGATACATACAGTAAGGAGTTAATATCCAAAATTTATAAAGAACTCAGACAACTCAACACCAGAAAGACAAAATAACCCAATTAAGAAGTGGGCAGAGAACCTCAATAGACAATTCTCCAAAGAGGACATATAGATGGCCAATAGACATATGAAAAGATGCTAAATATCACTAGTCATCAAAGAAATACACATTTAAATAACAATGAGATATCACTTCACACCTGTCAGAAAGACTATTATCAATAAATCAACAAACAAGTGCTGGAGAGGATGTGGAGAAAAAGGAATCCTAGTGCACGTCTGGTGGGAATGCAGATTGGTGTAGCCACTGTGGAAAACATGGCGGAGGTTCCTAAAAGAATTGAAAATGGAGTTGCCGTACAATATAGCGAATCCACTTCTGGAATATATCTGAAGAAACCCAAAACTTATATGCACCCCTATATTTATCATTATCATTAATGTTGTCATCAACATTAGTTACAGGAGCCAAGATATGGAAGCAACTGAAGTGTCCATCAATAGATGAGTGAATAAAAAAGCTGTGGTACATATATACAATGGAATATTACCATTTTCAACAGCATAGATGGGTGAAAAGGGGCAGACAGAGAAAGACAAATACCATATGATTTCACTTATATGTGGAATCTAAAGAACAGAATAAACAAACAAAAGAGAAACAAACTTATAGATATAGAGAACAGACTGTTGGTTGCCAGAGGAAAGGGGAATTGGGGGCTGGTTGAAAAAAGTGAAGGGATTAAGAAGTACACATTGGTGCCCTGGCTGGTGTGGCTCAGTAGATTGAGCTCTGGCCTGCGGACCAAAGGGTCACTGTTTTGATTCCCCATCAGGGCACATGCCTGGGTTGCACGCCAGGTTCCCTGGGCAGAGCGTGAAGAAGGCAACAATACATTGATGTTTCTCTCCCTCTCTTTCTCCCTCTCTTCCTCTCTGTCTAAAAATAAATAAATAAAATCTTTTAAAAAAGTATAAATTGGTAGTTTTAAAATAGTCATGGGAATATAAATCATAGGGAATATAGTCAGTGATATTGTAATAATTATGTATGGTGGCAGGTAGATACTCAGAATATTGGGGGAATACTTTGTAAAGTACCATATTTTGCTGTATGACAAAAGACAAGTACCTAAAAATAAACAAAAACATTGAGTTAAAAATTAAAATGAAAGATTTTTTTTCTTGAAAGTTTGGGTCAAAAATGTGGGTGTGCATTATACACAACAAAAAACAATATAATTGTCTAACCACTATGCTGTATACCTGAAATTAATACAAAATAATGTTAAAAGCAAACTATAATTGAAAAAATAAAATAAAAAAGGAAAGTTCTATTCAAAAAAGATTTTTTTTAGTTTTGTTAACCAGCCTTTGAATAAACAATGAGTTCATGCAAGAAATATTGTAGGTTTTTTCAGTATTCTTTACGTGATATGGCTCCTAAAACCTCCCTACCTAGTTGACTTGCTCTGTACTCACTGAAGATTATTAGGGTATCATGTAGAACAATAGCTGTTAAACTTCAGTGTGCTATATATAATAGATTCACCTGGTTGCCTATTAAAAGTGGAGATAAATGGCCCTGGCTGGTGTGACTCAGTGGGTTGAGTGCCAGCCTATGAACCAAAGGGTCACCAGTTCGATTCCCAATCAGGGCACATGCCTGGGTTGTGGGCTTGGTCCCCCCAGTGGGGAGTATGTGAGAGGCAACCACACATTGATGTTTCTCTCCCTCTCTTTCTCCTTCCTCTCCCTCTCTCTAAAAATAAATTTAAAAAAATTTTTTAAAGAGAAAGATAAATGGCCATGGCTGGGTAGCTCAGTTGGTTAGAGCATTGTCCAGATACACCACAACACTTCAGGTTCAATCCCCCATCAGGACACCTACAAGAGTCAACTAACAGATGCACAGATGGTGGAACAGCAAGTCAATGTTTCTCTCTCTCTCTCAATTTAAAAATAAAACAAAATAAATGGAGATAAATGGACCATACCCTCAGAGACTCTAACAGTAGATCTGAGATGGGGTTCTGGAAGCTATACTTTTAATTAATACCACCTGGTAAGTAATTCTGATGCAAAACTTTTCTGGACTTCCCCTTGAGAAATATTGTTCAAAAGGTAGCACTAACAGATGTCTGAATTCCTTACTAAAAGGCTTCAGCTGGTGAGAAAGACAAGTGTGTAAAATGACCTTTACGAGGCGGAGCAGGGTGAAATGAGTTTCAGAGTTTCAGGGACCACAGGCTGGAGAGGGCATGCTAGTCGTTAGCCCAGAGGACGGAGCAGGGCCAGTCTTGGGGGTGGTTTGCCCTAAAGTGGGGGACTGGTTCCCTGGGTAGGGAAGAGTGTGAGGGGAAGAGGGGTGGGAGGAAAATAGTAATACATACTGCTAACAACTTGCTAAAAAACAAACAAACAAACAAACAAACAAAAAACCCTACCTGTTTCTAAGATAAAAAGAACTCTTGTAAATAACTTTTGGGTTGAAAGAAAATCAAAACTGAAATTAAAGACAATTCTAAGAACATTATATAGCAAAACTGGTAGCATACAGAAAGTAATATTAAAAATAAAACATATAGCTTTAGAAATGCACTTTGAAAACATGAAAGATTGAAAATCAATGGACCAAACTTTAAACTCAATAAGCTAGACAATATCAACAATAATCCTAAAAAGAAGCACGGACATAAAAGAGAAAGTGAAGTTGAAAACAAAATATATATATATATATATATGTGATTACTATATTCAAAAACTGATTCTTTTTTAAAAAGTTATTTATTTTTATTTTATTTTTTAAAAGATGTTATTTATTTATTTATATAGAGAGGGGAAGGGAGGAAGAAAGAGAGGGAGAGAAACATCAATGTGTGGTTGCCTCTCAAGCACCCTTTCTCTACTGGGAATGTGGTCCACAACCCAGGCATGTGCCCTGACTGGGAATCGAACTGACGACACCTTGATTCTCAGCCTGTGCTCAATCCATTGGGCTACACCAGCCATGGCTATTTATTTATTTTTAGAGAGAGGGGAAGGGAGGGAGAAAGAAAGGGAAAGAAATATCAATGCGTGATTGTCTGTCCTGTGGCCCCCACTGGGGACCTGGCCCGAAACTCAGGCATGTGTCCTCATTGGGAATCAAACCAGTGACACTTGGTTAACATAAAGATGGTTAAGATGCTAAATTTTATGTTATATGTGTTTTTCCACAATTTAAAAACAACTTTGTAAAAAAAAGAGAACGCAGATCTAGATAATTTGATGGGCAAGTTACAGAAAACATTAAAGGAAGAGATAAATTCATTTGTTACTTATACATTCCTATAGCATGGAAAACAAAACAAAAAATAGCACAAACATATCTTACATTAATCTCACTTGTAACTCTAAAAATACTAAATCAAATATTAGCAATTTAAAATCAGCAATGGGGTAAAATATAATTAGATCTTAGACATCTGGTCCACAAAGAATCACTGTCAGTTCCCTAATACACTCCAAGTGCCCAGAAAAGTGCTTGACCTACATAGGTACTTAAATTTTTGTATAGTTGAATGAATTCAATTAACCAAGTAGTGTTAATTCCAGCCATACAAGCGTGGCTGACATTAGGGAATATCACTAGGCTGAGAGAGCAAAGAATAAAAAGATGACCCTGTAAGGTGCTGGAGAAACTTTTGATAAAGTTCAACTCCTGTTTTGATAAAAGCTATTCTAATAGCTGTCTGTTGATGAGGGCTGTCTATTTAAAAACATAACTGAACATCATAATTTGTTGTGAAACATTAGAAGCCTCTTCATGGGTAAGACCAGAGCACCTGCTGTGAGCGCTGCTGTTGGACCGTGTGCTAGAGGCCGGCGCCAGAGTGAAAGAAAGAAGAGCTAAATACTGGAGAGGAGGTGAGAAAATCATCAGAAGCGGGCAATATGATTGCCTGTTTTGATAATCTGATGAGACACTAATTAGAATAATAAGAGACTGCAATAAAATGGCTTAATACAAGATAAACAAAATCAACATTTTCCTGAATGCCAGTAATAACTAATGAAAAAATGTAATGGAAAAAATCTCTTATTTACAAGAATAAAAAGTATAAGCCCAACAAGAAACATATAACTTATATGAAAAAATTGTAAATATTTCTTAAAAGATCATTTAAAACATTTTTCATCAATGAAGGGAAAATATAATCTTTGATGGGAAAATTCAGCACTATAATGATATCAATCTCTCTTATTAATCTCTAAATTCAATGTAATCTCAATCAAAACCCTAATGAAAATTTTTGGGATGGTAGGGACTTGACATATGAAGAAAGAATATAGACAAAATAAACAATTCAGCAAAATTGTTTTCTTTGAAAGAGCAATGGGTAGCAGATGGGGCTGGAAGGACTTGCTCTAATCAGATATTAGACAGTCAAAAGTAATTTAAATAGTTCGGTAATAGTAAAGAAAAGCTGAATACATTAGAACAGAATAGAATGTACAGAAATAGATCCTTGTTTAAGTGGAAATGTACTCTATGGTAAAGGTCATATTTTAAATCAATGGGGAAAAAATGGACAGTATAAGAGCTTGAGACCATTACATATCCATTTGGAAAACAAAGATAGAGTTCCTCCCCGAAACTCCCTTCAGAAATAGTTAGTGGTGAATTAACAAACAAACTGTACAAATAAAAATAGTAAAAGCATTACAAAAAATAAAAATATATTTTTATTCTTAAACTGATAATAGCTTCTCTAATCAAATGTAAAATTAAAACGCCATAAACAACATAATTTCAGATTTTGTAAGTTAAGTATACATAATAAGTTATTAAGGATAATATTTTTAAAAATGGAAATAGAATGATAATTTAGAAAGTAAATCCGGAGAAAGGGGAGATAAGAAAATCCAGTCAGTCCATAGTAAGGATTCATTCAATACCAAGTACAGAAGGTTACTTAGTTGGGTTTTTACATAGGGGAAGATGTTTTTCAACCAAACACAAAGAGCACAAACTTTAAAGAAAAAGATCCAATAATTTTACTACATTTACATTAAAAAACAAAAGCACCGCAAACAGAGGAAAGACAGACACAGACTAGAAGACAGTTTTGTGGAGTGTGTTGCGCTGCGTGCATTCATATCTGAAAGCATTAGTATCCAAGCTAGCTAAAGCACTTTATAAAACAGGTAAAATTTAAAATGGATGAATGTATAGAATCCCATGCTTAGTTTACTTGGCTCAGGATGGGGACTCTCTGATTTAGGAGCAAATCTCAGGTAAAGAACCACAAGCTTAGCTGTGAGTCAGTAGCATGATCTGGCTTACAAAAGAGGCAGATGCAAATTCAGTCTCAGTAAGAGAACAATGTTCTATGCTCTCTAGCTAATACCCAGGGTGCTGAGTTTTTCATAATTAACAAAAACTCAGGTAATTTTTTTAACCAAACAAAGGGAAATGCATGATGAGGTCTGAAGTCTGTGATAAAGTGTCAGTTCTGCTAAAACAGTTATATACTCTCCGACTTTCCAGATTTTGCTCCTCTTGTCTTTCTGCCCTTCTATGTGCTCGGCAGCCATAAGCCTGGGTTGTCATTGTAGCGGGGTTTGCACAGGGAAACACTTGGGTTTGAGCCACTCTCCATAAACAGTCTTTTTCTTCAGATTAAGATAAACAGCTTTTATTTTTTTTTAAAAAAGAAGGGTGCTTTTTGTGCTACTTCTTGAACATTTTGAGGTCTGTCAAGGACAGCTAGCCTGCTTTCTTAGGAATTGATCTTCAGTATCACTTGCATTAGGTTAAAATGCTGAGTTGTCTGGACTATATCTGATCTAATTTTTGCTAGCTCTTATTTTCTCGTAGATGCTCCAAAATAGCCATAAATAAAGAACATAGCTTATTGTATTTTGTGTTTGTAGGATGAACTCGAGCAGTAGAAAAGCAGTTTGCCATTATTTTAAAGGTCTGGACAACAGAGTGTTTATGATGCTCCAGTTTAAATCTGACCTGATGAATAACTACATTCTAGTAATGAATTAAAGACGTAAATGAGCTCAAATTCACTTTTGTGGCTGCGCTTGTTAAATTGTTGTGAGACAAATATTTGCTAAGTAAGATGAGTTAATGATTTTAATTAACATGAAAATCACCTTAAAGCGTATTTTAATTTAATTTTTCTTTCTGGATTTACTCTCTTGTGGATTATCCTATTAAAATAATTTTTTATAATATATTTTTTCAGCATCCAAAATATTTTTAATAACAAGGTAGGATCCGGGGTTATGTTTTGTAGCTGTGGCTGGCCAGGCGTCTTGTGCGCTCCAACTTCTGGCCTTTGGATCGTTCCAAACACTGCGAGGTGTTCCTGGGGCCTTGTGGAAATGCCTGTACACCTCTTGGTCCTACTGAGGACCCAAAAGCAAAATGGTGCTACAGCCTGTGGGGGAGACCAGGGCCAGCTCTTCCAAGGTGAGGATCTTGGCCCTCAGCCTCGAAGATTCGGCTCCAAGCATGGCCGCTCACACCAAAAGCAAGCACCTTCAGTACGGGCACCTCCTGGACAGGCTCGTCATCGGTTACAGTCCCTACAGCCACAGCAGTTTTGCCCAACTGGCCAGGAAGCTTCATCTTCTAGATCATCCAGGAAAGGGACAGAGGCAGCCGGCTGGTGTGACTCATGAGCACTCTCTTCAGCACCACTTGGCTGAAGGTGGGGTTGGTTCGTCTGGCCAGAAATCTGTGCTGCTCGACCAACAGCCTTAGGTAGACGTCCTGGCTCTTGGGTTCCTTTCCCCGAACCTTTCTGTCTTTGTTGTGGCGGATGTGGACTTCCATGGTGGAGCCTTCTGCTCTGTCAGGTCCGCTAATTTTTCTTATATTCACCATAGTTTTATTAACAATCATAAAAATTTCAGAAATGGGAACATGATTGATTACATAGTGATGACTTAACTCCTTAGAATGGTGAGCCGTCACAAGAATTACAATGATGAAGAACGTAGTAATATGGTATCATCTAGCAAGGGAATAATATGTGAGCAAGTATCAGGCAAAGATATTTCATGGGGGAGGCAGTGTGATATCATGAAAATACACTGTCTTTGAACCCAAAGCTGCCAGGGTCTCAGTCTCAGCTTTATCCCACCACCATCGGGTGACTTGACTCCCTGGACCTCAGTGTTCCCATCTGGCCAGTGGGGATATTATTAGTTACTCTGCCAGGTGTGAATAATAATTAAACCAACCCCTTCCTAGCACAAAGTGGTAACATTAGTTGAGCATCTACTACTATTGCAACCATTAAAAAGACTTAAATCTAAGGGAGATGGCAGAAACATACACATATGATAACCCCTGTGCTAAGGGTATGGTTGGCATGTTTTTTTTCTCTTTTCTAGAAACTAGAACCCAGGCAGCTGACAATTCTGGTTGGAGAACATCAGGTGCCCTAAATGTCACTGTATTTTGTAAGTGGGGGTGCCTATGCCAACCACACCTGCACCCCTTGTTCCTTTCTCTGAAGCTTAGGCCTCAGGGAGTCAGGCTGCCCCTTTTCCCCCTGATGCTACACCCTTAGGCTCAATCTCTCCCAAGCCTAGTTCTGGATTTGAATACTGTATCCCCATCTTATCACTCCTCCCAGGGCTTTTTCATTTTAAGAATTTTGTCACAAACCACTCTGGGTAGTGCTTTGAGGAAGTGGCAAAGCATGTGAAGGTCTTGTTCCTTGAAAGGCCACAAGCATGTGAGTGGCCTTTGGGCTGTGGTGCCTGCCTCCCTTCGAGATGGTAACTCAGTGTCGTAGGCAGAATAAGTCTCCCTTTCCAAAAGATGCCCACATTAGGATTAGGATCCTTGGAACCAGTGATTGCTGGCATGTTAAGTGGCAAAGGGAAATTGAGCTGCAGATGAAATTGAGGTTGCTAATCAGCTGACCTTAAGTTAGCAAGAGTAATGGTGACTATAGTCAACAATACTGTATCGTATATTTGAAAGTTGCTAAGAGAGTAGATCTTAAAGCTCTCATCACAGGAAAAAAAGTATCTGTGAAGTGATGGATTCTAATTAAACTTATTTTGTAGTCCTTTTTACAATATATAATATAGCATTAAGCTGTATACCTTAAACTAATATAATATTTTATGTTAACTTATATCTCAATAAAACTGGAAAAGAGTAAATTTGTCATAGTTTAAAAAAGATAGGAAGAATATTATCCAGATTACCCAGGCGGTCCCGTGTGATCACCAGGGTTCTTAAAAGTGGATAAAGGAAGTAGAAGAGAGGGTCAGAGAAAGGCTTGACAATGGAAGCAGATCGGCGATGCTTAAGACAATATTTATGCATCAAAAATGCTTTTAAAAGAAAATTTTAGCTATTAGAAAATATTTTAGAAATGACTTATTCTGATGAAATAAAAAAGTGAGTTAGTCTGTGGTTTCTTAAGTAAAATGCTTTTGAACCAAGAAGTAAATAGAGCAATAGTCCCTGATATCTTTTAAAGGGAGTTGCAAGGTTAAAACTATTTTCAAAAAAATTTTAGCCCTGACTGGGGTGGCTCAGTGGGTTGGGCAATACCCGGCAGACCAAAAGGTCGTCAGGTCAATTGTGGGCCAGAGCCCTGGGTGGGGGCCTGAGAGAGGCAACTGATAGATGTGTCTCTCACACATTCATGTTTCTCTCCCTGTGTTTCTCCTTCCCTTTCCCTCTCTCTAAAAATAAAAAAATAAATGAAATCAGAAATTTTTTTAGACATGACAGGCCTTTCGTTTTCCTACATTCACATTACCCTGATGGTGCAAAAGCAATTGCAGGTAAAGCTTCTAGGCTCTTAGAACAAACTAGGCAATGTCATCAAATTACACTATTTGTAGTCATTGTATTCTTCACTGCCAGGCGCTTGCAGACAGAAAAAGGAAAGGCCAGTTTTGTTTAAGACTGTCCCTGATGAAGCAAGATTTATTTTGTTAAACGTTGACCACTTGTTACTGGCATTGGAATTTTTGGTTCTCCATGATGGAAATTGAGAGGAAACATCAGAGAAATTTCAAAGGAAGGTGCTCTGAACTGGCTCACTGAGAGGCTCTGTTGGATTGCTTTTATTTTTTTATTTTTTAAAATTTTTTATTGATCGATTTGTAGAGACAGAGAGTGAGAAAGCAAGAGAGAGGAGAGAGACATCGCTCTTTGTTATTACACTTATTTATGCATTCATTGGTTGATTCTTGTATGTGCTCTGACTGGGGATTGTTGGGTTGCTTTTATAAACTAGGGACAAGGAGGGCTTGTGGAGGGTCCAGTTACTTCCTCTGCTGTCAGGTTGCTTAGTAACTATCTTTGCCTCTGTGCAGGGAGGGCCAAGATGATGGATTACCACCACTCTAGGAAGGTCATACACTAGTTAAACCTTGATCAACTCTGTATGCAATCAGTGGTTTCAACATCTGCAAGGAGGCAGGCAGTTAGAAAGGAGATAAAATCAGCTACTAAGGCGGTTTTAAGTAGGGAGTGGAGAGGTGGTAAAATTTTGTCAGCTTATCTGGCATTTCTTCTGGCCATCTAGTGTCCTGGGCCCAGCTCTCTACACTGTCTCACTCTGAATATACAAGTTTTTGATATTCTGGGTGATGAAATAAATACACATAAGCATATAAGCTATACACCAAGGTATGATGGTTATCTTGCGGAAAAGCATTTGTGCAGCTGTTTGAATTGTGAAATGAACTGGCCACTTGTTTTGGCCACGGAATGCCATTTTTGCTTGAAAACAGCACGTGTTAGACCTGTGGAGTCAGACTGGACCCTGGTACAGCAACTTCGGGACTTGAGTTCTGGCTAGGAAAGAATTCAGAGCCAAGACTCAACCTATAGAGGAAGTTTATTTAGAGAGTCACAGAGGTAGAAGTGAGTGGTAGAAGAAATGGGTTCAGGAAACAAGTCACAGAGGCAAAAGAAGGGTCCTTGAAGCTTAGGAGAAAGAGAGAAAAGTAAAGGTAATGTGACTGGCAGGGAAGAGGGGATGGGAAAGTAGGGTCGTACTCCCCCAAAGGGAGGGCAGACTAGGTCTTCTGTCCTAAGGGCTTTTAAGGGTGGGGACTTTAGGGGAGGTCCCAGGGGGGGATTTCAATAGAATATTCATCAGTTTTCCACTGTGTCCTTTCAAAGTCAAGGTCTCCGCTGAGTGGTTGGTGCCAGAGCAGGTCATTAGTCAGTACAGCTCGTCCTGATGTCGGCCATGGCATCACTTGTCTGGTTTGCTGCTTCTCTGGGCCTGTAGCTGAAATACACCTGAGGCCTAGATGTATTTGATGTGGGTCACAACCTCATTGTCCTAGGAGCTTAATGCTTAAGGGCTATTCTCTGGCCCCCTTGTTTGTCACCTCTAAGGGGGGGTCAAACCCACATGACTGGCAACATGCCAGGGGATGAAAATTCAGGGGAGGGTCCAAACCACATGACCAGTGATGGGAAAGGTTGGGGGTCTAAACCGAATGACCAGCCATGTGCTAGGGAAGAAAAGGTTACCCTGGTGGCAGGGTCCTTCTTTTCTGAGTTTTACCCAGTGCTAGGCACTCCGGGCTTTCTGCCCTGGTGACCTTCTGTACTTGGCCCGTTGTCTTTGCTCTGCTTATGTCTGTCTAACCACCTACCACAGAACAACTGACAAACTATGAATATGAGACGTGGGTATATGGCAGATGTTTTCTCAAAAGTGGACAAAGTGAACCTATCACTTCAAGGAAAAAAATTGATTAAATTTGTTTCCAATGATAAAATCTGGATATTTTTGAAAATTAGGAATGTCATTGCATTCTTAACAGTTTCCTGATGCCTAAAGATTGTCTAATGAAATCATGTTCATAAATGTAATATTTTTAAAGATTTTATGTGTTTATTTTTAGACAGAGGAAGGGAGAGAGGAAGAAAGAGAGAGAACACCAATGTGTGGTTTCTTCTTGAGAGTTTCCCACTGGGGACCTGGCCCTCAACCCAGGCATCTGCCCTGACTGAGAATTGAACCAGCGACACTTTGGTTAACAGGCTGATGCTCAGTCCACTGAGCTGCACCAGCCAGGGTCATAAAAGTAATATTTTGATATCACACAATGAATGTGTTTACATTTGAAAGACCTGCATAATTCAGTGATCCTATATTTTTCAAATGACCAATGCATAATGTTATAAAATAAGCATGGGTAAGAAAAGATTTATTCAAAGTGTAAGATAAACTAATGGGTTTTAGTAACTAATGTAACAGAGTTTGAAAAGTTTATTGATATGCTTTCAGATTCTGCATTGTAATTAAACTCCTAGAAATGACAATATGTTGAGTTTTGGTGTAGTATCAAAGAAGAATAGCCACAGTTATTTGAAAAGACTATTAAAATATTCTTCCTTTTTCTAACTACATATCTCTGTGAGGGTAGATTTTCTTCAAATATTTCAACCTTTTAAAACATCATATCACACAGGCCATGGCTGGGTAGCTCAGTTGATTAGAGCATCATTCCCAATATGCCAAGGTTGTGGGTTCAATCCCTGGTCAGGGCACATACAAACAGCAACCAATGAATGCATAGATAAGTGGAACAGCAAGTCGATGTTTCCCTTTCTTTCTCTCTCTCCCTTCCTCTCTCTCTCAAGTCAATAAATAAAAACAACATATCACAACATATTGAATGCAGAAGCAGATATAAGGGTGAATTCAGATACCTTCTATTAGAGATTTGTAAAAATATGGTATCCTCTTGCTAGTTTTTTATTTTTGAAAATATAGTTATTTTTCTTAAAACATGTTATCATAATGGGTTTATTTTCATTGAATTAATAAGTAGTTTTAAAATATTTTAGCCTTATTTTTTATATATGTATCAATAGCTATAACCCTCATAATCAAAAACTCTTTGGGGTCTTCAATAATTTTTTTAATATAAAGAGTTCCTGAGGGCAAAAAGTTTGAGAACTACTAGAGCAGAGGCATAATATGACATTTTGGTGTATGTTGACCTTGTAAAGACAGCTGCTAAAATTAATTATGCAGTGAATCTTATTAGTACTCTGAACCACATCAATATTTTTTAAAGACCTGTCAGCTGAAAAATAGCACTGACTAGGTGTTTCATCAGCAAAAAGGATTTATTGGGGCAAAAGAAAGGGCTGCAACCTCACGCAGACATAGCAAACCGTGTGCGCACTCCAGCCTGCATGCCAGGGCGGGGGTGGGGTATTTATAGAAAGGGAAAGGAAGTTAAGGGAGGGGGAATTTAGAACCATAGAGCTCTGTTATAAACATAGAGTTCTTCCTGCAGGGCTCTCAGGGTTACGCAGAGCGGGAGGACTTCCAGAAGCCCTAGCTCCCAACTGATTCTGTTTGCTTAAAGTTGTAGTTAGTCTTTATCAGGCCCATAAGTAAATACAAAATAAAACTGCAGTATTCAAAATATGCTATTTTTTAACAAGCCAAAGCAAACATTTGTATTTATATTTCTACCTCATCTAATGCCATAACAACCCCCAAAAACGTATGCTAAAAAGACTCAGGAACTTTTATTTAAGCATTGGAAGACAAATTTCTACATTATTCTGACAGAACCTTATTATGCTAAAAGTCAGAGGGATGAGCTGCTTCAAATGTTTGCAGAAATGGTTTCTTTTTTTAAAGTAGCTCTGTCAGCTGAAGAGCAGAAAAAGAACGAACTTGCTGAATGAGGATGGGTTGGAGTGGGCCAGAGCGCTCATCATAATTCTGTAATTGGCGTTCCTGCGGGAGCTGGGAGAAGCCTGAGTGTGTGGGAGATCTATAGGCTGTCATCTACATCTAACTCAAAGTGCTTATGTGAGTAATTTTTAAGTTCTAACTGCAAGTGTTGTGCTGGTTCTGACCTTAATGGACAGCCACCGGCACGTGAGACTTTGTGTTTGTTATTACACTGCAACGGGCTGCCTCAGTGTGGTGCCTCTTCATTACACACCAGGCTCGTTATCGTCAGCCCCAAATTACGTGTATGAAAGCTTTTAGAGAAATTAAACGTATTAAATGAAGGAGATATATTATTAATAATAATATGCTTAGGGACATTTTGGTATTGTGGTTTTGGAGTTAGATTAGTCAAGGCTTAAATTCTGGCTTTGCCACCGGCAATCATGTAACTTGAAACAAGTTTCTTTAACCTGTGTGACCCTCAGTTTTGTCCGTTATAATATTTACAGTAATATTTATCTCGTGGGTTTCTGTGAGGCTTAATGAGAGTAAAGTGCTTATTACAGTGCCTGAATGTAATAAAGTGTGTAGTGGGTGATGGCCGCTGCTGTTATTACCGGCTACAATAATAATTACACTGATGCTATTTCACCCCATAATGACAGAGTTTAGGAGAGACTAAAGATATCCTGTAGCTTAATCCTGCGATTTATGCTGGCAAGTGCTTTGAGGCATAGCGACATTTGGGTAATATTAGATATCATTTAAGGCCATAGCTAAGATTCTTACCTTCCCCCAACTATTTCACTTAGTTATCTGGAAAGCAGGAAAAGAATGAGGCTAGGAGGCTGAAGGAAAAAATATTTGTCCTCAAAAGACCATATTTAAATGGTGCATATTACTGATTCGTAGACCTTTTAGTTGAAAAGGTAATAATACCAGTATCCGTAACTGTTCAAAGAAATGAACTGGTAGAAATGTGAAAATTTTTGGCCAGGCAATTTAGCAATATGTATTAGAGATATTAAAAATAGTCAGATTTTGACTCAGCATTTTTAAAAAAGATTTTATTTATTTAGTTGTAGAGAGAGAGGAAGGGAAGGAGAAAGAGAGGGAGAGAAATATCAATGTGTGGTTGCCTCTCACATGTCCTCCACTGGGGACCTGGCCAGTAACCCAGGCATGTACCCTGACTGGGAACTGAACCGGTGACTCTTGGGTTTGCAGGCCGGCACTCAATCCACTGAGCCACACCAGCCAGGGCTGACCCGACATTTTTATTTTTAGGAAATTTTTCTAAGGAAAACAGACAGATGTATTTAAAAAGTTTTGTATTCATGGATGTTCCTCACAGCATTATTTATACTAATGAGCTAAAAACAACAGATAAATAAATGCCTAACAATAGAAATTGCTTAAGTAGAGTATGTCCTAGCCACAGAATGAAAGAATATGCAGCTCATGTTGGGGGTGAGAAATGCAAATGACGTCAGGTACTCAGCAAGTTAACTAAGCGTGCAAGGCATCTGAATATAAGACACTAGTGAGTGTTGAGCACTGAGGTAAATGAGAGTTCATGCTCCACCTGAAGGCATTAAAATTCAAGTTATAAAACAACACTATTCTGCTGACAAAAGGTGAAGTCTAAATTCTGCTCAGATTTACCAGCTTGAAACACCTGCTGGTAAAGAATATGAAAACATGGAAGAATATTCATGGTATATTTCTAAGTATAAGGAAATTATAGGTAAAGGATGATTCCAATTAAGTTTTTAAAGTACATATTTATAGATGTATCCCTTTCTTATCAGTTGGTCTGTCTTATTTTGCCAAAAACAGTAATAGCAAACACATGGAGCTTTCGTATGTGCCAGAGATTGTTTTAAGTACCTTACATATGTTAACTCATTTAATCCTCAGTAATAGATCCTATCACTACCCCTATTTTACAGATGGCAAAGCTCAGAAACAGAGAGGTTAAGTAATTTGCCCAAGGTCACACAAGTAGAAAGTAGGAGAGGTGAGATTCAAGCTGAGGCAGTAGAATCTGGGTTCTTAACTGCCATGCTGTATTAAAACCAAGAAGGTGTGACCTGCCTGAGACTTTAGTGTGTGTGTACTTTATTTTCTTCATTTTTCTGTGGTTAAGTTTTTTCTATAATACCAATGCATTTTATAACCAGAAAAAGCACAGTGTTTTGTTAACAGTGCATGTTTATTACCTGAGCATGTGCTCCTTTAGGCTTCTGCAATTACTGTTCTCTATTAATGAAAATTAGTTTGTCTGATTTTCTGGATGATACTTAGGCCCTGAGGAAATAAAAAAATAGGACAAGCAAATTTTATGGAGGTGGAAGGAGAGCACATCAGTAACAGCCTCTGAGGGACAGCAGAGGGGCAGTGAGCCAGAGACAGTGGACTAGGTTAATGAAGAGTGTAATGCAGGTGGCTGTCACTGGAGAAAATTTTGTTTGGAACTGGCCTCATGCCCAATCTAAAATATGGTGGTACAATGCTCTTTCATATTAACTTCACTTAAAATTTTCTTTCATTTATTTTACAAATATTCATTAGACTTCTCCTTGCTAGGCACAATCAAGCATACAATGAAAAAGCATAAAAGGAGCCTATGACTTACTGGGGGAAATAGGGAATACTAGAATATGATCATTACCAGTAAAAGATATACTATGTACCTTGTGAGTTCAAAGTAGGAGAGCTTTATTACTTTTTTCCAGCTGAAATATAATTGACATACAATACTATATAAGTTTAAGGTGTACAAGGTGATGATTTGATACATGTGTATGTTACAAAATGTTTGCCACAATAAGGTGGTAACACCTCATCTGACTTCTGGCCAAGATGGAAGTGTAGGTAGATATGCTCTGGTTCCTCGCACAACCAAAAGAAGGAGAACAACAACAACAACAAGAACAAAAGACCAGAACTTCCAGAAAAAAAATTGAACTGTATGGAAATCCAGCAACCAAGGAGTTAAAGAAGAAACTTTCATCCAGACTGGTAGGAGGGGTGGAGACAGGCAGCTGGGGTAGAGAGGACTAGCAGCAAGGCAGAGGACTGGGAGGATGAGGGAGCAGCTGGCAGACTGGGCAGTCCCACATTTGTGTGCAAATAAGTTGGGAGGACCAACTGGGGAGTGAGACAGTCCATGCAACCCAGGTTCCAGTGTGGGAAACTAAAGCCTCAAAACCTCTGCCTATAAAAATCTGTAGGGGTTGCCACAGTGGAAGAAACTCCCACCCTCACAGGAGAGTTCATTGGAGAGACCCACAGGGTTCTAGAATGTACACAAACCCACCCACCTGGGAATCAGCACCAGAAGGGCCTAATTTTCTTGTGGGTAGCAGGGGAAGTGACTGAGGCTTCACCCCTTAGAATGTAACAGGTGCACCGAGACCAAAAAAAGTCCCAAATGAAAGAACAGATCAAAACTCAAGAAAAAGAACTAAGTGACAAGGATATAGCCAACCTATCAGATGCAGAGTTCAAAACGCTGGTAATCAGATGCTCACAGAAATGACTGAGTATGGACACAAAATAGAAGAAGTGAAGACTATTCAAAGTGAAATAAAGAAAAATATACAGGAAACCAACAGTGAAGGGAAGGAAACTCAGACTTAAATCAACGACTTGGAGTGGATGGAAGAAATAAACACTCAACCAGAACAAAATGAAGAAACAAGAATTCAAAAACACGAGGAGAGGCTTAGGAACCTCTGGGACAACTTTAAACATTCTAACATCTGAATCATAGGGGTGCCAGAAGGAGAAGAGGAAGAGCAACAAATTGAAAACTTATTTGAACAAATAATGAAGGAGAACTCCCCCAATCTGGAGAAGTAGACTTCCAGGAAGTCCAGGAAATCAGAGAGCTCCAAAGAAATTGGACCCAGTGAGGAACACACCAAGACACATTGTTATTACATTAGCCAAGATTAAAGATAAGGAGAGAATCTTAAAAGCAGCAAGAGAAAAGGAGAGAGTTACTTACAAAGGAGTTCCCATAAGGCTCCCAGCTGATTTCTCTGCTGGAAATAAGTCTTCAAGGTATTGAGAATGACCTCACTTGAGTCACAATTCAAGTATAGACAGAATTGTTGTCACTCCATAGCCTGTTGGTGTCGGAACTCTGGGCAATGGGTTTAATCAATCAACAGTTTGTGAGTGAATGGTCATACTCTCAACATGCCATAGTAGAAGTTGGTTTATCATAGAAAGCATCTTGTTAAACTTGTTACAATTTTGACAAAAAATGATTGATGTAATGATTTGCAAAAACAAATACATTCCCTCTTATATTTTTATGAGACTTGGAAAGAAAGTGAGTTTCCTAACTCATCATCAATTATTTTTCTATTATAATTATTGAATATAGCTGATAGTAGAGATGATTAATACATAAATAATCATTAAAAACAGTACAGGCTTTAATTTTTCTTTCACCTGGATTTTTCTCCTAATCTGGCTTTTCCCAGGTTCTCCTGGGAATCACAAAACTTCCTATTAGGCCAGATTATCTTGATAGGGTCTAATCTAGTGGTTACTAGAGTTTAAGAAGGGCAGAAGAGCTTGCTAGTGCCTGCTTTGCTTCATGTACTTTTTTCATGGTGTCTGTTGTGTTAAGAGTACCATTGACAACTGTATCCTAGAGCTTTGCCCAGCGTGTTTGATTTAAACAAATAACTCTTGAGCAGAATGGTTATGTACAGATGATCTGGTGAAAACATGAATATTATTAAATATTACCTACTATCTAATAAATTATTTTTCCTATCTAAAGAAATTGAACTTAAAATTATAGTTTTGTGATTTGGATGTTGATATATTATTTTGGCTCTTCAGAAAGCTTTTTTTTCCCCTAGTATTTTGTCCTGTATTAAAAGTGTTTGAGAAATTCTCTGGCCCTGGCTGGTGTGGCTCAGTGGATTGACCACCAGCCTGCAAACCGAGAGGTCACTGGTTTGATTCCTGGTCAGGGCAAATGCCTGGGTTGCAGGCCAGGTCCCCGGTTGGGGGCATATGAGAGGCAACTGTTTTCCTCTCACACAATGATGTTTCTGTCTACTTCCCCTCCCCTCTCTCTAAAAATAAATAAACTCTTAAAAAAATATAGTACTCTTGGGGGAAAGAGGATAAGGGAGGAAAGAAGGGGAAGGGCCTAGTTAAAGTATAAATGACCCATGGACATGGACAACAGGGTGGGACTAACTGTGGGGGAATGGGCAGGACACGGGAGAGAAAAGGGGGGAAATGGGATGACTGTAATAGAACAACAATTAAAGGAAAAGATAGTTGGATTCTCATACATGTTTCCACATTTGGTCTGCTGTGACATGTTTGGAGTTGAAGTGAATGAAGAAAATTTGACATGTAAGAAATATTGTCAAATGGTTCTTTTTTAAAGGTTGGCTGCACTGTGGATACTGAAACGGTATTAATAAACTTCCTGTACTTTGTTAGGAAAAAAAAGAAAGAAATTCTATGTTCTTGGGTAATTATCATCTTAATAATTTGAATTCATCAAATTAGTTGAGGAAGTTTCTTTACTTTTCTATTCTTGATAGAATAGGGTAGAATATGTATATTTTATAGGGGAGAAATAGAGGAAATAAATATTTTCAACTTAGAATTTTAAGAAAATGCACTTTTTCTTAGCATTTACCCTTTTAGTACTAAAGAATACTAGTGGAGTAGCCAGTTGGTTATTATATGAAACTTCTTTGGCAAACGAAGTTAGTATATTGAGCTGTTCACTCTGCCCTTCGTAGCACTGCTTACCTTTTACTATTTCTATGGCATTATAATTGTTTACTTCCTCTTTGCTTCCCCAACAGGAGACGAGCACCTTGAAGTTAGGAATAATAATATAATCTTGTATCCTCAGAACTTATCTAACAGGGTGTCTGTCACATAGGGAAGGCACTCAATACAATGCAATATATTTGATTTATGTTATCTGAAGCCTTTAAGTTAAAGATTATTTAAGCAGGCACATATTACATGATTAATGGCATAAATTGGATATGTATGTAGTACAGCATTGTCTAAAAATTTTTTTAAATTAACATTTATTTAAAGTTAAAATATTAATGTGAGCCATACATCCCCACTTACTTAAGTTCATTCCCTTTGGACTTCTGTAATTGGTAGTCAAAAGTATATTTATATAAATTTAGCCCTGGCTGGTGTGGCTTAGTGGATTGAGCACTGGACTGCGAAGCAGAGGTTCACTGGTTCGATTCCCAGTCAGGGCACATGCCTGGGTTGCTGGCCAGGTTCCCCAGTGCAGGGAGCATGAGAAGCAACTGCACATTGATGTTTCTCTCCCTCTCTTTCTCCCTCCCTTCCCCTCTGTCTAAAAATAAATAAATAATAATAATTTTTAAAGTATATTTATATAAATTAAAAATATAAAAGTATATTTACACAATTTTAAAAACACATATTTATTTAGAGGGAAGGGGAGGGAGAAAGAGAAGGAGAGAAACATCGGTGTGAGAGAGAAACATTGACTGAAGCTGCAGCCCAGGCCTGTGCCCTGACCAGCAATCGGACCAGCGACCTTCGCTTTGCAGGATGATGCCCAGTCAACTGAGCTGTACTGGTCTATTTATAGAAATTCAAAGTGCAAAAGCATATTTGTACCAATTTAAATATATACATATAATTTCGATTAGAAACTATAGAAGCCTAAATGGAATGACTGACGCAACAGTCAGAAAGGGCGGGAGTATGGTTGCTCTCGCAGATGGCTGGCTCCCAGAGCTGAGATGTTGCCTGGAATCTCCTCACGTCTTTCTCTCCACTTCTCACCTCTGCTTCTCTCTCTGTGCTTTTACCTTTAAGTTGCTGTCACCACATTTCAACGATTGTCTTACGTAGCCCTGAGCTTATATCCTTATGACTCCTAACCAGTAAAAAATCCAGTTAAAAAATCCCAGCAAGGGGCTGTGATAGGTCAGCTTTGGGTTATGTGCTACCTTTGCTCTAATCATTGAAATCAAGGCGGATGGGGATGTTACGTTTGAAACAACCTGTATCAGGAGGTCACCTCTGTGACCACGGAAGTGGAATACTGTTATTGGTGAGGCCCTGCAAAATCACATGGCTGCAGTAGGAGAGAATATCCCCCCAAAGAAGGTAGCTAAGTACAGTTATAGTCAGACAAAATAATACATATTCTTTGTATGGTTTAGGACACATATTGCTAGTTTTCTTCTAACATTCCTCTGACCTTCCCCCTTAGTAAAATAATCTCTTATTTTAACTTGGTAGGTGGCCACTCAGAATAGATAATATACTTATGAGCTTTCTTTGCAGCTAGGTGTGGCTATGTGACCAAGTTCTGGCCATTGATGTAAGCAGAGATATTGTGGGTAACTTTTAGGAAATGTTCTAAAAAGAGAGAACATGTCCTTCTTCATTCCTTCTTCCTCCCTTTGAAGGACGCTGGAGGGTTCTCGCTCAAGGCCTTACTCAAGGCGACTCTTGCTCCACAGTTCTCTAGAGTGCCTTGTAGCCCTATAACCAGACTCTCCCAGCTCTGCTTCCCCTACACTGTGTGTCCCAAATAGGAATATAACCTTGATACTTCTCTTCCTCAATCATGTAGTTCTTAAGGTGGCTTCCCTGTTCTTATAAGACTTTATTTCCTGGCCACAATCATTGGTGTAGGGCTGAACTCTTGACCCAAATACAATATTTCTCCATCCCCCACACTAGACAAAATTTATTGGTCTGATGGACACCTGACCCAATATGGTCCAATCAGAGCCATCCCTCCAGATTTTTTAACTTGGACAGAGAAAGCTGCTTGCCGGTCCTCTCTGGTGGCGAGCACTAAGAGATGTGAGGCTCTGGAGCTGTTATTTCATCTTGTGTGGAAGAAGCCAGCCTGTACTGGGACGGAATGAAGCTCAGATGTAGAAAGAAGTCGTGATGAAGACTGTATGTAGAGAATCCTGGAAACATTCGAGTCCTTGGTTTCACTCAGTCCTTCCTGAGGTCCATCATATGTTCTAAGTTTCATAACTCAGCTCAGACCAGGTTGTGGTGTTTTATAAAATGTCCCTGAAGATTTAGGGTTCAAAGAGGAGTTGTTGAGAGGGTTATATGATAAAACCACTGCCAATAGTTTTATAGCTTTGCATACCTGGCAAATAGTATACTCTAAATGGGTAGCTGCAATTATTGCTATTTATCAAGATATTTGTTCTCAAATATCTACATTTATGTCTTTACAATTCTTGTCATATAATGTCATTCAAGCTAAACTCCTAAAAGCTGGAGGATAATTTTTCTAGCTTTTGTGAAGGATTTGGAAAACCATACAGATCACTATCTTTAACCCTCTTTGGTGTCCTCAAGCCATCTGTTCCTAGGCTTTATGACCTTGAACTCAAATCCCTTATCCTCTTTATTGTTCTCTTCCTATTTAAGCTCTTGTCCCCTCATTAGCCTGTGATATCCTTTATTCCCCAGAGTGCAGAAGCAATAATCAGGGACAGGCTCCTGCCGGAAAAACAGTTACCCTCAGCCATTATTTACCCTGGTCTCATCCTTAACGACAAAAATGAGAAGGGCTCTATTCAGGGAACTTATAGCTTAGAATCTAAAATAGATCACAGGTGTGTAGAAAAGCTAAATAGGGACTAGATTTAACTTGTGGAAAAGAATATTATTCCATTGCCTTGTGCACCTAAATGTTTGAAAACTGCTTTTGTTAATGTGCTAAGTGGTGCTCCATTGAGAAATAGTTGCCTTACACATCCGTGAACATTGACCACTAACTGATGTGTCAGTACCAGGAAGGAAATAGTATTGCTCTCGGCTAAAGCAGTTAAATTCTGACATTAATCACTAACATGTGTAGAAGGAAGCAGGAAGTGTTGATGTCACTCAGGTTACTATACCTTTTTGTATTTAAAGTCAGTACTTCCTGATTCTACTTTCAGAACACTTACCAGGTAAGAAGAGTTTCCTTGTCTTTTATAGTGCCTGGTTCCCCACTGCCAGCTACCATTTAATTGTGATAAATGTCTAGCCGTAACGATGGTGAACAAGACAATCTTATTGGATGCTAATGTTCTCAGCTGTGCCTGTTGCTTCTGCTGCTCACGCTACTGATGATAATGTTCTGGTCTTTCAGTAAAAAGACTCTTTGTACCCTCTAGTAATAGGGTACTTTGACATTTTTTTCTCTTTCTTGGGTTCTTAAAAATATATGCCATTGAACATAACAATGAATCCAGTGAGACATTAGAGAGTTGAATGAAACTGAAGGTAAATGGAGTGTGACTCCTGACCGACTTGCCCAGTTAAAAGACTCCCATCTGTTGCTAGTGGTTTGCAGAGCCTGTTTTAGAGATATGGTGATAAGATGTTATTATATGGCCTGTGGTGTCTCTTTACTCCCATAAGTCTGTACTTCCAAAGAGCTCCCAGGTGATGTCCTGCTGCTGGTCTGAGAACCACATGAAGTACGAGCTCAGCTCATAGGAACACACGTAGATGTGGCTCTTCTAGACGATCCCAGCTGCAAAGGGCTGGAGTTGATCCCTCAGCCAAATCAGCTGCTTCAGACCCAGGCATATGATTTTACAGTACTTGTCACAGGTGAAAACTGTGTGACTAACCCTGACTCATCGTTACCCTGAGCATCATTGCTTCCCTCCTGAGTTCCAGACTCTGGGACTGGAAAGCAGAATAATGAGAGAGGGGGGGAGCGGGAGAGGGAGAATGAGAAGGAGGGGAGAAGGGGGTTAGATTTTTCTTCATTTTGGAATAAGAAATTATTATTTCTAAAGGCCTGGGTTAGATGGTGTATTTGGTAGCAAGAGAAAATCTAGAGGAACCACTTTGTCTGCAATGTTAGTGAATTTTAAATGTCCACATTCATACCTTTTTCTCCCTTCTGCCTCCCTTCAGGAAAGTTGAGTGTGCTGGCATTATGCGTATTGTAATAAATCTTATATATTGTTCATAAATATTGTTGCCTAATTGATAAGTTGATTTCACTGTCTGAAAGGTATTTTTTGAGCACTGGAATCTGGGTTCCAATGGGCAGGGGGCGCCAGGTCTTCTGCCACTAAACCTGACTTGGGCTTAGCCCGTGCTGGCTCATCCCACATCAGGGAGCTCTGGGGCCATCTGTCTCCTTCGGTGGCATTGAACTATTTCACCCCTTACCTGCCCTAATCGTTGTGTTGGAGTTTTACTGAGTTCCTGATCTCTGATTTCATCTCTTATTTTTGGCTCTGAATTTGCCCTGAGGACTTGATGACAAGATTTTGCTTCTCTAGATTAAAAGTTAACCCCTCTCACACCTCCCCAAGAATAGTTTTACACTCACCCTCTGGCTTCATTCCCTCCCTGCTGCTGTGAGTAAATACCTTAGTTAAGTCCTCCCAGCACTGAGAACCCTGCCCAAGCCTGGCCTACCTTCCTCCTCACCCCCACTGGAAAAAAATCAGACATCAAAAGCCTTAACAATATGCTATTTTTTTTAAAATCCTCACCTGAGGGTAGCAACAAAAAAATTGAATTTAGACAGAGAAAAAGGGAGAGAGAGAGAAACATCAATGTAAGAGAGAGAAACACTGCTCTGACATCAGTTGGTTGCCTCCCATACGTGCCCCGATCGGAAATTGAACCCACAACCTAGGTATGTTCTCTGACTGGGAATTGAACCTGCAACCTTTTGGTGCACGTCCCAACTGAGCCACTGGGCCAGGGCAACAATGTACTATTTGATATAGCAAAATGGAACATGTTTCCTACTAAGTGCATGACCCAAAGGGGAAAAATCTGAGTCAGTTAAATTTGTTAGATTTTTTTCCTTTTGAGGGAAAGGAATACGAGTCAATTTGTTTGCTATTGAACAAAATATCTTTAAAATTATATACTGAAAAATTATATTTCTTTTATTTTATTAGAAGAATAGTTCATGGAAATGGGAGGGAGACTGAAGCCAAGCAAAGTAGAGGTAGAAGGGGCAGCGCCGGCAGGTATCAGAGCGGGGCCAGATAAGGCAGACTAGAGGCTAGGGCCCGCACCCTAGTTTGGAAACCAAGAAATCGACAAGTGCCAATAATTATTTTGTTATGAAAGTATTATTTTTAGACACATAATTATTTGATGGGGTCTATTTGGCTTTAGAGAAAAATTTCTGGATAAGTCACCAGCTGTAAATAAAAATCTAGGTTTGTAGTCAAGGCTTTTAATCAATACAGAGAAGCTTACTTTCCCTTAAATACACAGTTCGATAGTCCCAAGCACTTTTTATTTTAAATAGACCCACTGCTAACATTGGTGAGGCTTAGGGCAAGAGTACAAATAAAGACCCATATACCATCTGTCTAAAGAATTAAAAGTCACACCTAAAGCTAACAAGTTGTTAGATAAAATATGTTTTATCCTTCTACCTTAACAAATATATTTTTATAAGAACTTGGAAGGCCAGGTTCAAGTTTAGAGTTACTGGACTCCCACGTTGTGGCCTGGAATGTGGCCATGTGAGGTGAGCTGGCCCATGGGTGCTGGTGTTTGCCCTTAGGAATCTGGAATCCATGAAGACGCCCACATGGGACCTGACAGTGGGCTCAAGATGTTTAGGCTGAGAATTCCCAATTCCCAGGAACCCAGAGGGTGCTCTAGAAGAGGGTGGGGGCAGGGGGTCCCAGGCTGCAGGTGGGTGTACCTCCTGCTTCTATAGCCTCCTCATCCTATGGGGAGAGATTGGCCAGAGGAGTCAGACCAGTGCCTTTTCACACACAGAGGCCCCTTGCTGGGCCTGAGGGTGGTATAATTTGTCACCTGGGAATCACCCTTTATAACTCCTACTCTCTGTCCTCTTTTACCTTTTGCCTACTGTCTTCCCTCAGAACACACAGAGGCTACCTATTGTTCTGCTAGGTTTTACTAAAAAGGACACAAGGTTGGTGTCTTCCATTACCTCTCTGTTTGATTCCTGTTTCCTCTACTAATTATCTGGGACCTTCCCTGGGAGGCCCGTCAGGAAAGAAAGAGCGTGGGTGGCAACAAGTTTGGGGAAGAAACGTGGTGTCTCATTTTCTCTGAGGAGAAGGCCTTCAGAATGTTCTCAGGGCTGTGGCCAATTCCACCCCCCTAGACAGAGGGAAGAGCAGTGGCCCCAGCAGCTGGGATGGAGGGAACACAGCTTGCTGGCCGCGGCTGGAGCAGAAAATGCATGATGGACCAGGCTCTGAGCAGACCATTTTATAGGAAAGGAAAATGGAAAGTGAAGGTCAACTCTATCATCACGTAAGTATTTATTTAGTGCTGACATGGGCCCCTGTAGGACCCACAGGGAAAGGGAGGAAAGAGGGGAATACACACCTCTTATCAAATTGTAACCCATGTTTCTGTGAAGGTACCAGTGAGGTTCAAACAAAACTGCTTAAAGACCATTCTCCTGTACGGGTATGGTACAGTACGAGCCCCGAAGTCAGCCCAGGAATTCTGGAGGTGGGGGCGGGCCTTGTGCTTCTCCTTGTTACCGGCTGGTTCAACGGATGCGTCGTTTCACCCACTCTAGTGTGCTGTTGCTGTTTGCACCGCATTGCCTCAAGACATGAAGCAACTACTTTCATTTTCCCCCAAAATACTCCTCTCGCAGGATATCTGTGCGTGTGTGTTAGGCTTGCTAGAGATATGGAGACAATGGATAAGTTTTATATTGCTATGTTACTTGGGCCTTTCTCTTCCTTTAAAGGTTCCTAATGTTCCTGACCCCCCCCTTCCATAGGGCTCCCCTTTGATTATTTGATTTTTTTTCTTATTTTATTACAGCCAAGGACTTATTAATATATCCTGCCAAAATATGGATCATCTGTTTCTGTTCCCACTTGGAGCCTCAGGAGAACCAACAGAGGCTTCTGGTGGCCACCACTCCCTCCCCCTATTCTGTGAGAGGGAGGCGGCCCTGTGACGGATTTTTTCTTTGCTGTAGGAATTGTGTTAACTCCTCTAAACGGCAGCAGCTAAGTCAGTTCTTTAAAAATATCTTTCTTATTTATTTGTTCATTTATTATAGAAAGAGGGGAAGGGAGGGAGGAAGAGAAGGAGAGGAACATTGATGTGTGAGAGATACATCCATCGGTTGGGTCTTGCACGCCCCCAACTGGGGACCCAGCCCACAGCTCAGGCGTGTGCCCTGACCGGGAATCACTGATGACCTTTCAGTTTGCAGGACAATACCCATCCCACTGAGCCACACCAGCTGGGACTAGCCAGTCTGAGTTTTAAATGACAATATTTTCTTTCTCAGTTTACACAATGATCCCAATGCAATCTTGAGATTTCTGAATTCTTTCAGTTCCTCAGGAATGTATGGTGCCACCTACATTAAAAATAATAATACTTATTAATATATTATATAAGAATATAGCACAGCACATTATATATTATAAATAATATAACATACTTATATTTTATTTAATGTTATATATTCATAATACTATTGTATTGGTAGGAGATAAATTTCTCTTCAAGGACAATTGAAGGCTTTTCAGTAGGGGAATGATGTGACCAGAACTTAATTTTAGGCAGACCATGAAGGGTAGCAGGAGAAGAGAGAGATTAAAGGCGAGAGACCAGTTGTAGAGTTACTGTATTTTATGGTAGTTCACGTCAGAGTTAATGAGCTAGGCTTGTGGCAGTGGGAACTAGAAGAAAGAAATAGATATAATGATTCAGCATAGAGGTATTGACAATGCTTTCAGACGTGAAAAAAATCACCCAGCTTTAAGCAGGGACCCTAGTAACAAACTGAGTCTGGGTGTAATCTAACGGGACGTGTTTGTCCAGTGGTGAGTGTGCCCCACAGGAATAGGCCAGAGCAATGCCAACTCACTGCACTGTGCTTCAGCGTTGAAGAGTAACTCCTATGCTCTTCTGAGTATTAGATGCTGTTTGCTGCATAATGGCCTCATCTAGAGGAGGGGAGGAGGAAACTGAAGATCAAAAGGAAAGTGTCGTAGGAAGCAGGAAATCAATGACAGAAAGTACTGTACGGGCAGTAAGAATCAGCCCTTTCAGTGTCTTCCAGGAATGAGCGTCAGTAGTCAAAGGCCACATTGTGCTTTTGTAGCTGGCGCCACCTTCCATCTCTCTTCCTGGGGAAGGTGAAGGACATGTGTCAAGCCCAGAAGCATTTGGACTGCTAATGGCTAGTCTCGTTCATGAAGGCTTCTCAAGGGCAATGATTGGATCTTTGCATGCCTTACACAGGGTGGGTGCTTAAAATTATGAACACAATTCATTGAATTGTATCAATTCCCAATTTTGTTGAGCTTCTGTTGCTCCTGCAGAGGATCCAGACAGGAGGCAAGCAGTCTAGTGCTATATTCAGTATCATTTACTGGCAAATAAGAGCAGAGCTGCCACTTAGGGGTGATCTCTGGCCCAGGTGAGGAAAAGAAGGTCACCCCTGCCCCTCCCCCTCCCCCTTCCCCCCACCTCACCGCTCCTGCTGGGCGTGGGGGTGGGGTGGGGGGGGGGAGCCAGCCCACTTAGAAACTGTTGCAGGGCAGCATCCCTGATTAGCACTTGTAACATTCTTCTACCACTTCCCATTATTCAGCCCCTCAATTTTCCTTCCTCTCTCTTCTCATAGTCAATGCTTTCTTTTTAAATGTTCCCCAGGTCTTACACTCTTCTCTTGGGGGCTCTTAGAGTACTTTACTCATTCATGGATCCCTTCTTAGTTCTCCGTTTTCCACCGACTTCTTCTGACCTTAGGATTCCATCTCTTCTTTAACTAGGAAGGTTACCTAACACATTAGAGTAAGTGTAACCTAAGGTAACTAAATAATGGTAACAGTTTTCAATTCCAGTTTTTTTTTTCAGCTGAGAAAAACTCATCCGTTTACTTCTCTACAAGGACTTGAAATGATCTGCAGGCTTGTCCACAGACCATCAGCCACATGGGAACAACCCTAATGCTGATTAGTTCAGTAACCTGGAAAGCAATAGTGAGGGCACATGACTGAGAGAGATTCTACTAGATGCCAATCAGATATAGTCACTCAACTCCAGCGCTCTCTAATTCAGGAAAAGAAACTATTGGATTGGCCGAAAAGTTTTTTAGTTTTTTCAGTATGATGGTTCTAGTAGTGCTTAGTTGTCTTTAAATTCATTTGAAACAATTTTGTTAGATTGTACTGTAACAGCTATCTTATCAGTGTGCATTTAAAAAAACTTACCAAATAGGTGAATCTTTGTGCAGTTATTTTAATATTGAAGATGGAAGAAAATATGCAACATTTTTGGCATATTATGCTTATTTCAAGAAAGGTAAAAATGCAACTGAAATGCAAAAAAAGATTTGCACAGTGTATGAAGAAGGTGCTGTGACCGATTGAATGTGTCAAAAGTGGTTTGCAAAATTTCTTGGTACTACTGACATTTTGGCCAAATAATTCTTTGCTGTGGGGCTGTCTTTTGCATTGGAAGACGTTTAGCAGCACCCCTGGCCTCCACCCACTAGAAGCCAATAGCGAGAGATAGCTGACATACTCAAAATATCCAAATCAATAATGTTATTGGTGAAAATGAAAAAAAATATGTCTTTTATTTTACGGAAAAAACTAAACGGACTTTTTGGCCAGCCCAATATAATTTAGTGTGCAGTACCTACAGACCTCAGTGTGGCCCATTAGTCACATAAAAAGGGGAGTTTGATGCAGTCTCACATCTTCTATCCCCGAATGCTCTTTTGGTTCTCTGTAGCCTGCATTTGGCCCGCTTCCCAGTGCTGACCCAGTCAGAGGACAGAGTGACTTAGTCACTCCATTCCGCTGGCCTCTCCTCGTTGTCACAGGCAGTGTGTTGGCAGTCTAATTATTTGCTTGTCCTCCAAACCTGAGGTTGTGTCACCTAGGAGGTAGAGATGAAGCTGACCTACCTGGCTGACATTCCAATCCAGTAAGTTAGCACTTGCTCTCTTCAAAGCCTCAGGACCCAAGTTCTCTTCCCTACCTACCTGTTGCTAGGCCTCTGATGGCCTTAGAAACCCATTCTTACATCCTCAGGGGATTTGTCAGGACCAGAGTAGGAACACGCCCAATCTTGCCAAGAGCCCTTTAGTTAATGCCCCAGCACAGCTCTCCCGGGGACCAGCACTTGCAATAATTGAGAGCTGTTAAGTCCTACTCACAACAAAGTGTCTCCAGTGATCTTTAGTGTTACAGGCCTGGGGGCAGGGGTTTTCTCTTTAGGCATACCCCTAATGCCTAATCTTAGGAACTCTTTACCAGGTTTGGGAACATGAACAGTATCACTGAACTCTTTTTTCTTGCTGTTTTATTACTCCTAGTTTTTTTCACTAATTAATTAGATAGTTGACTTAAGAGCAAATACTGCAAAAACTAATAATTTCAAGGTAATCGTTAGGTTCTGATTGATTGATAAAGACATTTATAGTTTAGAATTTTATAGGAAGTCTTTTTAAATATATTTTATTGATTATGCTATTACAGTTGTTGCATTTTCTCCCCTTTATTCCCTCCTGCCCTGCACAGCCCCTCCCACCCAAATTCCCCCACCCCCCCTTTAGTTCATGTCCATGGGTCATACATATAAGTTCTTTGGCTTCTACATTTCCTATACTATTCTTAACCTCCCCCTATCTATTTTCTACCTACCATTTATGCTACTTATTCTCTGTACCTTTTCCCCCTCTCTCCCTGTCCCACTCCTCCACTAATAACCCTCCCTGTGATCTCCATTTCTGTGGTTCTATTCCTGTACTAGTTGCTTGCTTAGTTTGTTTAGGGTTTTTTTTTTCTTTTTTTTTAGGTTTGGTTGTTAATAGCTGTGAGTTTGTCATCATTTTACTGTTCACATTTTTATCTTCTTCTTAGAAAAGTCCCTTGAACATTTCATTTCATATAATAAGGGCTTGGTGATGATGAACTCCTTTAACTTGACCTTATCTGGGAAGCATTTTATCTGCCCTTCTATTCTAAATGATAGCTTTGCTGGATAGAGTAATCTTGAATGTAGGTCCTTGCCTTTCATGACTTGGAATACTTCTTTCCAGCTCCTTCTTGCCTGCAAGGTCTCTTTTGAGAAATCAGCTGATAGTCTCATGGGAACTCCTTTGTAGGTAACTGTCTCCTTTTCTCTTGCTGCTTTTAAGATTCTCTCCTTATCTTTAGTCTTGGGTAATGTAATTATGATGTGCCTTGGTGTGTTCCTCCTTGGGTCCAACTTCTTTGGGACTCTCTGAGCTTCCTGGACTTCCTGGAAGTCTATTTCCTTTGCCAGATTGGGGAAGTTCTCCTTCATTATTTGTTCAAATAAGTTTTCTCTTCATTTTCTCCTTTTGGCACCCCTATGATTCGGACGTTAGAATGTTTAAAGATAATCAGAAGGTTCCCAAGCCTCTCCTCATTTTTTTGAATTCTTGTTTCTTCATTCTGTTCTGGTTGAATGTTTCTTTCTTCCTTCTGTTCCAAATCGTTGATTTGAGTCCCAGTTTCCTTCCCTTCACTGTTGGTTCCCTGTGCACTTCCCTTTATTTCACTTTGCATAGCTTTCATTTTTTCCTCTAATTTGTGACCATATTCAATTATATCTGTGAGCATCCGGATTACCAATGTTTTGAACTGTGCATCTGATAGGTTGGCTATGTCTTTGTCACTTAGTTGTATTTTTTCTGGAGCTTTGATCTGTTTTTTCATTTGGGCCATTTTTTTTTGTCTTGGTGTACCTTATATGTAGTAAGGGGCAGAGCCTGAGGTGTTCACCAGGGCAGAGCATCCCATGTAGCTGTGTTGTGACGCTGTATGTGGGGGAGGAGTCCAAGAGGGAACAGTGCCGCTTGTTCCTCTCTGCCGGTTTTCAGTCACTTCCCCCACTACCCACAATCAAATTGGGCCCTTCTGGTGCTGATTCCCGGGTGGGTGGGTGGTTTGTGTACATTCTAGGACCCTGTGGGTCTCTCCAACGAACTCTTCTGTGAGGCTGTGAGTTTCTCCCACCACCTCAACACCCACAGATTTTTTCAGTCAGAGGTTTGAGGCTTTATTTCCCTGAGCTGGGACCCTGGGTTGCACAGTCTGTCTCGCTCCCCAGTTATTCCTCCCGGTTTATCTGCATGCAAATGTGGGATGGCCCAGTCCACAAGCCGCTACCTCACCTGGTCCTCCAGCTGCCACCTTGCCTCGAGTCCTCTCCAACCGGTCACCCCTCTCTGCACCTCCTACTGGTCTGGATGAATGTTTATTCTTTAACTTCTTGGTTGTCAGACATCCATACAGTTTGATTTTCTGTCAGTTCTGATTGTTTTTTGTTTTTAAATTTGTCGTTGTCCTTCTTTTGGTTGTGTGAGGAGGCATAGCATGTCTACCTACACCTCCATCTTGGCCACATTCTATAGGATGTCTTTAAAAGGAGATATTATACACTGGGCCTTGAACTCTAGGGAGAAAACTTACAAAGGAGAAAGAGCATTGGATGGCAGCAGGTGGTATGCTCTTACTGGCTTTCTAGTGCTGATAGCACATCTCCTCAATTCAGGGTTCAGTGACAACACATTAGCAGCATGAAACTGTCAGGGGTAAGAATATTTACACCATGGAAATTGGTAAATGCTATAAATCCAGGCTTCTTCCTCCTGGAGAGCTGGTTGTTAATATTTACCAGCACACCACAAATGGTAAAGGAAGTAGAACACTAATGTAGAGATAGAAACTAGTAACACATATTCTGGAGTTAGGACTAGACTGGGGTCAGGTTATGTAGGATTTTATAGGGTAGACTAAGGCATTTTCACTTTATCCTATAGATATTGAGAAGTTGTTGATGGCTTTGTTTTAGTTGAGATGTTTTGATTATAAGTAATAGAAAAATTAAGTCAAAATGGCTTAAACAATAAGAAAGATGTCATATAACAAGGATTTCAACCAACTATACAGAGATATCTGCATTTTAATGTTTGGTACATTTTCTTCCAGTCTTAATAAATATTAAAATTATTTCATAGTTGAGGTATGAAATTGCATATATGATACTGTATTTTGCTTTTTCATTTAAACATGAGCATTTTTCAGGGCATTCAAACTGTCTTTGAAAAATTGAAAGCATTTTGGGCTGTCAGCATAACCAAACACGTTTTCTTGGTGTGACAAATGTATCTTTGTCATTGATTTGATTTAGTGTGCTTTGCTTCAATAAAAGTTCAGTATTACAATTAAAAAGAAAGAAGAACTTCAAGGAGGACCACTCATGGTTGGCCAATTCAGCAGTTCACTCAAAACGCAGGCTCTTTTCATCCTTTTGATCTGCTATCCTTACTATGTCAGCTTGTCCTCCAACAGATGAGAGGCATGTCTCGTTTCTCTTTGTCTTTTTGTAAGAGCAGGGAAGTCCAGCAGATTTCCTCCTATCTCATATCGGTGAGAACTTTATCACAGCCCCAAACCAAGCACTGGCAAGGGGAGTAGAGCCCTGTGATTGGCTTAGATTCATCAATGTTTCATCCATATCCCTCCCACTCACCCCAATCCCTCCAATTGAGCCGATCTCCCCTGAAGCCCAAGGTCAAGTAGAGAATGATGGCTACCTGAACATGATTAGGGTTCTGTAAGCAAAAGGAAGAAGGGGGATGGGCACTGGTAAAGTGACCAACATACTGCTACCGGCTTTTGAAAAGAGAGAAACTATCAAAGAAATATTTTAGGAAGTATAATCCAGCAATGATGTGCAAGCAGATAGAGGGCCTGGTAATAGAGACCCAGTTATACTGTTATAAGAGTCTAGATGTGACTCTACTATAAGTCTGGTATGTGCTACCAAAGCATAGTTCTCAACTGCCAATTCATTCATTTATGCATTCGTTCAGTGTTTATTTAATGAATGACTGCCATGGGTCAGGTGCTATGCTAGGTACTATGGATAGAATGGTGAACTTATTTCATGGAGATTCACAATCAAATGGATGAAGCAAATATCTATAAAATAATCCACACATAAATGTAAATTTATAACTTAGTTTACTGTTATGAAGGAACCCAGGATATTCGTTTTCCTTTTTTTTTTTTTTAATCCTCACTCAAGACATCTTTTTCAATGTTTTTTAGAGAGAGAAGAAGGGAGAGAGAAAGGGAGAGAGACAAACATCGATGTGAGAGAGAAGCATTGATTCATTGCCTCCTGTATGTGCCTGGACCAGGGATTGTATGCACCCGAGACGGGGCGCCAAACCCACAACCTAGTTACGTGCCCTGACTGGGGATCGATCCTGCAACCTTTCAGTTATGGGATGACGCTTCAACCAACTGAGCGACACCACCTTGGGCTACTTTCTATTTTTTAAATTGAGGTAAAATAAAGTTGACACAATGAAATGTACAGATATTAAGTATACAACTCGAAATACACATGTAAGAGCTGCCCTACCAAGATGCGGACTATTTTCCTCACCCCGGAGGGCTCCTGTGCCCCCTGTGTGCTCAGTCCCCACTTGCCGCAACAGGCAGCCACCGTCCGAGTTCTGCCGTCAAGGTTACTTTCGTCTGTTCTCGAATCTTCTACTAATGGCTTCTTTTTCTCAACAAGTGATTTTGAGATTCATCTATGTTGTTGTATTTAAATAGAGTTCATTTTTAAAATTTGTATTCCATTGTTTGATTAACGTATTTGTCTATTTTTCTTTTGATAGACATTTGAGATTTTTCCAGTTTTGGCCTTTTATGAAAAAAGCTGTTATGAACATTCATATATAATATTTTTGTGGACATATCTTTACATTTCTATTGGGTAAACACCTAGGAGAGAAATTGCTGGGTTATAAATTAGGAATATGTTTAACTTTATAATAACCACAGATGTTAGACCTAATAAATAAATTCAGTAAAGTTGCAGGATAAAAAAGTCAATATACAAAGAACTGTTGCATTGTTTCTATACACTAACAAAAAACTATCAGAAAGAGAAATTAAGGAGATAATCCCACTAACAGTTGCATCTAAAGAATAAAACACCTAGGCATAAATTTAACCAAGAAGGTGAAAGTCTTGTACACTGAAAACAATGACATTAATAAATGAAATTGAAGAAGACACAAATAAATGAAAAACTATTCCATACTTATGGATTGGAAGAATTAATATTGTTAAAATATATATACTACCCAAAGAAATCTATAGATTCAATATAATCTCTATCAAAATTCTGATGACATTTTTCACAGAAATAGAACAAACAACCATAAAATTTGCATGGAATCACAAAAGATGCCAAATAGCCAAAGAAATCTCAAGAAAAGGGAACAAAGCTAGAGGCATCATGCTCCCTGATTCAAACTATATTGCAAAGCTATAGTAATCAAAACAGCATGGTATTGGCACACAGACACATAGATCAATGGAACAGAAAATAGACCAGAAATAAATCCACGATTAAATGGCTAATTAATCTATGACTAAGAAAGAAAGAATATATAATGGTGAAAGGACAGTCTCCTCTGTAAATGATATTGGGAAAACTGGATAGCCACATGAAAAAGAGTAAAACTAGACTACTATCTTCACCATAAACAAAAATTAACTCAAAATGGACTAAAGACTCGAGTATAAGACCTGCAATATAAAACTCCTAGGAGAAAACATAGATGGTAAACTCCTTGATATCAGTCTTGGCAATAATTTTTTGGATCTCATTCCAAAAGCAAAGGCAACAAAAGAAAAAAATTTAAAAAACAAGTAACAATGCATCAAACTAAACAGCTTCTGCACAGCAAGGGGAATCGTCAACAAAATGAAAAGGCAACCTTCTGAGTAGAAGAAATATTTTCAAATCTTATGTCTAATAAGGGGTTAATATCCAAAATATATAGAGAATTCATGTAACTCAATAGCAAAAAAACTCCAAATAATTTGATTAAAAAATGGGCAGAGGACCTGAATAAACATTTTTCCAAAGAAGACATACAGATGGCCAACAGGCACATGAAAGGATGCTCAACATCACTAATCATCAGGGAAATGCAAATCAAAACCACAATGAGATATCATCTCACACCTGTTAGAATGGCTGTCACTAAAAAGACAAGAAATAACAAGTGTTGGTGAGGATTTGGAGAAAAGGGGACACTCATGCATTGCTGGTGGAGATGTAAATTGGTGCAACTACTATGGAAAACAGTATGGAGGTTCCTCAAAAAATTAAAAATAGAACTACCATATGACCCAGCAATTCCACTTCTGAATATTTATCTGATGAAAATGAAAACACTAATTTAAAAAGATATGTACCCTGTGGTCATTGCAGCATCATTTACAATAGCCAAGATATGGAAATAACCTAAGTGATGGATGAATGGATAAAGAAAAAAAATATATATTCTTATATATATAAATATCAGAATTTTTGAAAATATAAATATATTTATTTATTATATAAATATATAAATATATGTGTAATATTTCTCAGTCATTAAAAAGAATGGAATTTTGCCATTTGTGACAACATGGATAGACCTAGAGGGTAGTTTGCTAAGTGAAACAAATCAAACAGAGAAAGACAAATACTGTACCTCACTTACATAAAGGGAGACCTCCCAAAAACCGGAACTATCTTCTGGAGGGTGGGCCTGTTGTAGTACAGGCTTCCCCAGCTAGGTGAGTGTTCTAGGAACCTACCTGTATCAGTGTACCAGCTGGCGTTGTTGCCAGAGGCAGAGTTTGGCTTCAGTGAATTCTTTTGGAAGACTCACCATTTCATGATGGGTGATTTACGAGTGCACCTGCCCACTCCAAGCTGAGTGTTCAGCAGTTTTGGACCACGGATGGCATGACCCCCGTGCCCCACTCTCCTTATTCATCTGATCTTGCCCTGAGTGACTTTTTTTGTTGTTGTTAGCACAGATAAAAAAAGTCCTTAAAGGGAAACGTTTTGCTGATGTGGAAGAGGTGAAACAAAAAACTGTTTTGAGCAGTGGAAAAAATGTCTTCACAGGTGTATTTCCTCAAATGGAGAGTACTTTGAAGGTGCCTGAAGTTTAAACATGTAAGAATAAATACACGATTTTTTTAATAAATAAATTCTGTTTTATGGGGTCCTCTCCTTGTATGTGGAACCTGAAAGACAAAATGAACAAATCAAAAACAAACAAACAAACAAACAAACAAGCTCATTGATACAGAGGACAGGCTGGTGGTTTCCAGAGAAGGGGATGAGGTGGGAGTGTGAAATGGGTGAGAGGAGTCAAAAGGCACAAACTTACAGTTATGAATAAGTCATGGGGATGCCATGTACGGCTCTGCTGTAGTTGATACTACTGTATTGAGTATTTGAGAGTTGCTAAGAGAGTAAAATCTTAAAAGTTCCCATCACAGGAATAAAACTTTTTGTGACTATGGTGATAGATGATAACTAGATTTATGATCATTTCACAGCATCTATAAATATTGAATCACTACATTGCACACCTGAAATAAATACAATGTCATGTGTCAATTATAACTAATAAAAGAAAAGAACCATAGATATTTTAAAAATAGAGAGATTGATGGTCCTAGGAATTTTGAGTTAGTGAGTCTGAGGTTCCTAGGCACATACAGTATGTAGTTTTTGAAACTCCACAGAACCACGGGTCTAAATTATAGTGGTGGTAGTGGAAAGGAAGTTATTTTGGTTTGGTTTTCTTTTCCACCACAAAAGCATATAAATGCAAACAATTGCTGGGTTTTTTTTTTTCCTGGTTAGCTGCAAAAATAGCTTTCTCTGAACATTTTCCACATTCTATCCATTAGCCCCTGTGTTGAAATAATCTCTCCTTTTAGTCTCTCCCGTGAAATGAAAAGCTGTTTTTTCCTGCTCTTGTGTGAAAGCTTGGGAGGCTCCTTGCTGCAGCCCTTAGAATTGCTAAAATGAGTAAATAAAAACAGGCCTCCTGGGTGGAAGAGAACTTTGTACTGAATGGCAGATGTGGCCCTGAGTACGCTGGTAGAATTTTCTCTGTTGCTTTTACTTTCTTTCCTCACTATTCTTCTACCTGGCAGCAGGGGGAAAAAATCAGCTGTGTTCTGGCTGCCAAGGATGACATCACAGCTCTTCTGAGCATTCAGCGTAGTAACAACCTGAATGGCTGCATATCACTAGAGAAGAGGTCCCCAGTTTCTAGGCAGAAAAACTGACAGAGGAATAGGAAGGGAGTCTCTTAATGGATTAGGGACTGGCTGAGCTGGGACCAAAACCCAGGTGGCCTGGCTCCCAGCCTGGCTGACCACACTGCTACCCACACAGCCCGGGCTGACCCCAAACAAGCAGTCCATTGAGCAATTGCACAAACAACAATGAGTGATGGATGGTCAGAGCAGAAATAGGCACAAAGCAACTGCAACCCCATCACTTCCTGGCCCCTAAATTTCCAGGCAAGCCTGTAAAGTGTGGTCACTTAAATGAGTTTCACCAGCAAGTTGGCCCAGCTTTCAAATTTGGAAACTTTTTGTGGTCACTGCCAAAAGTAAAAGTCTGCCTTGTATCTAAGGGTGGAGAATGCCTTTGAACTCCATACGTGGTCCTAATAAGCTTGCAGTAGTTAAGACTAGAAAGACTTAGTTAACAGATGGGCATAAACTGGTCCTGGGAGGGCCTCGGTGAAACAAGACAGCTTTAGCTTTTTGAGGCTCCTCATCTGTGGATCTGTCCTCCTAACACAGACTTATTTAGCAAGGGGAGATGTGATTAATGGATTTCAATTAGAATCAACTTAAATGACCAAGTATCACCATGCTCTCCTCCTCAAATTAGCCACTGGACTGTAACTAAAATTTGTAGTCCCTGCATGCTTGCAGCCCAGACTTTGGTATGGCGCTAGGCCCAGGTCTAAATCTTCAACTCAAAACCCAGGGTATCCCCAAGAGGTATAGCTATCTAAGAAGTTTCCTGTTTCAGGTGTCGATTGTCTAGTCTTGAGCTGGATAATTCTAAATGTCTATTCTCCAAATGTTTACAAACTGATGACTTCAGAAAGTATTGGGGGGGCATAAAAGTTGACTGTAATGTTTGTTTTTAAATAGAACTAACAGGAATAATTTGGAAATAAACATTTTGAATGTGCAGACGAGGTGCCATAATGTCCGTAATCTGAGTGAAGGATTTTCTTCGTCAGATGATAGTAGGAACTGGCCCCATCTCATGTTTGTCCTAACACATATTTATTAAATGGCACTTCTTACTTGAAACAATCCACATTCCCCAAATATTTATTTATTTATTCAAAAAATATGGAAGGTCTGCTCTGTGAAATGCAAGCTTATGTTCTCATAGACATAGCTCATTGTAACTCACATAGTACCTACATGAGTTCTGCCTTATGTAATAGAGTTTTATGTATTTTACTTAAGTGTAAGATCCTTGATGCCTGAAATTATGTCTTCTTCGTTTTTGTGTCCCCCGTATCAATGAACAGAAATGCCTTGCACATACGAGGGACTCAATAAATATTTGTTGAATTGAATTATGTTGTAATGCCGTTAAAAGACATTACCAAAAACAGTTCTATGTAACTTTGAATGTGCTAATAGTCTAAGGCAGCTGTGTCAATAAGGCATCATCGTTATGCAAATTAATAAGTATTGGGTGTTTACAGGGAAACGTATGTTTACGTCATGAGTGAAGGAAGGAGAGTGCATAACTGGCTGGAGACTGTTCTGTGAGAAGCATTGTTTTCCTCTGGTCAATCTAGAATGATTGAGTCTTCTTATTCTAGACTCTAGAATTTCAGTCTTCTCATTCTACCGTATTTTCATGCCTCTCACCTTTCTAGAACTACCACCCCCCTTCTTTCGGTTTCTTCCCCAAGTGCTGTAGCCAACTGAGTGTACCACAAAGTCTCAGAAGTTCACTCTGACCCCCTCCAGCTCTGGTTCAAGAACTCTCCAGGCCAGGGGCTTTAGGAACGGGGGCCAGGAAAACACCGGGTCATGCGCGGGGCAAGCGCCAAACCCGCTGTAGCTAGGGGGAACGGCGCTAAAGGCGGGGCTGCTACGGGGAGGGGCGGGGCGGGAGGAGGCCCGGGGGCGGCTTGGGTGTCACCACCAACCGGCTCCGGCCGGAAACGTGCGCTTGTTTCCGGCCGGACGGCCGAAAACCACCGATCCTGAACCAGCCGCCGGAGTCAGAGCTGCGACCCTGTGTGGAGTAGGCAAAAAGCCACTGGGGGAGGCCAGTCCGGATCAGTCCCGTCTGGCTGCGGCGCCTGATCCTGTGCGGAGCAACAGCCGCGGTCGCAGGCTCCGCCACCGCCTCCGCCGTCGTCGGGGGAGGGGCCGGCCGGACCCCGGGGTCACAGCAGAGGAATGAGGAGAGGCGGCCGGGCCCCGCGCTCCGCCCCGGCCTAGGGCCTTGCCCCGGGAGCAGCGAGGGTAAAGGAGCCCCCAGTCCTGTCACCCTCCCCCGTCTGCTCCCGCCCCTCCAGTCTCCCAAACTCTGACCCTCTGATCTCCACTGTCCTCCTCCTATTTTCTGATTATATTTCACCCGGAGCCATCGTTTCTCGGCACCCCCTCCTTGCCCTGACTGGTCCTCGCTTCGTCCCAATCTTTCCCCTGTTACTCCTCTTTCACCTGCGTCTCGCGTTGCCTACCCCATTTCCCCTGTTCCTGGCTTCCGAAGTGTGCTGGGCAGTTTGGACAGTCCCCCCCTCCCCACCACCTTGTCAGTTAGACTTTCGGGGAGGGATGGTGGAGTTTTAAGGTGTTTAGGAGTTCAGGCTACTACCCCACAGTAGAATAAAGTTCATTGTAAAGCCTCAGTATAAAAACCAAATGAAAAGACAACAAGCTTGTTCTCCCTATCGATAGCCAAACTGAGGTGTGCCCAGTAATGGAGGAAGGGAGCGGAAAAAGTGTGTGAGTGTGTGCGGGAGAGGAGTTTCTAGGGCGGGCTTATGAACTTAAGAAAAAAGCAAAGTTGCCATGAGCCGATGGAAACTTTAGAAGCTGATGATGAGTAAGCCGGGGGCTGCGTGATCTCACTCCTCTTCTCATAATTACTAGGTTAACGGTGTGGCTCCGGTCGGGATGGAATGGGATTTGTTTACTGGGCCGGCGTATTTTTAGCTTGTCGGCTCACAAGGACCGGAGAGCGCTGTGCGTCTCTCCCTCCCTCCCTCCCTCTTTCTGTCTTTTCCATTTTCTCTCTCTCCCTCCCTCCTCCCCCTCCCTCTCTGTCTAGGTCGACAGTCTCACGTAGGTGGCTTCTCTGGGTACAATACATATATACATGTTAAGTGAAAGAAGCTGACTGGTGAAATTTTATGTAAGAGATTCTCTCCAGATTCTTAAGGAGTTTTCATGAATGCAAAAGCAAGACTTAGCGCGACTTTGACTCTTATTTATTAATATTTTTATAAGTACGTATTTTAAATGCTTTTTAGAAAATCAGAAGCTGGTAATTTCTCAGACTGTCTTCTCATACTGTATATTTAGGAGATCTTTGAGGAGGCTGGATCCCTTTGTCTTTCAGAACCTGTTTCTAAAGTAGAAAAGCACAGAGTGGACCGAAGAAGTGGTGGTAAGGCTAGTCCAAAACTGTAGTCAATCCTAAATCCTTTAAAAACAGTTTTCTATATTATATAACTTTAACATTTCCTTCCTAGTAAGCGAGATTGCATTCTTGGTGGGGTGGGGAAGACTGCAGGGACTTAAGCCAGGTGGCTAGGGAGAATCAGACTTGTAATTAAACATTTGCTCTGCATAATTTACAAATGAATACATTATAGGCAAACAGTTATACTCTTTGTCCTCATTGTTTTTTGAGCAGTTCTTTTAGAGTTTAGTAACCATCCTGCTGCGCTTGTCTATATTGAAGGCTGAACCGAACTGTAAAATGAATGAAGTTGATGTTGCTCATCTGGAGTCTGAATACCAGTCTGTTACAATTTTCTGTTATAATTTCCACTAGCTACCCCGTGTGCCTCAGAGCACCTCCCTGAGTAAGTGGCCAGTTACTATGTAGTTAGGGATTGCAAATGAATA
The DNA here is from genome assembly GCA_028533065.1 of Trachops cirrhosus. Classification (NCBI taxonomy): domain Eukaryota; kingdom Metazoa; phylum Chordata; class Mammalia; order Chiroptera; family Phyllostomidae; genus Trachops; species Trachops cirrhosus. Next base: position 14,373,315 of record CM052551.1, on the reverse strand, counting down.
CAAATATTAGCTCATGCTAGGAATAATTGAGACAGTAAATATGCTGAAAAGATAGTCCAAAGACTGAAATAGGTTATTTAAATTTTTTTTTCCATTTTGGGTCATCAGCACCTTTCTGCTGATAATTATCCATTATCATGAATAATTTAGAATTGAACAGATATCCACTTTGGACATTTCGTGTTCAAGCAGGAAGGAAAGAAGGAAGGTAGTTTTCAAAATATTACTCATTTTTTTGGTGATGTTGCCTGATTTGACTTGCCACTTTCATTTAATGCCAAAGGCTCCCTTGTTGGGGGGTGGGGGGCAGACAGTAAGCCTTTGCCAAAGGAAGGGCTGTCTGCTGACTTGTATAAGGCAGGCTGACCAGTAATGGATACTAACTGTTAGTTGGACTTGGTAGAGTTATGTCACCTATGACTTGGAAATTTTCCTGAACCTTTATTCCTTTAATCTTTTTCTTTTCAGACACCTATTGAAAAAAATTTAATTTGGAGGGTAAAATCTAATTTTTAAAAATCACACACACCCTCCCAGAGTCTGCTGACAGTCAGTCATTCTCTCAGTTTGTGAGTTGGTTAATGTCAATATTAGTGATATCTGGTGAATTCTATTTATATCTGTAATGAGCAACTTCCCCTACTTGAACTACATATATTATTCCATTGGGATGGGGGTGAGGGTTGGAGGGGTTGAATATACTGGTACCTAGGATTAAATAAAGAGCAAACCAAAAAGCTCGCCACCATTCCCACTTCACTGAAGGCTTTGTGTGAGACTCAATATATGTAACCTAGCGAGTTATGATGGAATAACTCTATTAAAAATACGTTTTCAGGTTGTTACTGTGGCATTGAATAACACTTGTTAAAAGTTTTAGAGCTCCTAAATGTCTCAGGCCTGCTGAGGATGCTGGCAGAGGACATTGTAAGGTAGTGCCCATTCTTATTGTAAACATTCATCCCATCAAGGGAAAAATCCTGAAATAGTGCTTTGAAGTGTGACTTCAGCAGTATCTTTCCGGGGGGAACGTGGGAGCGGTGAAATGGCAGACTGTGGAATCTTCTCAACAGCCCCTGATGAATTCAGACAGTTAGAATCTGTGTAACTGGAATGTACTATAGATGCAGGGCAGTTTTATCATGAGTGTCTGAACTCAGATGAGTTTTTAATAAGATAGAAGAAGGGAGTTGCCGCTTTTTTTTAAAAAGTAAGAAGTCCTTGCTGAATAATGATTAAATACTCCTGTGGTTAAAACAGACTCCAAGCCCCAGTGATAGGCTTTGGGAAGATATAAGGGTATAAAGACAGGTGTTTTTGCCCTTGGGATGGAGTGGAGTTGGGGAATGTGGCATATAGTTAATGGGAAGGCAGACTATTACAAGCTTTACCATATAGGAAACAACATAGAAACAAAACCAAATTTAATGTGCTACAAATGTAGTATGTAAAGTTTTGTAAACTCCAAGTAACAGTGAGATGAATTAGGGAATATTTGTGAATTGTAAAATTCGAAATGGATTTGGGAGGCAATGGATTAGAGTCATAAAGAGGCATGGACTCGAGTTAGACGAAGCTTCTTTCAGGTTTTGGTTAGGGTTTATACTGTGAGACCTTGGGCAGTTTACTTCTTCATCCTTATCTATAAAATATGTGTGAACATTCAAGGAAATGTTAGGAATAAAAGAAAAGATCTTCCAGGCAGAAAGTATAGAATGTGCAGTGTGCACTGCTGGCATGAATGACTAAGTTGTGTTTGTCGGGGGAATAAGTGAGAGTGATTGGAGAGAATGTGGGCTGGTCAGGTCATGGGTAGAGCAAGCAAGAGGGTGGAGGGGACTCAGTAGCCTGACTCTGTTGTGTGTTGATGGAAGAAGGGTCAATAGAGTCATTGTAGGTCCTTGAACAAAGGATGGATTTAATGAGAAGTATTGAGCCTTCTGGTCCAGGAACTCAGGGACAAGGAGTCAGGCAGGCACCGGTACATTGTGACTCTTCTTTTCTGGACCATCCTGGCTTAAAGGGATCAGCCAGAAAACATAAGATTCCTATACAAGTTTTTGTATTCACACACCTCACTCACTATGCTGAGCTCTGCTTGTGCCTGTCTCACATTGTACCGACCTGTGGGGAAGTCTCAAGACTATGTGTAGATTCTCCTCAAGAGCTTATGGTATGGGCTGTATCATGTTTTAAGCCCATTTAACTTTCTCTGCTATTGTGGGGAGTACTAGTATAGATGATTCAGAACTTAATAAAGAAATTTCTTGGCTTGAATGCATTATTATTACTTTGTAATCCTCACCTAAGGGCACGCTTACCTATTTGAGAGAGAGGGAGAGAAACATCAATATGAGAAACAGCAATCAGTTGCCTCTTGGCACACGCCCCAACTGGGGACCAAACCTGCAACCCAGGCATGTGCCCTGACCAGGAGTCAGACTCACGTGCGTGACCTTCTGGTTTAGAGGATGACGCTCCGACCAACTGAACCACACTGGGCAGGGTGAAATGCATTATTTTTAAAATCAGATTTGTTTTCATGTTTTGGGGATCCTACTGATGTTGAAATGAATTTGCTTTTCTAAGCCTATATTACCTGATGGTGAAGAGAGTATACTGATGACTAAGAACAGTCGATATTGGATTAAAAATTTTGCTTCAGAAATCCATAAAATAATTAAATCCATTTGCGGACAATAAAGACTAGACCGTGTATGTTAGCGAAGAACAGTATGTTTTCAAAATCTGTGTGGGTCCATTGTGCCCTCTCAGGCTGTCTGCCTTTTGCCCAAGAGCGATTGGTAGTTGATAAGTTGATAAGATCTGTTGCAGACAGAATGAGTCTCCATTCACAATATTTGGAGGAATATAATTGTAATCTGTTGCATTGTTGAAGGTTTTTTTTTTTTTAAATTGAAGATTAAGTGGCTTTTTGAAAAGATTTGGGCTTTGTAGAACCTTTTCCAGATGTCAACTCCACTGAAAATCTGTCAGATTTTTTTCTTTTAAAGTAAACTTGTTTGAAAATATGGCCAATTAAAAAAGAAAGAAAGAAAGAAAGGCCCTGATTGGTGTAGCTCGGTTGGTGGGCATCATCCCACAGAGCAAGGGTTTGATTCCGTCAGGGCACAAGCCTGGGTTTCAGGTTTGGTTGGGGGCATATAAGGGAGGCAGTCAACAGATGTTTCTCTCTCACACTGATGTTACTCTCCCTCTCTTTTTCCCTCCCTTCCCTTCTCTCTAAAAAAATAAATAAAATCATTTTTTAGAAAAAAAAGGAATGAGGAGAAATAGCCGCATTTAAGAATAAACAAACAAAAAATCACATAGCCGTCCTGTCCGTGGACTTGCTTTTCTCCATCCTGCCTGTCCCCACCGCGCCCCCCAACCCTCCCATTGTCATCACCAAGCTATGTGCTTGTGATGTCATGAGCGCAGGACTATTTCCCTCTTGAGTCAGGAGGTTGAAGTATCTCTGAGCTGGAAATCAGAGGTGGAAGTTCAGGAATCTTAATTTATACAGTGTAGTTCAGGATTCTTTTCAACTGTATTTCCTTGAAGAAATAGTTTTGGATAGGAGAAATTACTAAACTGTTATTTTTAGTGACCTGCTCTGAGTTTAATTCTGTGCTAGGTGCTATTGAGGATTGGGTAAAATGATAATTTTGTGCCCTTGAAGAGTTTACAGGCCAGTTGGAAGTACGGAGAATAGGAAGGAATGAATACCTATGGAGCCTTTATTATGCCATACAAATACAATTTTTAAATGTGGAAGCGTATTATTGATTGCATAGTACCAACCTCATTCCATAGGTATTTTGGGAGACGAGTACTCAGGTAGTTGTGAACAATGTCACAGAGGAATTATAGCTGATTGCAGATCTTACAAAATAAATTAAGTTCTATCAGGTACAAGGGATGAAGACAATAATACAAAAAAAAATTATTTCATTGTGGACCTGAGAGGGATCAGACAAAAGCCTGGAATAGGAATGTACTTGGGATGTTCTTGGGGCAGTGATGCAGTTGAGTAGCAGTGGATCCTAATGAAACAGAGGTGGGTAGATTGGTTTGGGGCTATGTTTAGAAGGGGTCGTAAAAGCTATGCTTACAAGTTTAGACTTAAAATGATAGAAAGTTGTGACCCACTGAGACTTTTTGTCTCATCATATTACTACGATGGTAGTGGGGAACAAGGGTGACTTGGAGGGAGTGAAGTTGGCATCCGGGGTGTGTGAGGAGATGCACTGGGGTTGTATGGAGAGTGGAATAGGAGAGGAAAGAGTGCAAAAGAGATTGTGGGGAAGGTTGAAATCATGAGAACAGGATCTGAAAGATGGAGGAGAGGGATCGATCAAGTATGACTATGACATTTTAAGCCTGGGTTTCTGAGACATTGACTGAAATAAAGAAGTTAGGAAGGTTTTGTCATTTTTTAGGGGAATCTGACGAGTTCAGTTGGAGATGTGTTGGATTTAAGGTGGCAATGACATGTCCAAGTGAAAGCTGTTCCAGTCCTTAGAGATACGCCAGAAGCTGACGTGGAGGTGGGGTTGCTACGTGGCAGGTGTGGCTTTGCAGTGCTTCAGCATTAGGCGTGGTGGCTGTGGCCCAGAGAATGAATAAGCTTTCTGAAGCCTGGAGTTTAGGGAAAGAGCAGAAGGCCACAGCCGGTGGTACTGATAGACACGAACTGTTCTCTCCTCAGGCCGTCCTGATTGATTCTTCCTTCTCCTTTCCTGTTTTCTGTTTCTCCCTATTCCATCGACTATCCCTTGAATGAGTGTCCTCTTGTAAGCACTGTCTTGGGCACTGAGGAAACAGGTGAGTCAGGCAAGCTCTCTACCTACAGGGAGCTTACGGGTCTAGTGGAAGGAGACAGATGTGGAATGAAGGCTTAAAGCTGCTGCACTAAAAGTGTGTAGGGGGGAACGTGGGGGCCTAAAGGTCAATCCTGCTTTGGGCGTGCAGAAGTTGAAAAGCGCCTCCCAGAGGAGATGACCTTTGAGCCGAGTCTTGCAAGATGAGTTAGGGATATACCCTACAGACGACAGGGAGAAGTGTGCTACAGGCTGAGACAGCAGCTTGAACAAAAAAGCTTTAAGGAACCAAACAGCCAGACTTCTTCAGGTAACTTTTAAATAATTCTTTCGGCTGGAGGGCCGGGTTGGAGGGCAGAGATGAGGCTGGGGAGGTAGGGACGGCTGATCACGGACAGCTTTATGTTGTGCTTAGGTAAACGATGAACCGCGTTGGGTGAGGAAGTAAATTTCAGGTACTGGAAAGATTATTTTGTTAGTGGCGTCTAGGGTGGATTGGAGAGGAACAAAATGAAGGCTTTCAAAATAACTTTATTATGCTTAACAGTAACACGTTTGTGTTCCTGTTTACAGAATCATGGAATCAGAGAACTCGAGGCCTGTTCTGCTTTCTTAGTCCCCCTTGTTCGTTTTCAAATGGAATGCCTGAAATTTACTCAGGATCACAGAAGTAGTTTAGTAATAGCTTGGTCTGGAATTCAGTCTTTGCTGCCTGCGATGTGGTGGGTGACTAATAAATGTTAGGTCACCTCTCTCCCTCACAAGTCCCATTCTAGTGTTTGTTACACTCTGCCGCAGTGCGTTGTGCCAGAAGACAGAGGGATTTCGGGCATTCCATTCCATTGACCTTTTTACCAGTCGGAGTGAACAGCGGTGTTTTCCCAGGTCTGACTGAGGAAGAGTGTCCCTGAGGTGCCTGGGAAGTAGGGACTTCTAACCTCGGGCAGTGGGGGGCCTGCAGTACTGTGAGGAGGATGGTAGGGTTGTCCAGCTGTAACGATGCAGATGTAGAGGAATGTCAGGGTACTTACCAGGTACTTGTTTTATTGAGTGTGCAGACGTGTTTATGTTTCTCCTGCTAAGTTCCCTAAATGGTTTTCTTTTAAATTTAGTTTTAGGTTGTGCCAATGAAACTTTGGTACAATAAATAAATTGGACAGTGACAAAAAATACATTTATCTAAAAAAACAAGATATATTTGATTTTAAATCTTTCCTGTATTTTTAATTTCATTGGATTTTCGTGAGGGAGGTTGTTGGGTTTAAAGCACTAAACAAGTTTGGGTTTGTGTTTTCATCATTTTTGCTGGAGAAGAGCCTAAGAACAGGATAGAGGACACTTCAGAGGCCCTTAGATTCCCCTGGGGAAAGTTGGGATGCAAGTGGGTATGGAAGGATGGGTACCTTCCATTGATGAGTTTTTCTCAAAACTAACTGAGTTGTGATTTCTTCACTCTTTCCTCTGGGCACTGTCAACATCTTCAGGGAAGGGCCTTGATTTGGAAACTGTCCACTTTAGCAGAGCTGCCAAATTCTTAATTCTTTCTCAAGTGGGCAAGGGTACATTTTGTTTTTGTTTGTGAGTGTTTGGGGGAGGGGGGAGAGATAGGCACAGAATAGCTGCTCACAGTGACTCTTTGTCTGAATTCCTATGTAACTGGAAGTTTCCTTGGCCTCATTTTTAGGAGATGCCTCAGTTACACCAGCATTTATGTTATGTGGGAAGGGGGTCCTTACCCCCTCCTCAGATACCTGATTTAGGATGGCAGTAACAACTTCCTCCTTGTCCACATTTGTCAGCCCCACGCCACTTGGCTCTAGGCACCTTTCGGGTACACTGAACTAATCAAGTGTTCCCTTAAAGTTTAAGGGGACCTCCTGCTCCTGACCAGTATTTTTATGTTAGTGACTCCTCTATTTCAGTCACCTGGCCCTTTCTTAATTTAAAACTTTTGAATAATGAGATATTTTAAATACTATTTAGAAAAGCTCAGGGAAAAATCCCTAACACAATTTTGAGCCAACAACCCAGATTTAATGGACAGTAACATTTTGTCATATTTATTTTAAATGTCTTGCTCACTTTAAGATACAGTTAAAGCCTTATTCCACATCCTTTCCCCTTTCCTCTTTCTTGGGAAGTGGCTACTGGCCTGATTTGGTATGTATCATTCCATTTCATGTTATATACCCTTCTTTCTCTTCTGTTTTTTTAAACATATTATACACAGGTAGCTTTTTTTTGCAATCTTACCTAAAGAGAATCATACGTATGTATCCTTTTGCATCTTTTTCTCTCTACATTGTTTTTCAGAAATCTTTAAGCCCATTTTCTTCATGGCCCTCCCTACGTGCCCTGCTAAAAATCCCTACCCAGCAGAGTCCCGGCTCACATTATATCTTCTATGGAAACTGTCTTCAGTTTTTCTTTTTTTCTCTAACAGGATATGATCTTCTCCACTTCTGAATTCTCTTGTCATTTTATTGGTACTTGTCTGCTGATAGTTGTATATGTTGTTGTATTTTAATTTACTGATGCCCTTTGCAAGCCTTGAAAGGCAGATAGACGTTTTCTTTTATCCTTATATCTATCTCTCTTGGACCTTGCCACAATAACTAATACACAGTAGGCATTTAGTACCCATTAGCAATGAAATGGCTAATTAATGAATAAAAAAATAAAGACTAAGTTCCTTGCTATCATGAATTGTTAGTTTAATTATGAGCTTTATAGTGGCTCCCATGAAAAATAAAGCTTAAAAAAAATTTTCAGCCTCTAAGTTTTACAAAACTGCACATAAATGGTGAGAGCAGTCAAGACTGACTTCCTGGAGGAGGTGAGAGCAAACGTTCCCTGAGAGGTGGGGTGGACTTGATTGCTGACCTCATCCCACGCGGGAACTCCTGGGAACCTCTCCTGGGGGCTGTCAGGCAGTGTGCTTCCGTGGCCAGACTCGTTTGCCAGCTATCAGATTCTGCTCTTGTCATCAAGGTCCTGACACTTTCACTGGCAATGGGATATTGGTGCTGAGAAAAAGCCAGCTGTCTGTCTGTTCACTGAGTGAACACTGCCGAGAACCAGGAGTCCTTTGGCCCCTAAAGAAAAATGCCTGCTGTACACATGTGTGTGTATATATGCTATGTACATATATTTTTAATGACACTTTTTAATTAACAAGACTAGATTGTAACTCAGCAGACTATTTTAATGCTATTAATTCTGGAATGTATAGTCCCAAAATAACATCATCTTGGCTTTACAGCAGCTCTTTGCACCCAAGAACAAATTAAATATTAAGTTGAACTATATGAAATTGCAACTTTGTAGGTAAAAGCAGTCAACTGTTGGCAATTTCGTCAATACCTCAGGCCTTGATTTCCTCTTGGGGTTCTGAAGAACATAGTGAACCTTTTTAATGGATAATCCCAAGCCCATTTGTAATTCTAAAATGCATTTCTGAAATTTAATTTGCAACTGATTTTCTTTTATAGTTATGTGTAGCTCAAATTTTTGATAAAAACATTTCAGTATCTTTGGGAAGGTTTTGGGGTGATATGTGAGGGTCGTTGGCCAGGATAGGCTCTGGGAAATAAGCCCGAGATGCAAGCTTGCCATCAATAGCAACGTAGAATTGATCGAATTGGCTTTAATAAGCTTACAGTTCCTTTGAGTAAGTGGCTCTCCCACACCCCTTCCTGCTACCCCCATGCCTCCTGTCTAGTCTTGCTAAGGGAGATACGGTGGCAAAAGCCACACAAGAGAAAACTGCCTGTGGCCCTTGACTTTATTTGGAGACTTAACAGGGAAGAGGGCCAGAGCCCCAGCTCCTGGCACCAGCCTCTTACCTTGTAGTTCCCCAAGGGGCAGGGGGATGCAGAAGTCAGGGGAAGGAGCAAAGAGACTGAGTCCATAGCAGGAGTTAGCAAGTATCATAGAATAGGATTAAAGAACAGGAAAGGAAAGAGGGATAGGTATGAACATTTAAAGAGGTTCTGTTTCCTCTCATTCTTTAAAACCTGGCTTGGACTTCTTTATGAACTTTGTACCTTGACTCTATCAAAGTTAAGGCCGCGTACTACTTGGAAAACATAATAGAATCCAGCTGTGAAAGTACAGCTTCGTGTTCTAAAATAGTTCTTTGAAAAGTCAGGGTTATTTAAAATGAGTTGGTCTTACTAGTGCCTTTTGAATCATTGATAACTGACATGAAAGGAAAGAAGAAAATGCCTTCGAGGTTTTTGTATCAGTAAGTTTTGTTATTTACGGGAACCTGTCTGAGGAATCGAGGCAAGACAGTAGGAAAATACAGTGCTGCTAACAAAAGTATTTTAGACAGCAGGTTCTCATCTGTTTTAAAAATTTATCTGCTCTTCTGAGTTCCGTTGCGAGCATTTGCTTTTGTCTTCTTTGAGCCAGGCGCTCACCTGGCTGAGGGTTAGACTATTCATTTTCTGAAATTTTCTATCAGTACTAAGGACAAAGTTAAGGTTACCTGATGTGAAGGATACTTGGGTCTCTGTTGTTTACTGACCAGAGATGGAGACTTCCCATACCTTGCAGAATTCTGAAAATAAAATTTTAGATTTAGACTTAAGATATGCTGCATCCTGGCGGCTTTGAACACCTAAAATAAATTCCTTGCTATTTGGAACAAGACAACCTCTCATTTTAACAACATTAAATGACTTCTCTCTCACATTATCTTTGTAATATTTGGTAATATACAGGTTAATTATAGAAATTTAAGATTTAAAAAAATCACTTATGTAAACTAAACTTCCCTTGATGTTTGCTGTCTAGTTGAGACCATGAATTCCTTTCTACTGAGTACCTGCGGTGTACTGGAGTATAGACAAGATGCCAGGAGGAGATATTAAGGTGGTGTTACCAGTAAATAAACAGAATATGAGAATTGGTGCCTTGGAAATTTGTATTTTGGGTTAAATGGAACATAGTTATATACACGTAAATATGAATATGGAAAACAAGAGATGTGAGAAATAAATACAAGCTGTTAGTAGTATATATACTACCATGTAGCATTTTTAGAACTGAAAGGAAATTTACATATTGTCATAGTGGAAATTTACATAGACATAATTTTCTAGGTGAGGGAAATGAGGCCCACGATATTTATTTATTTATTTATTTATTTATTTATTTATTATCCTCACCTGAGGACATGCTTACTGATTCCAGAGAGAGGGGAGGTGGGGGGCATGGAGAGATAGAGAAACAAACGTCAATGTGAGAAACATCAATCAGTTGCCTCTTACCTGGTATTGGGGACCAGGCCCTCAACCTGGGTATGTACCCTGACCAGGAATCAAACCTGCAACCTTTCAGTTTACAGGATGGTGCTCCAGCCAGCCGAGCCACACCATCCAGGGCACAGGACCAGAGAACTTTAATGATTTTCCAACATTTTATTGGATATCTGCCTTCTGAAAAGTTAGGCCTCAGATATTGAAAGAATTAAAGTTATAAAGAACTTAATAATTAGTTATGAAGACTTGAATATTTGCATAAAAAAATAAATAGGAGCCCTGGCCAGGTGGTGGTTGTTTAGAGCATCATCCTATCTACCAAAAGTTTGCAGGTTTGACTCCCAGTCAGGGGACATACCTGGGTTGGGATTCGACACCTAGTCTGGGCATGTACGGGAGGCAACCAGTTGATGTTTCTCTTGCATCAGTGTTTCTCTCTCTCCCCCTTCTCTCTCTCGCTCTAAAAATCAATAAACATATCTTCTGGTGCAGATTGAAAAAGAAAAGAAATAGGAATACAAAGTCTTGGGTACTAAGTGTCAAGTGAGGAGTACAGTTATATTGAGTTATGCGGAAGTTTAGAGGGAATAGGTGGAGAACAGTTTTACTTTTAGGGTAACCTAGGCCTCATAGAAGAGAGAAGACTGAGCAAGCATAGAGGGGAAGCATTCAGGGCAGGAGAGCAGCAATGAGAGCCCATCGTGGTCTGGGGACAGACTGAGTAGACAGCTTGTTGTGTAGTGTTTCCCCTAGGAGAGCAATGAGCCTAGTGAACAGTAAAGTTGGAGAGGGCCTGAACTCTCAGGCAGAGAAGTTTGATTTATCCTTGCAGTGAAAAGCCCACAAGCAGGGAATTTTATGTGTAAATTATACTTGAGGAAAATCAACTCAGCCATGTAGTACACAGTGGAGAAAGAGAGACCGGTTGGAGGCCACTGTAGTGGCCCTGGGGAAAGAGTTTTCTGCCTGGTGAGGGTGATGGAGAAATGGGAGGATTTGATCTGAAGAAAAATAAATAGAATTTGGTAGCTTTTTGTGGGAAAGGGATAGATAAGAACAGTATGTATGTTTTTGGTCTGGGTTATAGCAATAGGGGGGCTGAGTTCAGTTGGTTTCTGAAACCTTTGACAAGCACTGAGTCTAGCCCCACATTTCCAGTTAATACTGAATACAAAGAGTTTAAACAACTGGTTTAAGTAGTAGAACTTGGTGTAGAGCCCATACCTTTGACTCGTTCTGTGTTCTTTCTACTATGTCCAACTGCTCTGGAGGTGGGTTTAGTGGTTAAAAAGACAGCAGATGCCTGGGAAGTGAAATGGGAAGTTGAAGACCACATTATGATGAGGTTTAACCACAAACTGTTTCAGTTCTGCATAGGTTTTCCTCATATTTAGGCACTAAATATGTGAAACTTCTGTCTGTCAGGCTCATAATGCAACAGTGACTCAGGTTTCTTAGAGCTATCTTCTTCTGAGAGTCAGTTCTTCACAGCCAAGGAAAAAGATGCTTCAAGTTTTGGAGCATCTTCTCTGAACTGCTATTTGGAAGTTCAGGTAGTCCTTCCCCTTCTGTGTGGATGGGTTGCTTTAGTTACAAGCTGTCAGTGAAGTAGCCTCAAAGGCCCCATCAATCTGTTTGGAGCTGAGGGAGGAGAAGCTTTTGGGACCCAAATCTTCCCTGTCTGTTCACCCTGTCAGCAGTTAAGACGGATTTACTTACACAGATCTTACTATGGAAAAAGGCCAATAAATACTGTGGATCAATAGGATATTTTTGCTAATGGGCAGTTTTTGGAGAATTGAATAGCCTTCTAAAAAATCCTTTGTATTTGTTTTTTTAATATGTAGATGGGTATGTTTAAGAGGCAGCCCCTCTCCTCCCCTCCTCTCCCTTTTCATCCAGGCTTTTAGTCTGTTAACAGATACCCGAACTCAAAATAGCATTTTCTGGGTCAACTAATTTTATTATGGAGGTACTTTAAGGGTCTGGCACTGTTATTTAATTCCATCTGCCAAAATTAAATATTCCTGGGTTTTATGACTAGGTCCCTAGTAGTGCAGGTCATCCAGTGCTTGGCTTCTCTGGTTCTTGTCCCATCTTAATCCTTGCCGTGACTCATCTGTTACACTGCTGACCTGGCTGGGGATTTCAGGGGAGAAAACTTTATTATTTAACAGTGAGACCCTGCCCTGAGTTATACTAAGTGCTTTATATATTATCTCATGTAACACTGACAATAATTCTGTAAGGTAGGTATTTGTAAACTTTTTTACAGGTTAATTCATCTAAAATATTTATTATTGTGTTAATGAAATACTTGTTAATTCATCCAAACTAGTTAAGGACTGTTCAAGGCGCTGAGGATACCACAGTGAACATGAGATGAGGTTCCTGCTGAGGCACAGAGAAGTTAAACAGCCTGCCCAGGTTCGCACGGCAGGAGGTGACAGAGCTACCGCTTAGACAGCTAGAGAGCTGATGGGCTCCCAAGGGGACGTCTGCAACCAGCATCACGTTATGCTGCCATTTCCGTGTGTCACAGGTTCTCTGTGGCTGTGTAAATAAACCAAGTGATAAAAATAGGTGGGACCCCAGTATTTCTTTGTGAAAAAGCTTCTTGATGAAACCAAGAAAGAAATCTGCCTTGGTGCTGAGAAGCACACCTGCCTTGTCATGCTGTTCCTCTCTTCCCCTCCCCTGTTCCCACTCCCTGGTCACCCACTCATACCTGGGTATGAACCGGACAGTGTGACCTGCTTTGGCACTTGAATGTGTTTGTGCTTTGAGGACTGGGAGAGTTTTGTTTTTTTCCTTGGCTTCCTGAATGTTCCTTGCCCACTTGCAAGTTCTTTCTTGTAGTACAATGGTGAGTAATGTGTTGTTAACATTGTAATGTGGTCATGCCAGTTGGAATATCCCCCCCACCCCACCCCCTGCCCGCCACTTCTCTCTGATGAACCTTGGGTCAAATTTGCCTTCTGCAGTTCACTCAAATAGAGAAGGCTTTCTGTAGTCAGAGGATTGGGAAATGGCCTCGAGGTTGGGAAGACTGTTAAATCCAATGTCTTCTGCCCAGCCGAAACTCAAGTTTTGTTAGCATTCTAGGCTTATTCTTTAACTAGTGTCATCCAGGAGAGTACTTGTTTTAGATTAATGCCATTATCACAGTGTGCCACATCTGGGGTAAATGGTATTTATTCCGGAGTTAGGATCTTAAAAATAGACACAAGGATTTTGTGAGTGTGTGAGCTTTATATATTACCTAGTAGAAAGCATTGAAAAAATGCTTCGTTTCGTGAGAGTAAGGAGCTGAGTTGTAGCAGGAACTGAGTTCCAGTTGAGTTCTCGGGATTAATTAGGGGGGGTTAGGGTTGCAAGTGTTGGAACTATTTAGTGTTGGGGATCCAGTCAGTTTACTTTTGGCAATTTCGGAGTATCTGGGCATGGCTCATGAGGTTAAGGAGAGGATTTATGTGGCTCTGTCTAAACTGGTGCTTGGGACTTTTATTGGTACACAATGTTAGTTAAATCTTAAAAAGCTACTTGAATGCTAAGTGTTGTCAATTTGTCTTCTTGGGCAGCTTCCTCATTGTTAAGTATTCCTTCTTTAAAGAATATTTATTGAGCCTTAAACCGTGGATAAAGCATTTGGGAAAGGGGTTGGGATAACAAAGTTTTATAGCATCAGATTCTTACTGAGACTTTGGTCTTAACATGTACAAATTGAATCAGTTAGGCCTAAGCATTTAAAGCCACATTTGAGGGGAAATTTTTGATTTTGCATTGCTACAGTCAGTCCTCTGCTTTTTATAAAAATAACTGGACCCTTTGGTAGGATTGACAATGTTTGCATTTCAGCTCCAATAAAATGGAGTTTAATTTTTGGTATTTGAGATAGTTGCCTATGATGTTTCTTATCCCTTTTCCTTTTCCTTTTTTTTTTTTGGTGAATGGGGTAATGTATTTAAAAGTATTTGTGAATTGCAAAGCTTGCATTTGCTACCACCACCACTACCAGTAATAATAATAAAACTATTAATGGGATAGGACTCATAAAGATTGGTTTCCTGGATTAATTTCAAGAAGATCAACTCAGCGGAAAATGGGATGTTTGCCAAATGACTTGTGTACTAATTGATGCCTTTTGTACTTTCTGTGGGAGGAGGAAAAGCAGAGACCTTCACCCTGAAAACTTGGCCTGGTGCCATGTCACTGTGCCGGGCTGCCTATACTACTTCGATGCACTGTATGGTGACAAGAAAGTGTAACAGGATTTGTCAAATGTTTAACCTTAGAGGCTTATAGTGCATTCTGCTGGAAGTCTCTGTCTGTATAGGAAACAACTTATCCTAGTTTGTTGGTGAATTCAACCACATTCCTATAATATGGATCTTGCAGTAAATATCAAAAAGAAAGTATCAGTCCAGGCCAGTGTCTGCCTGGCCTCCCTAGGCAGTAAGATTACGGACACAGCATCTTTGACCCCAGTATTTGGGGTTATCATCAAAATCATTGGGGTCATCATGAAAATCATTTTTGATGATGGTGTTATCATCAAAAGCCTCAACAGTCAACTTCTGGTAGTGGGCATTCTTGGAGAAGAACATACAATTTTAATAATTCAAAAAGCAAGTTGTTCAGTAAATTTTGAAAGGGCTTTTTACTTTTTAAAATTTCCTTTATTTTCCCTCTGTGTCTGGTGCCTGGCACTCAGTAAGTCTTTGTTGAATAAAGGAAGTGACCTATCTTGGGGTTTTCTCAGGCACCAGGCCATTGGATGAACTTATAGAAAGTCGGGATGATAACTTACTGGTTGATGTGTCCCCTTCACTTAGCAGACTGCCTGGCACACAGTAGGTCCTTAATGAGTACAATTTGGATGATTGAGTTGGGAAGTTAAGGTTTTCCGGAGGGGAAAATGGCAGTGACCTGGGTGCTGCTGTGCTGGTGGTGGCCCTTCTGAAAAGGAGGAAGACACGTAGCTTTCCTACCAATAAACGTGAATGAATGTGAATGTGCGGAGAGTGACTGCTTTGGCACTTCCAGGCATTTTACCCTTTTGGATAAGGAGAATTTGTTAAAAGATTGTGTTTCATTTCTTTCTTAGTTTTCGTGTTATGTTTTATCCTGCTCAAATTCAGTTATTGCTGTGTTTTCTTAATAGCATGTGACAAGAATATTATAGTTTCACACTACCAGTGGAAAAGAAAAAATCTATCTCTATGTCAAACATAATTTTATATTACCCTCTTGCTACAGCGCTTCAAGTTACAGTGCTAGAGCAGTATTTTTGAATCCATTTTGTATCTTTACAGGTGATGAGCAAAACAAAAATGATTCGATTTTTAGCATGCCTTCATGATTTACTTTATAGATGATTTTCCTTTCTTCATATGGTTTGGTTAAGTGAGTAAATTTCCTAAATAGTCATCTTTTTCTTCGAAGTAAGAGATTTAGCTGGGTGGCAGGAGGAAAGGAAGTTTTCATAGATAGATCCGCAAAGTGGGTCACTCGGAGAATTGAGAGTTACCGGTATGTGTGGCGTCGAGTCCGGACAGCTAGGACAGGAGTCAGCAGACTGTGCCCTCTACACGGTTGTGTCGCTAGTTAGCTCTGTGGCTCCGGGCAGATCACTTAATCTTACCCACCTGGTTCTGTGTTGTCATCTGTAACTTGAGGGTATGAGGTTGAAATGATCTCTGATGTCCTAATTCTAAAATCTATTAATTCTAAAGTGCTAAACAAGGAAAACAGAGTGACCTCACAGCCAGGCTTATTCCACATAAGACCCAAATGTGAAGTGTAAATTATTAAATAATGGAAGTGAGTAGTCTGTATTCCCAGGCAGAATGGAGGAGGTGCTGATCTGATATATGCTTGTAACTAATTTTATGTGCATAGATATAGGAGGCCTGGTTGCTTAGAAGAGAAACATTATTACCACAAAAGGCAAACCTATACAAATAAATGAAAGGGCCCCAAATGGTACTCAGGATAGGGTACTAACTGGGTTAGAGTTTCTGCTTAGCCAGCCTGGAGGAAGAAATATACATGCATTGGTGGGGTTGGAAGGGTGTGGGGAGGATGGTGGTGGCTGGTAGACAGTGTGGATGAATATGGATGGTATTTTTAAAAGCAAAATATTAAAGAATTCTTTAGCCTGTGGAGTTTGCATGACTAGGCTGATTTGATTTTGCTTCACATCCCTGGAGAACTGATAGGAACCCTGTGTTCAGATTTAGAGAACTTGGGTCCAGACTCCTTGTTTTCTAGGTATTATTTAAGCTTTGTAAGCTTCTCTGTGTGTATAGGTTTTCCATCAGAAAATAGGGGATTAAAAATCTCAGTATTTAATTAAAAAATTTTTATTAAATAAAGACATTTGCTCAAGTGCTTTAAAAACAAAAATTTACAGTAGAAAAACTATTTACAGCAGAAACTATTCTCTTGGTGGACAGCTGTACAGATATATCTGTTCATATAGACCTTGATTATACTTTTCTATGTGGTGAATGATGACGTCTGAAATGCAGTGGCGTCACTGGCCTCAACCTCCAGGGGGTGGTCTTGCCTGTCAGGGTCTCACAGATACCCACGTCTCTGCCTCCACGGCCTCCTTGAAGAGAAAGAGCGAGTTGGGATGCTTTTCTTTCTGCCACTTCCTCCCCTTGAGTGGAAGTGCTATAACTGATGGTGAAATGCCCTGTAATTAGGAATCGAAAAGGGGAGAGAAGGTTGATAGCTACTGACTGAGGGTTGATTCTAGAGAAACAGTGTGTTTTGCGATTGGATTAGCCTCTGTTGATTTGTAATATTTTTTCTCTCATGTCAAAAGTTCAGCAATCAGAGTCCTGAAGGGCTCCAGTAGAACTTTTGTTTTTATAGACTATTCTTTTAAAAGTTGAATTTATTGAGAACCAAACTTTGGACTATTCCTGGCCCTATCGGAATGGAAAAACAAAGAATTCATTGTGTATGACAAACAGACATACTGGTCTGGATCTAAAAAAATAAACATTAACACGATTGCTGTTTTTATTCAAGTCACTGTTGTTGTGCCAATATTCTAATAACAGACTTTCTCTACAATTCTCTCTGCCCTTATTTTTCCAAAGGTCAGCTTCCATTGTATAAGCCTTCCAAATTATTAAATTTCCCAAATAACTATCATCTAAGGAGCCTTTTATCAGTAGCACTGAAAAGACAAATGCTAGTTCATAAGGAGTTCTCTGGGAACGTCTCCATGATCTTTATATTAGCATTTGGCTGTTAATGGGACTTGTCTCATAGAGATTTGTTTTGCTATCTGTAGACCTGATTTAAAAAAACAAACAAAAACTAGAAACCCTTGGAAAAAGTAGTTAAATCTTGTTCTGACACATACACATAACAGGGATAGTAATGAAGCCATGGGGCCAGCTCTTGAGTCCCCGATACATTGTTTGGGGAATGGTAAATTATATGATTGGGCTGAGTTTTTTCCTCCTAAGTTTGATTTAGGGGGAGAATGTAGAAGACACGCCCTGAGTATATACTGTAGTGGAGGTAGGAAACCTCTCAGTATTGTGGATAGTGAGTAGGAGGAGATGTGAACATTTCTTTCCAACAGTCCAAAAAATAGACACCATGTATGAGATTAAGAGAATATTATAAAATCTTTGAATCTGGAATGAGTGGAGTAGTGAGGGGTAAAGGTGGGGAAGTAGGCCTGGGAGATTAAGACATTAGAATTTCAGTAAATATGTTGAAATTGCTGTTCCTGGAGATTTGGGAATTAATGAGCTATTTAGCTGTGTTTGTACATCCAGGAGAGGCCCAGGAGAGGACATTTTTCTCTTGCTGTTGTTTTTGAGGGCCTTCTGGCAGAAGGTACAACTAGGAGACCCTCTACAACATTTTTCATGAAGACTCAAATTGTTGAGAGACACTGGAATGGGAATGATGGAGACTGGGTGCTGTGTGTATGTGTTGAGACTGTACCTTGGAAACAGTTGTAGGACTAGAGGGTTTGTTTGGGAGGAATAGAGGGAGGGGCTGCGTTGGGTACCGGTGGACTGAAGCAGCATGTGTGGGGAAGAGTGAGGTAGAAAGAAGGCAACTGACACTTTTTGAGGACTTACTGTGTGCTGTGCACTGTCAAAAAGGCTTTATGTATCTTAAGTCATTTAATCCTAACAAGAAGCCTGAAATACAGATATTTTCCCCATTTTATATATGAAGAGATGGAAGCACAAAGCAGCTGTATTACTTATCCATGATTGCACAGTCTTTGGTAGTAGACTGGAGATTTGAACCTAGATTCGTCTAGACCCAGAGCCAGTCCTCTCTTTTGGCGTGAGCTGAGAGGGGTTGAAGCAGTGAGAGTGGACTTCCACATGGGTAGACTGCTGTGCTTTCTCAGGCTATGTCCCCGGACTACGTGTGGTGTGGTGCAAGAGTCTGTTCTCGGGAATTGGGCTGGGTTCGTGAAAATCCTTGTCCTGCCACTTTTCACCTCTGTGACCTTGGGTAGATTGCCTAACCTTGGTGAGCCCTAGTGTCTTCATCTGTAATGTGGGGCTAACAGGACAAACTAACCTCTCAGAGTTGCTTGGAAGTTTAGATAAAATAATGCCTAAAGCTTTAACACATACTACTTCTTTTCATTTCTTTTCTTTCATTTAGACTCATGTTATTATCCCTGTATTCTAACATTTAGTGATACATAGGTCTCTTTAAGTATGGAATTTAGTCATATTTTCTTTGTTCTAAAAAGATTGTATTTTGTTTCTTTCACTTGGAAGAACCCATATTAACTAAAAACAATCTGCCAAGACAGCCTTTTGTCTCTCCCTCCCACCTAATCAAGAATTGTGTGAAATTTCTAAGGGTTTTTGTCCCTCGTTTTTCTCCCTGTCTGGATTCCTCTGGACTGACATCATAGACATGGAGGAGTCTCTGACCTTTGAAAATTCTTCACAGTCTTGAATGATGTGGTTTTCCAGTGAGTTTCGGGAGGAGTTGGAGAGGACTCAGACATAGCTTAAGGCATCAGTGGAACCAGGAGAGTGGGCATAGTGGGAGAATGCAGACGCCTTGAGGGATATTGTACTAAGAGGATGTGAGGTCAGTAGTTTCTCAGGCACTTTAACATAGCTCTGTTATTTACAGTCGGTATTCAATTTGGGGTCACTTTTCTCTGTTACTAAAAAATAGTTGGGTACTGGAGCATGCAGACTAATTTTAATGTTAGTCTGAGTTAAACAATGTTTAGGAAGAGAAATCGATTGCAAATAAGGTCATATAACAATATTAAGCAAATATCTGTGAGATGAGCCACTATTTTAGACTCCCTTGTTTACAACGTTGATTATCCAATCATCAGCAAATGCCGAGAGTGTGTCTGTGTGTAGTGGGGTACTAGTACAACTACAGTTCATCTGAACAGAAATTGAGTACCTGATAGGTACTTGGATGCTAGGGATACAGGATGAACAAAGACAAGATTCCCGCCCTCACATTGCTCATGGTATAGTGGGGAGATGAACCTGTAAATAAACACAAATACTGTGCAGTAAATAATATGGTGGAGGTAGAGTACAAGGTGTAGCACCAGCGAGGAAGTGGGCAGTTTAACTTGAGAGGCCAGAGAAGGTTCTGCAAATGAGGTAGTACCCAAGTTAGTTTTAAAGAGAGAGAAGAATTCATGTGCAAGGCCAGGATGCCATTCCAGGCAGAGGGAACAGCATGTGCTAAAGAGCTGGAATTTGAGCACATAGTGTACTTGGGAACTAGAGTACAACAAGGGGAATGATGAGAAGTAAACAACGTGGAGAGTTAGGTAGAGCCAGCTGATCCTGAAGGACCTTATTTATCGTGTATAGGAATTGGGATCTTAAACTTGAGTCAGTGGGGATCCATTGAAGCATTTGGAGCAGTGGGTTATAATACTATCATATTTGCATTTTAGATGGATCAGTTGCCACAAGTAACCACTGTGAATAATGACTGGACAGAGGAAGAGGGAGAAATAGCTAATGGAAACTATTTCTTGGGAGTCAGATTATGAAAACCTGAGAGAACATAAAAGATGTGGCAAGTGGAAAGTGCCAGATGGATTTGAGAAAGTTTAAAGGTAAAATTAGTAAAACTTATTACAAGACTGTCTGTGAGCAAACATAAGACAAGAGAGAAGGTCAGGTGCCTCCCAGGCTTGTGATTTGGGTGAGCGGTGATGGTACCATCTGCTAAAAGAGGCAGTGCTGGAAGAGAAGTAGTTTGAAAGGGTAGGGGACAGAGATGAGAGGAGGAGCTCCTGTTTTTGTATGCTGATTGTGAAGCGTGTGTGGGATTCCCATGTGAGCTGTAGAGAGTTTGGAGCTTTACTCCACATACGGTTAGAGTCATCAGCATTTGGGTGCTTGGGCGCATGTGTGAAGCTTCGCATGGGGATGATGTGAAATGAGAAGATGGAAGGCCTGAGGTTAGAACTGTGCGTGCACTCACTGCCTTTGGTGACAGTGCACAGGAAGAGGAGCCACAGAGGCGGCCAAGATGCAGAGCCAGAGAGGCAGGAAGAGTGGTCAGTAAGTATCAGATGCTGCAGAGAGATCACTTTGGATAAGCAGTGCGGAGGACTGTGACGATCTTATCTAGGTCAGTTCCATTCTCTCTTTAAGGTAATTTTTTAAATTTATTTTTCTGTTACAGTTGACATACAATATTATATTAGTTTTAGGTGTACAACATAGTGATTAGACACATATATACCTTATGAATTGGTCACCCCAATAAGTCTAGTACCCATCTGTTATCATATAGTTACTACAATATGACCAACTGTTCATGCTGTACTTTATATCCCTGTGGCTGTTTTTATAACTCACAATTTGTACTTAATTCCTTTCACATTTTTCACCCGTCCTCCAACCCCCTTCCCATCTGGTGACCATCATCAATTTGCTCTCTGTATCTAAGAGTTTGTTTCTGCCTTGTTTGTGTATTTTGGTTTTTAGATTCATGTATAAGTGAATTCATATGATACTTATCTTTCTCTGACTTATTTCACTGAGCTTGATATCCTATAGGCCCACCCATCCATGTTGTGGCACATGGCAAGATTTCATTCTTTTTTATGGCTAAGTAGTATTCCATTATGTATATGTAGCACATCTTCTTTACCCATTCATCTATTGATGGGCAGTTAGGTTGCTTCCATATCCTGGCTATTGTAAATACTGCTGCAGTGAACGTAGGGTGCATATGTCTTTTCAAATTAGTGTTTTGGATTTCTTTGGATAAATATTCAAGAGTGGAATTGCTGGGTCATATGGTAGTCCTATTTTTAATTTTTTGAGGAATCTTCATTCTCTTTTACTAGAAGGCTATTTTGGTAGGTTGAGGACTGAATACAAGGTGAGAAAATAGAATCAGTGAATATTTTGGTGAGTTCTGCAGGGAAGGGAAGCCCGCCAGCAGGTAGGGGCAGGGGAAGAAACCTGAAGGAACTATCTTGCTTTGTTTTGTAATTTTTTTCTGTGAAGTTGGAGGCAGGGTCATCTGCCAGGAGTAAGAGAAGTGACAAGGAAGAGGCTCAAGGAGAATGGTGAAGGTAGGGGATAGTACTACAGGTTTGGTCCAGGTACCAAAGTCACACAAAAGACAGCAGTGCTTCGCTGATGGGAATGAGACTCAGTACCAGCTATCTGTAGTCGTATTTCTCTGTAAGGTTATGTGATCTTGTTCTGCTCAATAGCCCCATTCAGTAGCAGAGAAGTTGAATGTGGGATCTGTCTACATTGGACAGATGAAACAGTAGGATAAGGACTAGGTTTTTACAGGAAAATATGTGATCAATCATTGGATTCACATTCAGTTAGGGAAGAAAGGACACAGTGGAATCTATTCATTTTTCTCCATCTTCACTGCTGTTATACCTAGGCCAGCTCACCGTCATCTCTTTTGTAATAATATTCCAGTCACTTCTCCCTAAATCCTCTTGCGCTCCCTCCGTGTTATTTTACTCACTGCAAGTTCGATGATTTTGTAATATTTCAAGTCTAATTATGCTCTGCCTCTGCTTATAATCCTCCAGTGGCTTCTTAATACTTTTAGGATAAAATCTTAATCTTTAAAAAATGTTTTTATTTATTGATTTTTAGAGAGAGAGGGTGGGAGAGAGAGAGAGAGACAAAGAATCGTGGATTTGTTGTTCCATCTGTTTATGCACTCCCTGGTTCCGTGTGCCCGGGGATCAGGTCTCCACCTTTAACAGGGCCTGCTGGGCCCTTTCTCCCTCCTCACTTTGCACCGTTCTTATCTCTCTGTTCCTTCCTGCCGCAGGATGTTGGTACCCGTTTCTTCTGCTCAGGGCATTCTTTCTTTTTCAATTTGTTTCTCCAGTTTCTATTCATTTTTAAATTCTTTGATGTAGTATTGCTTCCTTGAGAAAGCTTTTCTTGCCTCCCTATAGGAGATACCACTCCTCTCCTCGACATTTCTTTAGTAAATTATAATCGTGAAATGTTCTGGTTTTCTTTTTCCGTACTGGAAGCTTTGTGAGGATAGAGATTGTTTGTAGTTCACTGTTGTGTTCCTAATCCTGACCATAAGTGCCTAGCACCTAGTAGACACTCCATAAATTTTGTCAAATTAACGAATAAGGTGGTTAAGGAATTGGATGGTCTGAGATGAGGAAGTCTTGAGATGAGAGAGCAGGTTTAGTAGTGGAGAGGAAAAGCTGGAAGGGGATGAGGTTGTAGCCAGAGTAAGATGTTGAGAGTTGAAGGTTTAGAGGCGGAGCGGTTTTAGGAGATGGCAGGATCCAGAACCTAGTTGTTGGAGTAGAGATGGAGGTCTTTGCATTTGATGAGATTATGAAACCCTAAGGCAGAAACGTTGGATGGATTGTTTAGGTGGGTGTTGAAATTGCTGAGAAAAATGGTGGGATTTGAAATGAGGAGAACACGAGGTGGGTGCCTAAGTCTGTAATAAATATGAGAGATAGGCATAGCCCTTTCCTGTTGGTGAATGAATTAAATGTCTAAGAAAATCATTGTGGTTCTGGGAATCACACTGATCCCCTAGTAAAGTCCTGTCCCTTGGGAGGCAGTGTGGTGGAGCATGTGTTCAGACTTCCAGCAACCCACCTGACTCTTCGAGCCTTTTTTCTCTATCTGTACGCTGGGAATGATAAGCCTGCTGCAGGAGGTTTGTCATTAATGAATAGGACAGTGTTTTTGAACGTGCTTAATATTAACTTGTTTTTTATCCTTGATTGTTGGCATCAGTTCAAGAGAGCACGGAAGTAAATGTAGGGATGAGAGGCAAAGATAGCAGCAGCAGTGAATTTGGAACAAGGTACCTGATTTCATTTATCCTACATGTTGAGTTTATACTATAAAGTCAGCATAAACAATTAGCAGTGAATACAGGTAAAAGCAAGTACTGATCTGTAAGGAAGGATTTTTAAAAATACAGGCTACTGGCTGGCCCATGACATTGCAGTGTTGATCCAAAATAAAATTTTATGTAAAGAAATGCTTAATTTAAACGTTTCCATGAAAATTTCATCATCCTGGGAGTAGATTTTATTGTTCTGGAGAACAGAACAAGGGCCATTATGTGAAAATTATAGGTGGGGGAGGGCTGGTGATTTCGTTTAGAAAAGCATTTTCTAACAATTAGAGCTGTCCGACAGTAAAATGGACATCCTGGCAGAGGAATGAGCTCTCCATCAAAGCTTGTATTCATGTGGAGACTGGATGATTGATCTGCCAGATCTAATAGAAGGCTTCTTACATGGAGAAGACATTGGATTAAATAATTGCTGAGGCTGGAGTGTCTTCCATTTGGAAGATTGGAGGACTTTGACTCCAACTGAGATTTGTCTAAATACCATTCAGTCAACAGCTACTTGAGTGCTGCTCCTGTTTCATTGGAAAGTTTGAAAGCCAGCGTTTTGTTTTCTTTGTTTCCTTCCTGTGTGCTTAGACAGAGCCACGGACTGTGAATCTTAGTCATTGCCTTGGATATTCCCATCCGGAATTTGAGACGCTGCAGTCAGGTGTTGGTGGTGATGTAACAAAAGCAGCTGTCCTCACCTGTTGGGTGGGGTTAGGGTGGAGTCCATGGCATGCACCTGGAGACATCAACTATAAGATGTGTTGCCAAGAAGTATGGTGTTGTGCTTTGATTTTTTTTTTTTTTTAGGGAGAGGAGAAGGGAGTGGGGGGGAGAGAGAGAGAAACATCAGTGTGAGAGAGAGACATCAATTGGTTGCCTTTCCTATGTGCCCTGACCAGATACCAAACCTGCAACCCAGGCATGTGCCCTGACCTGGTTCAAATCCTAGACGTTGTGGTTTGTGGGACGATGCCCAACCGACTGAGCCACGCTGGCCAGGGCAGTGTTTTGAATTTTTGAACAAGTCATGCTTGATAATGTTGGACCTCTAAATTATTTTTTTAAAATATTTTTGGAGCCCTGGCTGGTGTGGCTCAGTGGATTGAGTGCCGGCCTGCAAACCAGGGGGTCACCGGTTTGATTCCCAGTCTGGGAACATGCCTGGGTTGTGGGCCAGGTCCCAGGTTCGGGGTGTGTAAGAGGCAGCCACACATTGATGTTTCTCTCCCTTTCTTTCTGCCTCTCTTCCTCTCTCTAAAAGTAAGTAAATAAAATCTTAAAAATATATATTTTTGGAAAGAATGGCCTCCTATGTTGGCACATGAGATCTATGATGCCTTGACCTAGATGGTATTCATTGGCTTCTCAGAAGCCTGTGTCTGTCTGGGAAATTGCCTACATGCCTGTGGCTTAATCAACTCTTTTTTCTCCTACTGAGCTCTTTTTTGCTGATTGCTATTTGTGTGCTTAGTGTATATTTCCCTCATTCTTTCAGAAGGTTATTAAAGAGGCTTTACTAAGTTCCTTTGTGTGTTTTTTTTTAGAAGATTGAAATCATTTTTAAGCATGCCCTTGGTTTGGGATTATTCATGCATCTGAGTTATTTGGGCCGCTCCCATGTTCTGTGACCTAAGACAGTGACTGAAGTGAGCCCAGAGAAGGAATTCTTGTCTGTATTGGGGGAGGGAGAAGCCACTCATTCATCTATGAATTCTGAAGGAATTTGTTTTTTAAGTATTGAATGTAAGGAACTGATTTATAACATGTTGAAATTTAGGTATCTTAGGGAAAAAGTAGTTTATGAATTGGTAGCCTTTTGTAGCAATTGTGATATTGACATGGAACTAAATTAGATATTGATAATGTGTAGACCAAAAGAGAATGTAAGGACCACAGTTTATGAGGCTGCATTGAACCTAAGAAGTTCATTTTTTAAATCTGGAAAGGATCTTAGAAGACATAGAATCCAAGTCTGGGGTATACAAGAGGCAGCTGAAAGCCTGCGAGTAATTTGACAAGAGTCACCCAGCTGATACATAGAGGTGTTAGTACAGATCATATGACGTGAGGATGGTGGAAGCAGTGACAGTACAGCTGATGTCTTTTTAGAAAAGAGATGTTCTAAAACTTGGAGAGATGGTTGGGACCAGGGGAGGCCCTTAGAAATAGAGGAGTGATGTGAAGTATGAAGTATCCTAGAACTTTTGACCTGCTAAATTAAACCTCAAATTGATTGGTTCAGTGGTGACTGATGTGGAGGCTCATTTATTCTTCAGGTGTTGATTGACTGCTACAATATTGTAGATGCTTTCCTAGATGGTTGGGGCTACAAACGTAAATAAAACATGTCCTGGCACTCAAGGATTTCTTGTACTACTGCAACACAGTACAAGAGAGAATACTTTTTATTTTGCCATCTCTCTCTCCTATTAAAAATCAGTGTTACCAAGTTAGTGACCTCTACTGGGTTTATAACCCACAAATGATTGCTTTAATATTTCTAAGGCATGCAGGAAATCAGGAACTGATCACATCACTAAACAGGCTGGGTCCTGGGGTTGAAGAGACTGTCACCTGAGTCACCTGTTACCTTTGAGAATGCTACTTTTGCCTTCCCCAAAAGGCAGGGGATTGATGGGTGTGGTGGGGCAGGTGCGTGTGTGCCTGGTGACTTGATGAGCAAATCCTCTTCTCCAGAGAACTGCAGACAACCTGTCTGTCATGGCAGAGTTTGGCTAGCGGTTGTTCCTCACTCCATGATCGCTTCCTCAGCTGGGACTGCTAACTTCAGAGGAATGTGGATTCTTCAGAGGAATGTGGATTGGTGCCAGGCTGTCAGTCAGGGACAGAGATTCTGCCAAAGTCAAGTCTGAAAGAAGAGATCTTTTTCAGGTGAACTTATTTGGCAGTGTTGTGGAGTTTGTGGACAAAGATTGACTTTTGTTACGAACCTTTGGGATCTCTACTCTGCTTTGCATAACAGTTTATGGTTTTTCTTTTGCGTTGTTCTAGTGACCATATTGCTCCTCCCATTTCCTCACTAGCATCAGAAGAGTGATAACTATCAATTATTTAGTGTATAGTATTCATTCATTCTTTCATTCATTCACTCATCAGATATTTCCTGAGGGCCTGTGTGCCAAGCACTGTGCCAAGTGCCAAGTGATACATGCTGGGGACACATTAGGGAACAGGACACACGAGCTCTTTACTTTCAAGAAACTTACATATTAGAGGAGGAGCCTGTATAGTAACTGATCACAATGATTTTAGATCATAGTAAAGTGCCAGAAAGGAAATGAACAAGGTGCTATGTTAGAGAAGAATGGGGTTGGGGAGTTCTTCAGGGTGGTAATCTGGATTAGTTTGGATAAGCAAATTGATGGGTAGAAATGTAATACTCTAGAAAGGTAGGGGAAGAGCAGTATTTGGAGTGGTATTATGGTTAATGTATTAGTTAAAAAATATTAATGAGGAATTAGGAAACTCAGTGTTACTCTTCATAATAAATTCAACTGAAATAAATGAGCTAGGATGGTCAATTTCCACATTTGGTTAGGAAGCTGCTGCAGCTGGGCCATGGTCATTCCATTCCAGTGCAGAAACCATCGGAGAGAAACCATTTGAGTCTTAAGTGTTTGTTTCCTCCTCAGGTGGAGGCCTAATTTTGATCGATGTCCTCCTTACATCTGCTGCCTGACGGTACTTAATGATCTCATGACCCTGGACATGGATGCTGTCCTGTCGGACTTTGTTCGTTCCACAGGAGCTGAGCCAGGGCTGGCCCGAGACCTCCTAGAAGGTAAGAGGTCATTGGGGGAGAATGAGAAGAAAGTAAAACGTGGTATTTATTAAGATGATTTGGGAAATTTAAGGTGATCAGAAAGACATTTCGTGTATGGTAGACCTTACATTTAAGTTACTTCTAATAATCTATGCTGTGCGTGACCCACCATAATTTTAAAATGCAAAGTCATCCTTTCGCCTTGAATTTTTTTAGGGTAGCTTTCCACACTGCCAATTTAATGTTCAGGTAATACAAGTGAAATTTTATATTAGTTCACTGAAAGCATAACTCTAGATCTTTAAGACTTCTTTAAACAAACCTTGGTTCAAACCTTGGTTCTCGAATGTCTAGGTTCTCAAACAATTTGGTTCTCAACCAAGTTGTTCATGGAAAAAATGTCTCGGTTTTCTAACAAAACCTTGGGTCTCACTTCTCTACCCCAGAATCCTTTCATGCTGATGTCTCTATGATTAGTCACGTGTCTCGGGCAACAGACAAAGGAGACTTGGTTTTCAAACAGATTGTTTCTTGAATGGCTTTCCAGAACAAATTAAGCTCGAGAACCAAGGTTCCACTTTAAATGGCTTTTGGATTTTCATATTTGGGATTGTTCAGGTTTTGTTTTTTTCCTTTCCTACTTTATATGGGTAATTCTGTTTAGAGTGACTTAATTTTGCTCCTTTTGTTTACTTATATCTGTATATACACATCAGTGTGAATGTTTTAGATCTTAAGGTCCTTAAGGCTTGGAATCATGCCACGTGGAATTCTTCGTTTGGCATCATTACTAACAGATGCTTTTTTTTAAAAAGATTTTATTTATTTATTTAGAGAGGAGAAAGAGAGGGAGAACAGATGCTTTTTGGTGATGAAAATATATAATGATGCAAATAGATAAGACTATAAGGGAAGGGGCAAGTTCGTAGTATAAATGCATATTTATTTATTTATTTATTTAAAAGATTTTATTTATTTTTAGAGAGAGGGGAAGGGAGGGAGAAAGAGAGGGAGAGAAACATCAATGTGTGGTTGCCTCTCACATGGCTCCCACTGGGGACCCTGCCTACAGCCCAGGCATGTGCCCCGACTGGGAATCAAACCAGCGACCCTTTGGTTCGCAGCCTGTGCTCAATCCACTGAACCATGCCAGCCAGGGCTAAATGCGTAATTT
Organism: Trachops cirrhosus; assembly: GCA_028533065.1. Classification (NCBI taxonomy): domain Eukaryota; kingdom Metazoa; phylum Chordata; class Mammalia; order Chiroptera; family Phyllostomidae; genus Trachops; species Trachops cirrhosus. The sequence continues at coordinate 14,344,884 of CM052551.1, read as the reverse complement.
TTTAGATTGTGAGAAAGGTGTCACCATTTGACATTTGCTTAGTTACCCATGAGTGGAGCCTTAGTTTGGAAACAGAAGATTGGGGTTTAAATTTGCAGTATTATAATTTTAAACCTGAGGTTCAGAAAGTTAAGTAGGATTTGAACCTAGGCAGTCTGGTTTCAGAGTCTGGCTCTTAACAATTCTGTTACAAATTAATGCTTGCGTGTTCTCTCTTTCTTGCTCTCTCTCGCACACACCCCCCATACCCAAGTGCACACACACTCATGCTATGAAAGAAATGCTATGGAAGTGTAAAAGAGAACCACAATTAACTAGACTGCAGAAAGGCCTTCCTGAGGAAGTGGCATTTGAACTGAACCCAGACGGATGCGTAGGAGTAGGAAGACAAAGGAATGTGAAAGAGAATGCTTGCTTATTAGAAGAATTAGCTTATACAGGGACCCTGAGGAGAGGGAGAGTTTGGCACATTAGAAAGACCAAGAGTGAACGAGGTAGGAAGACTGGTGTAAGAATGGTAGGAAGCTGGTCAGATAGTCAGGAAACAGAATGTGGCAGGCGCCTTTGTAAGTCATGGCAAGGAGCTCAAGTTTCTTTCTTCTGTGGGAAGCTGGTGAAGGATTTTAACCAGGGGAGTGACATGGTTGGATTTGAGTTTTTAACAGTGGACTAGGTGGAAGGTGTGGAATGGATTGGAAGATGACCACAGGAGGAGTGGTAAAATCAGTTAAGAATATTGCAGTAGTTTAGGTGAGAGGATGGTAACTTGACCTACAATGGTAGCAGTAGAGTGAGAGGTGGATGGGTTTAAGATACAATTTAGAAGTGGAATCAAAGGGCCTGATTGTCATTTTCTCTCTCTTTCTTTCTCTCCTTTTCCTTTAAAAGTTAACTCTGGTTGTAATATAAAGAACTAATTGGAGAAAAAAAGAATAAATAAGAGAGGAGAGAGATTAGGAGTAGAGAGACTAGGGAGAGCCCCTCCCAAAAGGCCAGAGACCAGATGAAGATTATCGGGACTTGAGTTAGGACAGTGACAATAGAAAGGGACCAGAAAGGAGGCATTTGAGAGCTGTGTCAAGGACAAACAGCCCTGAGGACTGACTGGATAGTGAGGGAAGAGGAAGAATGGGATCTGAGGACTAGTGAGGAGCTGGAGAGGACTGATGTTTCTGGGTTGGAGAGACCAGATGCCATTGCTGACTGAGGGAATGTAGGAGGAGGGAAAGAAGCGAGTTTTGGGAGGGAAGATGGACTTCCAGCATTGGACATGTTGATTGTTTAGGAGGCCCTGATTTTAGGGAGTTCAGCAGACAGCTGGAGATTAGATCCAGTGCTCAAGATAGATGTCATTCATTCATTCATTCATTCAGGACAGAAGTTCTCCATTCTTCAAAAGATATTTATTGAGTAGCTACTGTGTGCTAGGTTCTAGATAACTGAACAAAACAAACAAAAATCTCTGCCCTTTTAGTGGGAAAGATAGTCAGTAAACAACAAACATGATAACCAAGTAAACTGTATTTTAAGGTGTTATGGAAAATAAGGGAATGATGAGGCTGTGATTTTAATTGGGTGGTCAGGGTAGGCCTTACTAAGAATGTGATATTTGAGCAAGTACCTGAAGGGGATGAGGAGTCGCCTGTGTGGATATATTGGGGAAAGAGCAGTGGGAAGAGTTAGCGGAAAGGCTGTAGGTGGGCACAGTCTCAGCATGTTCTAGGAAGAGCAAAGGGGCTGGTGTGACTGAAGCAGAGTGAGCAGAGGGAGTTGGACAGATGATGGATGTAATGGTTCAGAAGTAAATTCAGCAGACATGGATGATTAATACAGTTGACTGGAGAATTACAATAAGAAGAAGAAACATAACAGCAACATGATTACGCACATGGATAATGCTTTCTGTGTACCAAACACTGTTCCAAGTGCTTTCAGTTCACTTAATCTTCATAACAACCCAATATTGCCTCCTCTCTCATAGCCAGGGAAATTGAAGTATAGAAAAAAAGACTAGAAAAGTAAACCAGGGCCCTGGCTGGCATGGCTCAGTGGATTGAGTGCTGGCCTGCAAGCCAAAGGGTCACAGGTTCGATTCCCAGTCAGGGTACATGCCTGGGTTGCAGGCCAGGCTTCCCTGTGTGGGGCATGTGAGAGACAACCACACATTGATGTTTCTCTCCCTCTCTTTCTCCTTCCTCTCTGTCTAAAACTAAATAAATAAATTCTTTAAAAAAATAGAAAAAGAAGAGTAAACCAGGTCATAGGAAGCCTTGAATGTCACACACAAAAGCCTAGGCTTTGTTCCATAGACAGTGGTAAGACAGTAAAGACTTTGATTAGGACATCAAAATGATCAGAACTATACTTTAGAAAGAGTAATCTCATGGAATTCCTTAGAGTGGATTGGAGGTGGGACACTAGGCAATAGGAATTACATTAAGGTCGTAGCAGATGGAATAGGACAGGAGGAAGAGTGAACAATTGTGCAGTATGTTATTTATTGAATAATTTAACTAGAGAAAGCAACAGGAAAAACCATATGGCAGATCTGTCTTTTATGGTCTTCAGTAGAGCAGTGATTCTTCAGTTTGGAGAGGTTAATTCCCTTTGGTAATCTAATGACAGCTAGTTGCTCTTTCTTCAGAAAAATGCACGTAATTATAACTTTGTGTACAATTTCAGGTGGCTTAGGACATCCTAGAGGACATCTAGGTAAATAACCCTCTGGACCACAGAATTAGGAAACGTAGTCTTGACTCCTGCTGGGCCTGGTGCAGAGTAGCTGTGACTTTGGGCAAGTCACCCTACTTCATTAAGCTTCATATCCTGTACATGTAAAATGAGGTTTCTAGGTCTCTCAAGGGCCCTTCCAGTACAGAGAGACAAAATTTCTATGCTCATGGAGCTTACTTAGGATATTGACAATAAGTAAAGAAATTGTAATATTTCAGATAGAAGTGTTAGGAAGAAAGTTAAAGCTGGGTAAGGAAAGGAGAGGGATGGAAGTGTGCGTGAGTACACGCCTGCTGATTTTGATGGGATAGGTAGAGTGATCACTGGGTGTCTTCCCTCAGTTTCCCTGTGCTCCGAGTGCTCAATTCACTTTTTGCTGTGTCTCCTGACAGGAAAGAATTGGGATGTGAGCGCCGCCCTCAGTGATTTTGAACAGCTCCGTCAGGTCCATGCTGGGAGCCTGCCCCAACCCTTTAGTGAAGGCAGCGGTGCCTCCAGGACCCCTGAAAAGGGGTTTTCTGATAGAGAGTCTGCTCGCCCTCCCCGACCCCCCCTACAGCGGCAGGATGACATCGTTCAAGGTACTTGAGTGACTGAGGGGTATTTCTATGGACGGAGTAGAAAGGAAGGACAGGGCTGTTAAATGGAGTCAGAGTTCAGCGATCCTGTGGAGATACTGCTTTCCTTCCCCTTGTCCCCAATCAGACTGGTCGGAGGTGGCCTCAGGCTGTCTGGGTCCTGGAGCCCCTCTCTGTCACTCTGCATTTGGAGTGTTATCCAGTGTAAACGCCTTCTTCAGATACTGTGAAAAAATGAGGAAGGGGGGGATACAATCTAATTGTTGAGATAAGGGACACATAAAAATAGAAATCAAAGGGTCACCACCATCTACTTCTTTGGAGGCCATTCTGCTAATATTGTCACTACCAAAATTTAAAAATGCATATGTCCCCCTGGCTCAGTGGTTTCATTTATAGGAATTTATCATGTGTTTACGTGTGCATATATCTCTATATCCTTTAAATAAATACATACATATATAAATAGACACATGTAAAGCTTGAAAGTTAAAGCTTGAAAACTACTTTTTTTGAAAGGTTATATTTATTTATTTTTAGAGAGTGGGGAAGGGAAGGAGGAAGAGGGAGAGAAACATCGATATACAAGGGATACGTGGATCGGTTGCCTCTTACATGCCCCCAAATGGGGACCTGGCCTGCCACCCAGGCATGTGCTCTGACTGGGAATCGAACTGGCAACCTTTTGGTTCACAGGCTGGCACTCAATCCACTGAGCCACACCAGACAGGGCTGAAAACAATTTTTAATGTCCATTAATAGAGGAGTGGTTAAATAAATTGTAAAAATCCATATTGTGGAATATTCTATAGCTGTTAGAAAGAATTAGGTGGAACTTGATGTGCTGTTTTGGAAAAATCTCCAGAATCTATTGAGAAGAGTAAGATGCAGTATATAGTTTGCTCCTGTTTGTTTTAAAAATGATTTCGAAAGCTATATATGCTTCTGTGTGTATAAAAACTTCTAGAAGGCTATGAAAGGTTGCCTCTGGTGAAGGGATCAGGAATTTTGAATGAGAGGGAAATTTCTTTGTAACATTTATACCTTTTGATAGTATTTGATTTTTCACAGTGGGCATGTGGTACTTTTCAAATACTTAAAAAAATAACATCACTAGACCCGAACCATGTGGCTCAGTTAGTGTGGCGTCATCTGAAAGGTCCCCAGTTCAATTCCCAATCAGGACACATGCCTGGGTTGCAGGTTCAGTCCCTGGATGGGGCACGTACAAAAAGCATCTAGTTGATATTTCTCTCTCACATCTATCTATGTTCCTCTTCCTCTCTTTCTCCCTCCCTTCCCTGCTCTCTAAAAATAAATAAATAAAATCATTAAAAAGAAAAAAAATAACATCACTGTAAAATAACTTCTATAGTAATTTCTTAAAAATAACTTTTAAACAAATCTCAATTTGTGCATCATCTCTGGCAAATACTGGGTTAAGAACTGCTACCCAATACATTTTCTAGCTCTTTTGATAATATTTATGTGACCCAAACCATGCAAACGAATTGTAATACTACACTGAGCAAATTATCCCAGTGGGATATCTGCTGGGGGATTGTAAGTGCCGTGTATTCAAAATAAATAACTTAAGGCACTGTCTACATTACTGTCTTCCTCTGTAGCATGTTAAATAAGAATTGACTGTACGTACACATTTCTGATAAATAGGAGTATCAAGAAAAGTTGTAGTTAATAATGTAAATAAATGTTATCGATGGTAGGTAAGGAAGTTCCTGAGTGTGTAATATTTTTCATTAAATTTCTGTAATGGAAATCCTTTTCTATATTCTCCAAGACCCTGAAAATTATTGGAGATACTATGTGAGTCAGTCTACCCAAATGCAACCCCATTTCCTTTATTCCCTCTTCCTCCCACCAAACAGTGACCAGGTTGCCAGATGAAGGGGTCCCTGTTATGTTGGGAAATGAAAGTGAAAAAAGACAGAGTCATGGGGAGAGGAAGTTAGGAAAATTCCCAAAATGGTACAAAGGAATGTATATTTGGTGCTAACGTGAGTGCACAAAAATACCACTTTCTGTATTTCTCCAGTTGTATTTGGCTTGAGAAAGAGGGTTGTGGTATTTGGTAGTCAGTGAGACTCATGGTTTTTCCCTGAGTGGAAAGTTCTCTGAGTGAGCTGTGTATATTCTAAGGTGACTCCATTTCTCATTGCAGAAAAACGCCTGTCTAGGGGCATCTCCCACGCCAGCTCCAGCATTGTTTCCCTGGCCCGGTCCCATGTCTCCTCCAATGGTGGGGGTGGGGGGAGCAGTGAGCACCCCCTGGAAATGCCCATCTGTGCCTTCCAGCTTCCAGATCTCACTGTGTACAATGAAGACTTCCGCAGCTTCATAGAGAGAGACCTCATTGAACAGTCCATGCTGGTTGCCTTGGAACAGGCAGGTCAGTGAGTGCTTCCGTTTCTGTGTTCTCCCCTCTGCTCTCTACCTGTAGGCAGCCGCATGGTGGGGCGGGGCTTGACCAGTAGCTTCCAGTCTACATGTGGGATCTGATTCCAGTCCCAGTCAGCAGTCAGCCAGGGAAACATTTATTGAGCTGGGCGCTTCTTCAGGTTCAAGAATGGACACACAGTAGACACTGCCCTCTGGAAATTTCCTGTTTGGTGGAAGGGAAACCAGATATACCCATGAAAGGCCTAGGAATCAATACCTAAAAATCTGTACATGAAAAAAATACAAATGAATTATAATTGGTTCTGGAGCAGCCTTGTGAACAGAGAGGACCAGTGCTGTAGACAATGCCCAGTGGTGATTAATCTGAGAGTCATGTTTATTTATATAAACTTTTCCCAAAAGATTTGTTTACCTTTACAGTTGTGTTTGTTTTAAACTCTTATTGAGTTGGTTAATATGATGGGGTGAGGTGACTGGGGGTTCTGGAAGTTAGTCAGGTATTAAAAACTCCCACAGAAGGACTGCAGGGTAAGGGGTGGTGGGGGCACAGAAAGGATACTTTCCGTTTTTCATTTTGTACCCTTCCACACTAACCATGTATGTTGACTTATATATATTTTTAAAGTTAACAAGTTATCTGGTGAGATTATAGGCCAGTTTTTTTCTGTAGACTCTTTAGTAATTCAAGAAAACTTTTAAGCATCATTCATAAAATATTTTCCTCATGTAAATAATGGGTTGGCAGTTGTGGGATGACTCTGTAGAACTGAGACGCATCTTCTTGGGTGTTTTATGTACTTGGTCTTATTGTTCCTATCTTGAAAGTCGTATGTACGAGGTCTGTCCAGGAAAAGTCTAGCCATTGTTAATATAACAAGGACAGTTTGTGCAGCATTGAGGTAACCTGGCAGCCAAGGAGAGTGGACTGGCATGTGCGTGTGTGGACAGTGACGACCTCACTGTACTAGTCCGTGGGGGTGGTGGACACCCTTGAGTGAGCAGGTGCACTGTGTGGGTGTCACATTCAAAACGGCTGAGCGAGAAGAGCAACAAATCTGTGTCAAATTTTGTGTTAAGCTTGAACATTCCTCTGTAGATACTATTTAGATGATTCAGAAGGCTGAAGCCACGGGCAGCGGGTGATTGGCCACTTCACCACAACAATGCACCCACTATGTGTCACATCTGTGCAGTTTTTTGGCAAAACATCAACTCACCCAAGTAACTCAGTCCCCCTATAGCCCAGATTTGGTGCCCTGTGACTTCTGGCTTTTCCAAAAACTAAAATCACCTTTGAAAGGAAAGAGATTTCAGACTGTCAGTGAGATTCAGGAAAATAAGACGGGGCAGCTGATGGCAATTGGGAGAACTGTGTGAGGTCCCAAGGTGCCTACTTTGAAGGGGACTGAGGTGTCATTGTCCTGAGGTGTACAATGTGTCTTGTATCTTCTTCAATAAATGTCTCTATTTCTCATATTACGTGGCTGGAAGCCTTCTGGACAGACCTACATGCTGATATGCTGACTGTCATATGCAAGTGATACTTGTATGACACTTTGAACACGTGCTTGAGGTTCTTTTTCTTTTACTGATGATGGATTTGTGCGGAGTGTGGTTGCTGCAACATTTATCTAATCTCCTGACCGAGTGAAGGAATCAGACGAAGTAGCCAATACAGAGTTTGACCTATGATGACCTTGGCCTCATCATCTAACCCAGGGTCACTCAGTCTTAGTGCTGTTGACATTGAGAACCAGATAATTTTTTCCTTTGTGAGCTGTCTCGTGCATTGTGTGTGTTTAGCACGCTCCGGGGCCTTTATCCATTGGATACCAGTAGGATCCTCCTATCATTTGTGACAACCAGACATATTTCCAGACATTGTTAAATGTCCCCTTGGGGACAGAATTGTCCCCACTTAAGAACCACTGATCTATCCCGTTGTGTTCACCGGATTCTGATCAATTAGAGTTAAGTGAAGAAGATATAAAGAGTAATAGCATGATGATTTTGTCCTGGAAGGCTTCCTAAAGGAGTCAAATTTGGAGTCTGTTTTAAGAATAGGGAGGTGAGAAGGGCTTTATGGGTAATCCGCTCTTGTCTTCCTGTTTCTGTAGGGCGTTTGAACTGGTGGGTGAGCGTGGACCCCACTTGTCAGAGGCTGCTTCCTTTAGCAACTACTGGAGATGGAAACTGCCTTCTGCACGCAGCCTCTCTTGGTGAGTCTTGAAAGTGGCCCTTCGTCCCTTATAGAAAGGAATCAGAGGTCAATGTCATGTGTAGGACTTGGGGGGTGTGCGCACATGCTGGTGTAGGGAGAGCTGGAAGACAGCCCTGCCCTGGTTTTTCAGTCTTACTCAGAAATCATGTGTAGGGCACAGGCTTATCATGGGTCCCACTCTGAGAGGTGACCCTCAGAAGTAACGAGCAGCAGAAAACAAGCACTATGTAGCTCTGTGTGTGTATATAATTCTACTTAATGTTTATTCTTTGGGTATATAGAAAAAGATATGTCTTCATCTGTCCTTTGTGAGACTCGTTAACTTTAAATTCTAAAGGTTGTTTATAACTCAATATATTATTTGCCTAGCTTTAAAAAAGTCTCCGTTTTCCAACTGTCCATCAAGCTTTGATGCTGATTGTCAGGTCCAGACCTGTCTTGTCTGCTGCTGCCCATTTAGTGTGTTAGACTTGCATCAGGGGTGAGGACTTCCCGTCAGTCGTTTGTAGGAAAGGGGGGTATATCCTCCCCTTTCAAGTCCTCCAAGTTTCTGAACCTCCAGAGTAGGAACATCTTCTCTTTCTCGATTAAGTACCTTTCACCTGAGTCACAGAAGGGTTTCTCTGAACTTGAGCTTCAGCCTGATTTCCTTCACGCCAGGGTCTGTGTATCATGATTAATAGGTGGAGTTGAGTCACGGTAAGATGCCTGTTAATGTTTTCTTGCCACAGGGATGTGGGGTTTCCACGATCGGGACTTGATGCTGCGGAAAGCTTTGTATGCACTGATGGAAAAGGGAGCTGAGAAGGAAGCGTTAAGACGACGCTGGAGGTGGCAGCAAACACAGCAGAATAAGGAGGTGAGGGAACTTGGGTGGGAGCACCTTGTTTTCCGAAGTTACCCCGGGGTAATGCCCAGTGCCTACCAATAAGAAGTGTCTGCTGGTGCTTAGGGGCTTGGGTCTTCCTGTAATCCTGGAGAATTGTAGAAAATGCAGATAATACCATAGGGTAAATGTTTTCTGATATAGCGATGAGCATTGGTATGGGAAAGCCGAGACCTGTGCTTTTCACCTGGTAGGGGCTCAGTAAGTCTTTAGTGGCAGTCTTTTGTAAAATGTGGTATGATGAGTTCATAGGATTTTTGTATCATTTTGATTTTATTGCTCATAATAAGACCAGTTTTTAAGGACTTATGTTTTAAACCCATGTAGAAATATAAATGCTTAAAAATATTTTTGGCCGTATATACCATTTTTCAAATAGTTTGTTTTAAAAATTTTAAAGTATGCCTGTTACATTGAATTTGAATGGTACTTCTCAGTAGTTGAGCCAGTGTTGAAGCTGTTTTCATACATTAACGTAGAAACGGACTGTTTGTACTTTCCATCCTCGTAGCAGGGGTTGGCCAAACGTTGGCCTGTAAGCCAAGTCCCACCAACTGTTTTTGTAAAAAAAAAAAAAAAAAAATTTACCGGAATACAGCCCCACCCATTTATTTACATGTGTATGTTTATGTAAGTGCTTTCCTGCTACAGCAGCAGGACAGAGTAGTTGGGTATGACCCACGAAGGCTAAAAATTTACTATCTGGCTCTTCATAGAGAAAGCTTACCCACCCCTTCCCTTTAATACTGACAGTAACATTTATATAAACACAGTGGGTCTCCCTACTTCCTTTTCCCCTGGTTCCGTCTTCTGTGTTTATCTCCTGTTCTTCGGGTATATCTATTTTTTTTCACGTATATATCTAGCTGGGTGTTTCTGGAATTAATGAGGATGTCTCTTCAGAGACTTAAAATTCTCCTTTCCATTTTCTTTCTTTTCTTTATTGTTGTATCATAACTGACAATATGTAGAACTAAGAAACTTTTTGGTTTTAGTCAGAATTTTATGTCCTGAAGACTTTAAATATGTAAATAGAGTATGTTCTGTTTCTTTTTCAAAAACAAAGAACCCATTGTTAAACTTAGGATGATACTAAAATGAGAATTCTATCTTTGATCATCAGTCTGCCCTAGAAGTTTCCTGAGGAAAATAAATGCACAGGGCAAGGTCAAGTAAATGGCAAGTCCTTTTGCCTGACTAGAGCCAGCCCAGAGTTTGTCTTCCTCACACCATGCCTGAACCTGAACCTTACGTTTGACCACTTGGACAAGTAAAGGCCAAACCAGAGCATGCTGGTTATTAAGTAGAAGTGATAGCAACAGTCGGAGAATAGGGTGCCCAGTTCCAGCTTTTAAGCTTGTATAGTTATTATTATTATTTAATTATTTATTTTTAGAGAGAGGGTAAGGGAGGGAGAAAGAGAGGGAGAGAAACAGCAATGTGTGGTTGCCTCTCACATGGCCCCCCACTGGGGACCTGGCCTGCAACCCAGGCATGTGCCCTGACTGGGAATCAAACCTGTGACCCTTTGGTCTACAGGCCAGCCCTCACTCCACTGAGCCATACCAGCCTGGGCCATAGTTATTGTTTTAAAGGTGACGTTAGGTTATGATAGTATTTAGCAAGGAGACCCCATGAAAAATATATGCATAGAGAATATTGGTTATCAAAGGAGCAGCCTTTTCATTCCTTTTGCTGGGCACATTGAAAGTTCCATACTAGAAATATAGCCTGGAATAAAATAATTTTTTTAGTGTCTTTAGCACCTTTTGGCATCTCTGGGCCACACTGTAAGAAGAAGAGTTGTCTTGGGCCATACATTAAATTTGCAAACATTAGTGGAAACTGATGAGCCAAAAAAAGGTTTTAAGTAAGTTTACGATTTTTGTGTTGAGCTGCACTCGCACTCATAGCCATCCTGGGCCGCATGTGGGCCGCAGGCCCCGGGTCAGACCCCCCCGAGGTCGCTGTTTCAGCTCAGATTGTTCAGACCTTGGGAGTGAGGATGCGGGGATGGTGGTGATGGGCTGGGGAGCTTCTGTTAGCCAAGACCAGACACCAAACAAACTAAAATGGTTTTGATTTCCCAGACCTCCTTTTTTGCGTTGAAATTGGTGGTAAAATCCAGGAAGAACATTTTCAGGCTAGAAGGGCACGCCACCTAGTGGTTGTGTGTGTATAAGAACAGCAAGCAGTGACCATATATCGGAGTGACCAGAGCACCCCATGTATACCCTGTGCATAGTCCTTATTATTTTCAATTGGGAAAAATGTGATGTCATTTTACAAACTAAAATAGCTTTGTCTGTTTTGAAATTAAGTGGAATGTGCTCACAGTAGCTCATTAATTCCTGTTAAGTTTGTTCCTGACCCCCTCATGTTTCCATTGCGATTCATTTTACTTTGTCAGGGTGTGTTTAGGCAGTACAGACTCATTTTAATACTAATGTGAGCCAAGTTTATTAAGGTAGACTGGTCTCCCAAATCATCGTATACATCCTAAAGCCAATATAATATTCTTAAATTGTTTGTACTACTTCTGCTTCTTTGATGAAAATTATAGTTTCACTCAGCACACGTATTTATTGATTATGGGTTACACAGTAGGCACTAGATATTTTGCATAAGACTTGGTCCAGGCTCTTAAAAGTAGCAGTAGGAGACGGGCATGTCAATGCCTCGTTACAGCAGAGCAGTAGGTGATGACTTCCGTGATAGCAGTCTGGGTCGCAGGCGAGGAGGGAGAGCCCGAAGGAAGTCAAGGTGGGTCTACCGGGAGTGTTTAGGAACGGCTTCCTGGGGGAGTGGTACTTGAGTTCTCTCCCGACAGCTGAGGAAGTGTTCACTGGGAGGATAGGGAGCAGGCTGCTCCAGGCAGCAGGAACAGCTGAGACCAGGGGTGTCAGACTCATTTTCACCGGGGGCCACATCAGCCTCACGGCTGCCTTCAAAGGGCTGAAATAATTTTAGGACTGTATAAATGTAACTACTCCTTAACTGTTAAGGAGTTAAAAGTACATTCGGCCCTTTGAAGGCAGCCGTAAGGCTGACGTGGCCCCTGGTGAAAATGAGTCTGACGCCTCTGACTTAGACGAAAGCTCAGAAGTATAAAACAGCATGGCGCATTGAAGACACTATAGCTAATTAAATGAGGTATTGGATTGGAGAGGTGGGTAGGGGCCAGGAGGTGGACTTTGTCTGCTATGCTTAAGGAGTATGCTGTATCTAACAGGTAATGATAATTCTTAAAGGAGTTTGTAGCAGGGAGCAAACATCGTCAGGTTTTCACTTACAAATGAATCTTTGTGGTGGCGTTGTGGAAAATGGATCAGAAGAATACATGACTGGAAGTAGTAAAACCAGTTTTAAGGGTCCATTGCAGTAGTTCATGCTTAACGATGGTTGACTAAAGGGATCATCTGGGTGTGGGTAGGTGACAGAAGAGGAGTGAGTCTTCGACAACTCCCTGGCTTCTAGCGTTGGTGTTGGAGCGCTATTTAGTGCTATTCACTAAGGTAGGAACACAGAAAGAAGGGTGGCTTTGGAAGAGATAGAGGTTCAGTTTTGACTGTATAGAGTTCGAGGTAGTTGTGGGCAGGTGGTGATCTTCAGTGGGCAGCTGAATGTGAATATAGGAATTATGTTCACTATTTGCAGAGCCTTGGGCTAAGCACTGACAGTACAGGAAAGGAGATACAGAGACCCTTGGGGAAAAAACAAGGTGTAAATTAGAACAATGCAAAATTCTCAAAAGATTCAGAGTAGAACAGTGGGGGTCAATTGATGAGGGATCTTAGGAAGGAATTATTAAGCAGGGGTTGGAAAGAAAGGGACGACTCAGTTGGCAGAGCAGGGTAGAGGGATTGCTCAGTAGGCAAGAGCAGAGCATTAGTGGTAATCTTCGTGGTTGCCTGCGGCTGGAGAGGGAGAGGTTAGAGTCCTGACTAAGTAGGTGGCAGTAGATGAGCTAGGTGGTGGTGGTAGGGGAGGAGATGACCCAGAGGAACCAAGGCCAACCTCATTGACACAACAGTGTTTCTGAGGTAGCAGCGTTCACCGAGGTAGGAGACAGTGATATTGTGGGAGCTAAAGAAGGGAGTTTAAAGAGGAGATCAAATGCCACGCTAAGGCTAAGAAAGATGAGAACCAGAGTCCGCTGGCAATTAGAAGGTTACTGTTCTTTGCCCAGAATTGGTTAGGTGAAGTAGTATGTTGGGGGGTGAAGGGCAGAGGCTCGGAGGGCAGAAACAGAAGCTAGATTGCAATGGGTTGGGAAGAATGGAAGAAAAAGAAATGTGAGAGAGAGCGTAGACTATTCTTTCATGGATCTTGGTTTTCAAAAGGAGAAGATATTTGACTTTGTAGTACAAATTGTAGGCCGAGAGCTAAAAGAATAGGGAGTGGGGTGACATGAGTCAGTTGGAATGGCTGTTGCCTCTTGAATCTAGCCTCTAATTGCTTGATGTCCAATGCCTGTCTTTCACACAGTCAGGGCTGGTATACACAGAGGATGAATGGCAGAAGGAATGGAATGAGCTGATCAAGCTTGCCTCAAGTGAGCCCCGCATGCATCTAGGTACCAATGGAGCCAACTGTGGTGGGTACGTATGGCTAAGCGGGGAGCAGGAAATAATCTTACCGGAGTCCTCACAGTCTAAAGTGCTGTGTGCTAAGAGGATGTGAGGAGGAAGGAGAGGAGCCATGGCACGGGCACAGCGATGTCTAACAGCATGGTGTGGTCAAGGAGCTTTAGGTAGGTCAGTGTTGCTGGAACGTAGAGTGCGTGGTGCAGAGTGGTAGATGAGGCTGGGCAACCCAGGTTGCACGTGCCATGCCGAGGAGGTGAGGTTGTGTCCTACCTGGACTTTGGGGAACTGTAGGACAAATCACCCAGTTTCCTCAATAAATAAATCACAAGGAAAATAATAGGGGAGAGGGAATGTAAGTTTAAAGACAGTTAAGAGATGTATCAACCAATTGGAATGTATGGACCTATATAAGACAGTCAAGGAAATGTGAACAATGTCTACATGTTTAATCATCGTTAACTTTTTAAAGTGTGATCTTAATAGCATTGCGAGTGTTTTTAAAAGGAGTCCTCTATTTTTTAGAGATAGATAGAAACCAAAATATTTATGGATGAAATGCTCTGTCTAGGATTTGCTTTAGGATAGTTGGGTGTGTGGGGGTGGCCGCTGTTAGAGAAACAGATGGAGGTGTGGGTGAAATGAGACTGACCATGCGTTTGTACTTGTTGTGGCCGGTGATGGATACAGGAGAGTTTAGTATAATATTCTTTCTAGTTTAGAATATATTTAAAATTTTTGTGCATGAAATTAAACTCCAGATTTCAGTACTTCCACCCTTGAGTTGAACTGGGTGGGACCCGGAACTCTGCATTTGTAGCAAGCGCCAGGTGTTGAATAACATCGATTTAAGGGGGTGGAAAGCTGCTCAGTTGTGAGTACGAGGGTGACAGGAACAAGTCCACGTATGTAAACACACTGACGGCAGAATGGATGATGAAGGGGAGGGGAGACTGGGGCAGTTGTAGTAATCCAAGAAGGAGAGAGCCCGGGCAGGACCGGATGGTGGGATTGCAGATAAGCCAGAGCAGACAGACACAAGAGACACTTAGGAGAAGGAATTGGCCAAACCAGGTGATTAATTGGAGTTGAGAGATAAAGAAAGCATTTCACAGATATCTGGTTAGGCTACTAGGCAGGTAGGAGGCTGTTCTCCAAGTAAGGGAACACAGGAGGAGGAATTTTTGTTTTTGTTTTTATTGGACGGGGTGTGATGTGTGGGTGGTTGTGGTAGGTGAAGTCAGCAGGATGAGGTAACTCAGTTGTGTATTTAGCTACTTTATAAAGAGAACTGGGGAAGGTTGTTGAACAAGATGAGTGTTAAGAAAGGAATTGCTTTCACATTCCTGCCACTGCTTTAACCATAGAGCCTTCCCCACCTGTAGAGCCTTGAATTTCCTCATCTGTAAAATGGAAGTGGGAACAGCTATGGGAGCTTAAAATCCTCAGCTCTGTCTGTGGCAGCCTTAGGGGTGGAAGCCCAGAAAGGACACGCTTCTTTTCCTGTTGGCAGGATCGGTCTTCAGGGGTTTCTTGTTTTGTTTTCTTCCCTTTCCCGCCCACTGCACCCCTTCCGCACTCTCCCCTCCTGCAACTCTAGAGTGGAGAGTTCAGAGGAGCCTGTATATGAGAGTCTAGAAGAGTTCCACGTCTTTGTCCTTGCTCATGTGCTTAGGAGGCCCATAGTCGTCGTGGCAGACACCATGCTGCGGGACTCCGGGGGAGAAGGTGAGTCAGTCAGCAGCTCTCACTGCGCCCTGAGCACCCACTGTCGGCAGAGCCTTGGGCTCAGCTCTGGGAGGAGTGCCGGAAAGGGGGCATATGGACCCTTGGGGAGAAAACAGGTCTAAATTGGAACAATGCTAAATTGTCAAAAGATGCAAGTTGGGGTTAATTGATGAGGCTTTTTAGGAAACAGTTATTAAGCAGGGGTTGCAATGAAAGGGGTGACTCAGTTGGCTGAGTGGGGTAGAGGGATCGCCTACTCGGCAAGAACATGGCCTTAGTGATAATCTTCGTGGTTTCCTGCAGCATTTGCTCCTATTCCCTTCGGGGGGATCTATCTGCCCTTGGAGGTCCCAGCCAGCCAGTGTCACCGCTCCCCTCTGGTGCTCGCGTATGATCAGGCCCACTTCTCTGCGCTCGTGTCCATGGAGCAGAAGGAGAATGGCAAGGAACAAGGTGCTGAGCACGGTGTCTGTGTCCGGGTGTTGGGGTCTGTTTCATTTTCACCTGGAAAAACGGAAATGAGAGAGAACAGAGGAGGAAAGAATTTCAGTGATGTGCAAGCCCAAGCCGGTGCATGTTGATACTGTTCTACCGTACTAAGCTATAAGATAGGCAAGGGTTTTAAAAATTGAAAAAAAAAAAAGGTGCAGGGCAAAACACTGTAGCCTGGATTCCCTGCTCCCTATTCTGAAGAGATTACATATTAAGTAAGGTCATAGAACCTTCCAAATGATGCTTTGCTGTATTTGTCTTACTGACTTTCAATTCCCTGAATCCACTTTAACTGGCAAGAATATCATGAGTGTTCGTTAACTGACGGGTGGGGGGTCGTGGAGATGAATGGCCTAAATTGTGTGCTGCATAATAAAGGAAGACATGCCTGGTTTCTAATGCCAGGGTGGTTCACGTGTCAGACCTGAGAAGTGGCTAGTTACCGTAAGAGGCCTGTTGTGTGAGTCTGTCTTTGTAGTGGAGTCAGTGTGCGTTCACATGCCTTTTTTTCTCTCTGAAGAGACTCCTTGATGACATGTTTTTCCCTCCCAGCTGTGATCCCACTTACAGATTCAGAGCATAAACTGCTGCCCTTGCACTTTGCTGTGGATCCTGGAAAGAGCTGGGAGTGGGGCAAAGATGACAGTGACAATGTCCGATTGGCCAGGTGAGGCAGGCCTACCCGTTCCACCTCCTTTGTAGCTGTGATCTCACACAGTGTCTGTCTCCTGGGCACCTTGCTGCAGCTCAGAAGCAAGCCAGTCACACCCTTGCTCTGTGTCTTTGGGACAATGGACAGGTGGAAGACAGGGCAGGTAGCAAGCCTCGTGCAGCGTGGACCTGCTGCTTCTCCCCGTGAGAGATGGGAATTCTGGGCTCTAAGCGTGGTCTTTCCTCATGATGTAAAGAGTGTTCTTACACTGATACCACCCAGAATCCCCAGAGCAGTGATCAGAAAATCAAGATGCTCAATGCACAATTCTTCTCCCCCAGACTAAGTGAGAGGGGTTTTAAATAGTTGACCAAAATAATTTGCTCTGGATTTTGCCTTTTTGGAATTTAAACGGCAGGAAATATTCTCCCCCACCCCTCGCCCTGCCTCCCAGAAGTTGGTTCAGGCTTCCTCCTGCTTCCCAGTGCTCCCTTCTTTGGGTTCCTGAAACTGAGACCCAACCGAGAGGGTTTGATCGAAAAACCCAGAATTTATGGCTGTTTGAGTTCTCACCTAACTTTCAAAAGCTCCTTCTGAATAATATTTATAACAGTGATAACAATGGCTACTATGTAGTAAGAATTTCCTGTTTATTAGACACTGCGCTGTGCCCTTTCTAAATGCTATTTTAATCTTCATAACAACCCTACAGGATATATTATTATCTGTGCCCATTACTGACCCCATCTGAGTTTCAGAGAGGTTGAGGCGACTTGCTCAAGGTCCTCAAGCCTAGGAATTGGTGGCGCTATAATTCAGACCTAACCCTGAGTCCCAAGCCACGTGGCCTTCACCCACTCTCCCTCCCAAGTGACAGCACTGCTTTGCTTTTAAAGGTCTCAGTACATTTCTAATTCCTTTTTTCTCCTTTCCACAGTGTGATCCTGTCCCTAGAGGTCAAATTGCATCTGTTGCACAGCTACATGAATGTGAAGTGGATCCCAGTGTCCTCGGACGCACAGGTGAGAACGTTGGTCCTCGTTGTCAGGGACGGCGAGAACAAGGAGATCTGGTGGCTCTTTCCTTCAGAATGTCTTCTGAGTGGTGGCTTACGATTCAAGATCAGCAATAACTGGACAGTATCAGAGAAGTTCCCAAAGTCCCTTTTTCCTGTCTTTCTACTGGTTAGTGCACCCCATTTTCCACATTTCCTCTCCAGCCAAGCTCCGCATTCTAATACGAAAACACATTCTTCAAGAAAAGTGTTCTGGACTTTTTGGTGAGCTTGATGTTGTCATTACTTTGCCCCGAGCTGTCTGTACGTAGACCTCTGCGTTGGCACCTGAGGAGACAGAACAGCTTAAAGAGCTCCTGATCCAGCAGGTTCTGAGGACATCATCAGTTCACACAGA
This sequence comes from Trachops cirrhosus, assembly GCA_028533065.1. Lineage (NCBI taxonomy): Eukaryota > Metazoa > Chordata > Mammalia > Chiroptera > Phyllostomidae > Trachops > Trachops cirrhosus. The sequence continues at coordinate 14,327,175 of CM052551.1, read as the reverse complement.
ACAGGAACACGGGCAAGGGCAGGCTGCTGGCCTCCTGTGCTGAATGTCTGACAGTTCAGGGGCGCCAGAGTGCTTGGAGTGGATTGGTTGAGATTAGTCAAGACTTAATCTTGAGTTTGATTTTGGGATGAATTCGGCATGGAGAAGTTTACAATGAAAGGCACCCCCTGTTGCAGAAGGAGGTCAGTGCAGGGGGCGAGACGGACACTGGGTGTTAGATACAGCTTTCCCTTGTCCAAGGGACGGGGACTGGAGCTGAGGAAGGACAGTGCCCTCGTGGGTGACCCTTCCCTATCGGGATAGCTCTTCTCTGACACTACTCAGTCATTCCAAGGATGCAGTTCCTAGGGGTGTTACCACCCTCTTCCACATGGCCGATTCCCATAGCAGTGGTTACAGGGAGCCCCCGTGAGCCAGATGGTGACCTAGAGGTCCCTGGGGACCTCCCCCGACTCAGACCAATGGGATAATAGACAACCCTGTTTTTGTCTTTTCCAGGCTCCCCTGGCCCAACCTGAGTCCCCTACAGCCTCAGCTGGAGATGAGCCCCGGTCCACTCCTGAGTCTGGGGAGTCAGACAAGGAGTCGGTTGGCAGCAGTTCTGCCAGCAACGAGGGCAGCAAGCGGAAAGAGAAGTCAAAACGGGATCGGGAGAAAGACAAGAAGAGGGCCGATTCAGTGGCTAATAAATTGGGCAGCTTTGGCAAAACCTTGGGCAGTAAGCTCAAGAAGAACATGGGAGGCCTGATGCACAGCAAGGGCTCCAAGCCTGGCGGGATGGGGACAGGGTCAGGGGTGAGCAGTGGCACTGAGACGCTGGAGAAAAAGAAGAAAAATTCGCTGAAGAGCTGGAAGGGTGGCAAAGAGGAGGCTGCGGGGGATGGGCCTGTGTCTGAGAAGCCCACCTCTGAGTCCGTGGGTAACGGAGGAAGCAAGTATAGCCAGGAGGTGATGCAGAGCCTGAGCATCATGAGGATTGCAATGCAAGGGGAGGGGAAGTTCATTTTTGTTGGAACCCTGAAGATGGGTCACCGTCACCAGTATCAGGAGGAGATGATCCAGCGCTACCTTTCTGATGCTGAGGAGAGATTCCTGGCAGAGCAGAAACAGAAGGAGGCAGAGAGGAAGATCATGAATGGAGGGGTGGGGAGTGGGCCTCCTCCAGCCAAAAAACCAGAGCCAGATGGCGGGGAGGAGCTGCTGACTGCCCCCCAGACAGAGTCCAAGGCAATGGCATTCTCTACTGGCTACCCTGGGGGCTATACAATCCCTCGGCCTTCTGGGGGTGGAGTTCACTGCCAGGAACCCCGGAGGCAGTTGGCAGGGGGTCCGTGTGGAGGGGGCCTTCCACCGTATGCCACCTTCCCTAGACAGTGCCCTCCTGGGCGACCCTACCCCCATCAGGACAGCAGCCTTTCTCTGGAGCCAGGCAGTCACTCCAAGGATGGAGTTCACAGGGGTGCATTGTTACCACCCCACTTCCGCGTGGCTGATTCCTATAGCAACGGCTTCCGAGAGCCCCCTGAGCCAGATGGATGGGCTGGAGGGCCCAGGGGGCTTCCCCCAACCCAGACCAAATGCAAACAACCGAACTGCAGCTTCTATGGACACCCCGAGACAAACAACTTCTGCTCCTGCTGTTATAGGGAAGAACTGAGGAAGAGGGAACGGGAACCGGGTGGGGAGCTCCTGGTGCACAGGTTCTGAGTGGGGGTACTGTGGAGGGCAAGGGGGCTAAACAAAGAAAGTTAAGCTCAACTAATTGGCTCATCAAGACCCAGCCCCCATGTTGCTGGGGCAACTGCAGTGATGTTTGTGGGAGCCTGGCTGGAAACCTGAGTGTGTGTGCGCGCGCGTGCTGGAGGGCTGCCAGGCCCACACCTCCAGGGCTGGACGAGTCCCTTGCAGACCTTAATAGGACTGAGGAGGTACAAGGGGGAAAGATGGTTATTCTGTCTCATAACCCCTTGGGTCCATCCCAGGACCTGAGGGAAAGCAGTAGGGGCAGGTGTGGGGTGGGGAGGCAGCAGACGTCTGGGTAAGGAACAGGCAAAGGTGGTTCTCAGTCAGTAAAGGAAGAAAACAGACCAAAGTTCTTTCAGGTTGGAAAAGAGCACATGGTGGTGGAGTTGGGGTGTGGAGAGAAGCTGGGAAATTAGACACATTTGCTGTTGATTTGAATTAAGATATAGATTAAGTTGGATCTTAATAATCTGGAGAGACAAGGCAGTAATGTGTGCTTATGGGTGCCTGTTAGGAGGGAGTGAGCTTCAGTCGGTTTATTGTGATGGGAAAGGGAAGAACTTAGAAGGGGAATCTTTCTCCTCAAGTTTTATTTCCTTCTAAATACCGTCTGTCATCTGTTCCAGTTCAAGAGGAGATTGCCGATTGCCCCCGATCTTTTCCTCATCCTTTTTGAGGGCTGAGCTCAGATAAGAAGGTTGTGATTTTTTTAAAAAAGACTCATTTTATTTAAAAAAAAAAAAAAGGAAGAGAAAGAAGTACCCTCTGGGGAAGGGAGGAAAGTGATGAGAAGAGCAGCTGTGTGTGTTGAATTTTCTCCAGGTGGATCGGGGTGGAGGTGACCTTTTTAACTACTTAGCAATAACCACGTATTGGAGTTTGAGCGCGCCTTGGGAGGGGTGGGAGGGGGACAGACCTCTGGCCAGACTGTTTCAAACAAAACCAAAAACCTGAATCGAGCACTACCATCCTCTGCTGCTGCGTTTCTGTAGAAAACAACTTATTTTTTGACTTTTTTAAAAGGAAAAGAAACAAAAAAAGACCCCAGCAAGCAAAAACGTTTTAAAAAATAATTTCTTTTTTCCTATTTAAGTGATTCTTTCTCCTTTCTCTCTACTTTTAGAGAATGAACTTAACATCCCGGCTTCTTTTGTTAAGCCATAGCTGACCTTAATCTGTGGTTAGTTTATTAAAATAATAAAAAATACTTTGTAAGAAGAGATATTTTTGATAATAGGACTGATGTTGAAACATGGGGTAGGGGCTGGGGTGATTTATAAAAAGGTAGGTAGAAAAATCTATTTTAGTGAACTATAACCACAGATCACAGATGACTCCCAATGAGCAGATCTGTCTTCGGAGTTCCCCCTTCCCCTGACCCAGCTGTTTTCCCCCGGGGGTGGGAGTGGGCCTGTGGACACAGTGGGGGAAAGCTCCTTTGCATTTTGCACAAAGCACAAGTCTGGACAGCCTACGCTCTGGCCAGCATCATTTTTAAGAGCTTTAAACCAGAGGACTTATCCTGGGCCAATTTTCCTTTTCTTTTTTTCCCCCTGGGGAAAAAAAATCAACTATGCAATTTGTATGCACTCCTGGGTACATACACAGAATGGGAGTAAGTGTACTTAAGTGTCCAGGTGTTAACTGGGGTTATTTTTCAGTACTTGGAGGTATGTGCTTCTAACCCAGCCCGTGGAATGTAATCCCTACATGTGATCTAAGGCAGACACAGGCTGTGGGGGTGTGCTGGGGGGGACTTGTGCTGGCCATATGTTGCTTCTGCCCAATCAGGAAAGTTGTCACCCTGTTCCCCCCTTGGTAACAAAGACACCAAGACTCCTTTTCATTGGAACTGCTCACATTTTAGAAAGGTTCCTTCCTCAACAAACTTGGAAGTTACTTATTTTCCAAATCTCATGATCTGTTGATTTAATCGTTTCCTATGGCTGTGAAATTTTAAGCTTTTATTTGAAAGTAGACTGGTTTTAAGGAAGCAATGAGGTCAAAGGAGTTGGGCCCCAAAGGAGGGCATGTGTGTATTCTGGGCAGGGCTGGGGCTAGTATGAGACTAGCGCTCCTCCCAGGTACAAAGCTTAAGAGGTACGCCAAAAACTCGGTAATCAAAACAATGTTTTAATGCAATATATTTTTTAAAAAATGCAAAAAATCCATAATGAACAAAATGTCAAAGTCTTAAAGACAGGATTCCACAAGACTAGGATTAGGGTGAGGGAAGTAAGGCTGAGATGAGCAAGCATGGGACTGAATCCTATCTTTATTTCAAATTGTGATCCTTTGCTCATTGTGGTGTTTTTTTAACATTAGTTTTGATTTTCAAAAAATACTGCATTAAAGTAGTATCTTGGTTACTGGGTTTGGGGCACCATTGAAATTTTGTGCCCCAAACGAGTGCCTTTCTCCCCTTGCCCTGTTTCTGGGGTTAGAACAACCCCTCGTGAGGCCACCACCTTGTGGGCTTCCCTCCCCTGACACGCACCCACACACCGGGTGCTTGGACTCTCACCTTGAACGCGCACAGCTCACCTGGCTTTCTCACAGGCACCCATCTCTGTCACAGGGCTCTGGCCCGGACCGGTGGGCGCGGAACCAGCCAGGGCTTCCACAAGAGAGTAAAATGGGAAAGTGTTGATTCTCCACTGGACTGCTGTGTTTGGGTTTGTTCTGTTACTAGTTCTAGGTTATATTTTTGTTTTAAAAAACTGAGGACAAATGAACAAAAACGGAAACCTTGTGTCATGTTTGGTTTTTATTTTGATTTATAAATTAACCAAGCCCAATTTCTTCTGACCTCTTTCAAATAAAGATGGAAATTCTGGGCGTTGGCCTAGGGGTGAGTATGGTAAACTAGGGCTTTGTTTAGGCCCTACCTATAGCTTTTTATTAAGAAATATTTTTCTTAATTTGGGAAGGTAACTTTATTGAGGCATTAGAAACCTCTCCATTCTAAAGACAAGGGGCCCTGACTCAGTGGATGGTTTTCTATAGGGATGAGTAAGGTTTGTTTTGCTTTATTCTTTGAGGAGGGTTGTGTGAGATGGGGGGGGCAGGTGAAGGAACATTGCTTGGGAAATGAAGTTGGGTTGGTTTGTGATATTTTGGGGAGATGAGGGGGTGGAAGAGGCAAGCCCTTGCAATTACTGTGTTGGGAGAGGGAAAGAGTGTGGTACATGCTGTGCACGCAAGATGAGCAAAAATACCTTAGTTAAGGAGAGGTTCGTGGGTGAAGGGTGTGCAGACCCCACAACTGTAGCTGAGGGGGGATAATCGTCTCTCAGGCTTAAAGAAGTGCACTTAGTTCCTTTCATCCAGGGTGCTGGGGTGCCTAGTGAGGTATTTTATTGGAGAGAGGAGGTTTTCCCTTGATGTGAGACTGCTACCCCTCCACCCTAATTCACCCCAGTCCTGATGGAACAAGTATACTATAAGCCTCCAAAGTCCTCCCTTAATCTATGCTGGTTTTATTGAAGGTTACAAGATTTAATCAAAAGTTTTTCCCTCATACATACTGGATTCTGTCATTAAAATAAAAAGATTATATATATAAATTTTTTTAAAAAAGATTCACTCTCTTTGTGGAGGGGGGATGTTGTTAAACAGCGAGTGCTATAGGACCAGGAGGGAAGTACCTTCCCTCTTCTGTTGGCTCGGTTTCTTAAGCAAAACTAAAGTTCCCGGACCAATAAAACAAATTAGCAATGACTTTGCGTTGTGTATTTGGGAGGTGATGCTGAGCCAGAAAGATGGGGCTGGTTCCGAGTGACTTCTGAGAACCTAGCCTTTACCATTGCTACGCCTTTCTGAACAGCCACGTGCCCCACGTTTTTTTCTTCCTCAATAAAGGAGCTTGAGAGGATTGTCCCTGAGTTACTCAGACACCTCTGGGCTTGGTGTGTTCTTTCTCCAAGAGTCAGTGCCCCAGACACAGCCATGGGTGAAAAGACAGAAGCTCCTTCCTGACCTGGCATCTTCACCCAGTTTTCTAGCGTCTTTTTCATGCCAGGCCCTTCAGCTGTAGATTCAGTGAGTCACACAGGCACTCTGCCTCTCTCACTCTGTAGATACCCAGTCTGCAAGTCACAGGTTGTTTTGCCCCATGTACTTAAGTTGATGAACAAAATATGAAGTCTCCTGTGTAGACGCTTTCCAGGGCACCTTCCTTCACTGGCCTCACGGGTAAGGGCCAGTAGGAACGGAAGCTGGCTGACGGTAGCAGAACTGACAGGAGTGGGGGTGGGGAGGACTTTGGCCTTTTTCTGGGCTTATAAGGATCTGTGACTCATCTTCTGAGTCACTCAGCTCCACCTCCTCCAGCTGCCCCTCCCTGCAGCCTTCACTCTTGGCACAAATCTGCAACCAGATCAGGATTCTGAAAATGGAAGAATCTGATGCAGCAGCCCCGCTGCCTCTCCACCCTTCCTTTCATCCGCTGAGCCTGTGCTGGGCGTGAGGGGTGGCCCTGCTGTTACCCCTCAACTGCGGCCCCCACTGCATTCCTGGTTGGGTACCAATCCAAGTCAGGTGTTTGGGGTGGGGTTTTTTTTGCCTTTGACTTCCCCCCAATCCCCTGATGTTTTCCTCTATTCCTCTGCTGTTCCTTACCTGAAAGTATTAATGAGGCTCTTGAATGAAGGGTGGTGGGAGGAGGAAAGTGGACAATGACATTTTAAAGTTGTGGTACACGCCTCATATTGCAGCAGACCTTGGGAAGTATTTTCTTCTCCAGAGATAGAGGCCCACGGAATGCAGGTGGGGCTGGCGGTAGCTTTTGGGACCTTGGAGAATCAGGAGAATCAGGAGAATCAGGCTCAGGGACCGGCCACCTTAGTAGCAGGTGTATGCCTCTGTTCCGGATTGACTCCCTGCCTCACAATATGTATTTTCACTATTTCCACAGTTGCAGCCAAGGCAGGGGACTTTTAAAACTGAGGCCGGAAGGGTGTGTGCGCTGGGGGTTGGAGAGAGTAAAGGGACACTTTGGAAAACTGGGGCCCCACCTAGGATTGCTGCCTCTGTACAGACTCAAAATCAATAAAACAGCAGCTCTTTAACTCTTGCTTTGTATTTTATTTCCTCTTTCACATCTGAATATTTTGCCTTGCATTCCTCCCCCAGTCCCCTTCACCTGCAGTTCCTTTCCGTCCTAGTGCCCTCCCCCCACCTTTGCTTCTAGGGTTGCAAAGCGGGGTGGGGGGGTGGGGGGGAATGGGCTTGTTGAACTGAACAGAGGTCTGCAGCCCTCAGCTTTCAAAGTTCTGAATGTGAATTATTAATTTGGAGATCTGGTGTCTGGGCTGGAGGGAGGAGTCATGTACCTGGAGTGGGCTCCAGTTTCTGGTTGGTTGGGTGTGTGTGTTTGATGGATTAAGTGGTGACATCTTGTCCTTGGGCCTCCCACCCCCACCCCAGAACTTGCACACAAACATACCCGTACTTGTGTCTGCATCCTGGGGGGACTTTAGTTTCTTGCTTTTCCACTGCACCCTGCACACAAAGCATGTTTCATGGTGTCTGGAGAAGGATGTACAAAGACACTAACTGGACCCCCTCCCCAGTCCTTGGGGCTCTCTGGGCAAAACTCCTCTGAGGTCCAGTTTCCATTTACTGCCCAATCACTTTTGTTAGGTCTGTCAGGGGTGGCCGTTAAGGAGGCCTTAACTACTTTTGTGTTCCTCCCACTTCCTCCACCCCCGCCCCCTTTGAGATATTAAAAAACCAAGCTTCCCAGGAAAGTCACCACTCGGAGAGTCTAGAGACGTGGCCCGAATTGTTCCAGTTTTATACTCGATATTATTGCTCCCCTCAAACAGTCTCCAATGCTCATGAACAGGATGTGAATAAGAACTGGGAACAGCGTAAAGAATTGAATCTGGGTTATTTTTCCCCCCAGTTCCCGGTTTTATTCCTCACCTTTCCCAGGCTCCTCCACTTCCCCTCCACTTTCCCAAAATGGTGTGTGTACTCCTTTAAGAGGCTGGGCGTGTCTCCCTCCCTCTCCAGAGTCGACTGAAGTTTCCGAGGAGCCTTCTCTAGCTGGGCTGGACACACCTTTCAAAGACCCCAAATCGTGCTCCTTGCACATCAAACGCTCCTTTTCCCTGAGTGTTCCTCTGCCCCACCCCTGATCTCCCTCTTCTCAACTACAAGAGCCAGCCTCTCCCCCAGGGGCTTGAGCATCCTCGAGGTTTCCCACCCTTAACTGCTCCGTCTCCGGATGGAGCGGGAGAAATGTGGTGGGGGGGCCGGGGCCAGAGTTTCAACATCGCCCCCCAGAAGGAGGAGCCAGAGATGGGGGTAAGGAGAGGAAAGGTGGGTTTTGGGGAAGGGGTTGTCAGCAAGAGGTGTGAATGGCGATGATGTAGACATAAAAGAGAAGAAAACGATCTAAGCCAGAGGAGGGTGTGTCTCATAGCAACTCCGGCTGATGGAGCTTGGTCTGTCCTTTTCAGTCTCAAGTTCATCATCTCATTATCCATTAACCAGCCCCTCCCTCTCTTTACTCTCTGCCAGCTCTGGTCCTGAGCACCCCACAGTCACTGATCTCAGTTTCCCCTGAGAATCTGAGTGTGGACCTCCAAAGGTGGCTGCTCAGGTATCCCCAGACCCCAGGGTTGGCGAGGCCTGGGGTTTAACTTTACACCCTTCACAGGCCTCTGGACCAAAGTCTGTCCAGGGGAGTGGGATGCCGGAGCCCGGGAGTCGTCAGCTTGGCAGTTGCCTGGCCTCTGGATGCCTCCCAGGTAATAATGCCCTTCTAGTACTTCTGATCTTCAGAAAGGCCTTCAGATTTCATCCTACTCCAACCTTGTTTCATACCCTCACTAAAGATACCCTTGTATTCCTCTCCTGGCTCAGAGTACCTCCTCTGCGTGAGACTTACTCTCTTGACTCTGTCCAGAGCTGGCTGGGAGCTTGGACCTTGATGGTCCCTCCGTTTTCTTGATGCTGTTACCCCTTTCGTCATTTATTTATTCAATAAATATTTGAGTGCCTACTATGTGCCAGGCACTGTTCTAGGCTCCAGAGTAAAAGATTACAAATTCTCTCCTTAAGCTTTCATTCTTAGAAGTTAGAGGAGACTCTTAATCTTCCCTCTGAGGCCCTCCTGTCTCAGAGGAGTGGGTGTGCATGTGTGTGCAACACCGACAATGGTCCTAACCTGGCTTCTGTAGGGGAGCAGGTCCTAGCCTGGGCCCCAGGGGTGCGGAAGGGGCTGGACCCTGAATTGCCTGGAACCTTGATCTGCACCAACCTGAGGGTCACCTTCCAGCCCTGTGGATGGCAGCGGAGTCAGGTGAGATGGTTAGGCCAGTGGAAAGGAGAGCTAGCAGCAAATGGGTGGGGGAGTCTAGAAGGATTAGACAAGCATTATAGGAAGTGAGATAGTGAGAGTTATTCTTAAAGGCTCTCTTGAATGTATTGGGGATAGTCAGTGGGATCTATCTCTGGGAAGGTGAGGGGCTGCTGAGATAGGATGTGAGATCTCAAATGTCTTTAGCATGTCATGTGCTTCCTCTAGGAGACTCCCCTGAGCAGTGAGTATGATTTTGCCCTGGCCAACATTGGGCGATTAGAGGCTGGTAAGTGGAGTTTTGGTGCAGGAGCTCCTGGGGTGGGGGCGGGGGGTGGTGTTGGATCCCCTCCTCAACCCTTCCTCTATTCTCAGAGGGCAGCCAGGGATGCAGTGGGATGGGCAGGAAGAGTTCCTCCTACAGGGACCCTGTTCCCTGGCTACACTGCTCTCTAATTCTTGACTTCAGTGAGCAGCCTGTCTCGAGTTCAACTCCACCGTCCAGGGTCCCTGCTGAAATTTATCCCTGAGGAGATCCTGATTCATGGCCAAGACTTCCGGCTGCTCAGAGTTGGTTTTGAGACTGGAGGACTAGAGCCTCAGGCTTTTCAGGTAAGAGGCTGGCGACCCAAGGACTCCTCCTTCCCTGAGAACCTTGGGATCCTTTCTCTGGTGCTTCCCAGTACTCCCTTATTTCTCAGAATTCCTCTCAGTCTCTCTGCTCCTTTCCTCAAGGAGTGGCTAAAAGGCTGGGATAAATGACAGTACAATGAGAGTGAAGGGCCTGAATCGTAGCCCACCTATGCCAATTGTCAAGCATTATGACTGTGGGCAAGTGTCTTCCTTTGAAAAACAGGGAGGATTGGAGAAGATAACTCTTAATTCCTTCCAGAATTAATACTCTGTGATTCCACGGTTCTAGATGTATTTTCCTGACCCCAACTCCCTTTGTTAGGGACTGTCTCGGCTGTTCTTCTTTATTGGTGGCAAAGACAATGAAGCAATATGCCACATTTCCTTCCTTTCACTTCAGTCTGAGCCAAAAGGACGGGATGTCCTTTCCTCCACAGGTGACCATGGCCATTGTCCAAGCCAGAGCTCAGAGCAGTCAAACCCAGCAATATGCAGGGATAACCCTGAGCAAGGCTGGTGAGTGGGAGTGCTCTGGGGTAAGGAGAGGGTGAAGAGTCTGAAAAGCAGAGGCTGGCTGAAGACAAAAGAGCTGAGAAGCTGTCCTCTTTCTCGCCCCCTCTGCCTCCCTCCTGTGCTAGGCCAGAGTGCTGGCTCCAGAAAACCACCCGTTCCCCTCTTGGAGACGTCAGAAGACTGGGAGACTGAGAGGAAAAAGCAGGGAGCCAGTGGCTGGAGGGTCAGTCTCGTCAATGAGAGATTCGACGTAGCCACCAGGTGACCCCTCAGTCCAGCCCAACCCCTGCAGCCTCCCAGTCTTCCCACAGTTCCCTGACTCTCTGCAGCTATGCTTCCCGCATGCTCCAGCCTCCTAGGACATCCACAAAACTATCCCCCTTACCTCCTGGATCTCTGAACCGGACATCACTTGGAATGATCCCCTCCTAAGTGGTGTCCTTGTAATCACAGCTTTGCATTATGAGGTCACTGAGCTAAGATGTGACATAACTCAATTTCACAGCCTCTCCCGTTACTTCTGGGTCCCTATCCGAACTCTGGACAGTGAGGTCAGGAGAGCCTTTGGCCACTTTCATCAGGGTCGTGGACCGGTCAGTGTGAGGGTCAGGGCAATGGTTGGGGATTAGGGGGTTATGGGAGGTCAGGGGTCATTGTGGAGGCAAGGGTAGGGTGGGGCTAGGAGGTTCTCCCACAGTGATCCTCCTCTCACCCATCTGAAGCGCCTGTCCTGGCATCACCCTGGGGGGAGTGATCTTCTCCGCTGTGGAGGCTTCTACACAGCCAGTGACCCTAACAAGGAGGATATCAGGTAAGGGACATTTGGTGAGAAGAACCAAAAATTAGGTGTTCAGGGCAGGGCAGACTCTTCCCCTTACTTTCTGACTCCCTCCCTTCCAGAACAGTGGAGTCCATGCTCCAGGCTGGGCATTCTGATGTTGTCCTGGTGGACACTATGGATGAGCTGCCTAGTCTTGCAGATGTCCAGCTTGCCCACCTGAGGCTGAGGGCCCTCTGCCTGCCTGGTGAGAATGACCTTTGAACCCAGACCCCCACCCCTAAGTCTGCTGACCCTAACCTGGTTTGCCATTTGCCTGTGATAGATAAGTAACACTTCAGCCCAATGATTCTTAGTTTTCTGCTCAACTCTTCCATCTCCCACATACTGATTTCCTGTCTTCCAGACCCCAACATATTCTTTTTTTTTTAAAGATTTTATTTATTTATCTTTAGAGGGGAAGGGAAGGAGAGAGGGAGAGAAATATCAATGTATGGTTGCTTCCTGTGCATTCCCTGCTGGGAACTGGCCTGCAACCCAGGCATGTGCCCTGACTGGGAATCGAACCTTGATCTCTTGTTTCACAGGCCCGAGCTTAATCCACTAAGCTACGCCAGCCAGGGCCCCAACGTATTCTTTTAACAGCTTTATTGAGATACAATTTACATACCATAAAATCCATCCTTCATCCATCTTAAGTGTACAATTCAACGAATTTATAGTTTTGTACAAACATCACCACAATTTAACTATGGAAACCTCATGGCCATTTAAAGCTACTTTTCATTCCTATCCCCAGCTTAAGGCAACCACCACCTAACTTATTCTTAACCCTTCCGGCTATAGTCCCTGAATTCGAATCCCAAGTTCTCTTGATTGCTTCCCCCTTCTGACCCCTCTACTCTCTGTCAGATTCACCTGTAGCTGAGGATAAATGGCTCTCTGCCCTGGAAGGGACACGATGGTTGGACTATGTCAGGTACTCCCTCTTTTTCTAGCTGTGACTTATAATTCAACCCTCCCAAACTTGGACTCCTAAGTGGCCTTCCATTAACTCTTCTCCTTGGCTTCTCAAGAAGACTTATTTAGAAGGAGAAGGGGCAGAATTTTGGAGTCAGCCTCTGTTCTATCCCTTGACCCATCACTCCCCTCTTCCAGGCTTATCATTCTCCTCTCTTCTTCCTCACCCACCCCTCCAGGTCTTGTCTTCGAAAGGCCAGTGACATCTCAGTCTTAGTGACATCTAGAGTTCGCTCTGTAGTACTTCAAGGTGAGTTTCTTGGGTCAACTCACTCCATTACCTGACTTTTTCCTTTACCCACCTGACTGGGTTCTGCTCAGGGAGGGAGACCTACAGGGCTTCCTTGTCCCCTTCTAGTGCTGACACCCTTCTCTCCCTTTACTAGGAACTACCCATGAGCTCTGGCTTATCCTTCAGTGCTACCCCTGCCTCCCCACCACAGCTTGTGGTCCCTAACACAAGGGTTCTCCCACCGGTTCCCATCCTTCCATCAGTGGATGGGGGTTGGGAGGGGATGGGGAAGGACAAGGTGGAAGCCGGTTTGAGATTTATAATGCTGCCCCCTACATGTGAGGCTGGGTATTTCTATCCAGGTGGAATCTATGAAGTGAATCATTCAAGATCTTTGTTTTGTCTTCACTTCTGTGTGCCCTTTCAATCCTACCTACCCCAAACTTTTCCCCTCTGTACCTCTCACTTCTTGCCATGTTTCCTTTTCTCATTCTCTTCTGCCCTAGTCTCTTGCCCCCTCCTTCTTTGTCCCTTCTCCCTCTTCATCACCCAGAGCGCGGTGATCGTGATTTCAATGGCCTCCTCTCTTCACTCGTCCAGCTGCTTTCAGCCCCTGAAGCACGAACACTGCTTGGCTTCCAATCACTAGTACAGCGAGAGTGGGTGGCAGCTGGACATCCCTTCCTGACCCGACTTGGGGGAACTGGGGTCAGTGAAAAGGTGAGAATGTTAGGGAGGGTATTGGGTGGGGGCAGTATTACTAAAGAAGTAAGAGGATCTGGGAATTATATAGTGTGATCCACTGGAGGTGAATCAGGTCCTAAGGGTCCTGAGGTTGAGCTGAGTTTGAAGGGAGACGCAGATGAGTGAGGGACCACACTCCCTACAGCGTCTCAATTCAGATTTCCATATCCTGATCTTCTTAGCGGCCCCTCTTCCCTGTTCCCCGTGTCCCCCTCACTTCGTCACCCTCCCCCTTTGGGTTCCCATAGTCCCTTCCAACCTCTTAATTTCCCTCTTCTCAGGCCCCAGTGTTTCTCCTCTTCCTTGACTGTGTGTGGCAGCTCCTCCAGCAGTTTCCTGCTGAGTTTGAATTTTCCGAGTTTTTCCTTCTCGCTCTTCATGACAGTGTCAGGGTTCCTGACACCCTTACGTTTTTGAGAGACACTCCCCGGGAGCGTGGAAAACAAAATGGACAGGTCAGTGACTTCCATTTTTGACTTGTCTTCCACAGCCCCTCCCCCACGCCCCCATTGAGAAGTACTTTCTGAAGTTTAGTCTTGATTTATGAAAAGTGAGGTCTGTGGGTGGGAAAGCGGGGTGGGGGTGGTGCTCTCTCTCAGGACTGGAGTTTCACCCTACATCTGACTCCTGGAGTTAGGGATGAGAGTTTCATAATTTCCCTGTGAGAAGGATTATGTACCTTTTGTTTCTGTTTAACCATCCCTTTTTTGTTTTCTTCTGTCCAGTTCAACTCCTGTACACGAGTCTATACCCCAGGGTACTCCCAGCTCCCCACGGGGAACTCTGTTGACCCACAGCTGTCTGTCTGGGACTGGGACTTACGCTACAGCAATGAACAGATACTACAGTTCCGTAATCCTGGCTATGACCCAAAATACTGTCCAGATTCCTGGCTCCCTAGACAGCAGGTGAGGTGTCTAAACTCCCTTGACTTTCTCGCAGGCTCATCCTAATAGATGGGGAGAAGTTGAAAGACACAGTGTCTGAGCCCCCAGGGAAAGCTACCCCACTCCTCTTCTGTAGCTGTCACTTACCCCTGACTGTCCCCAGGAAGACAGAAATCCTAAATAGCACAGGGCATCCTTTGGGTCCTCCTCATCTTGTCTCATGCACACATTTTACAAGTCTCCCTAAAATCAACTTTAATCAGCCCTGAGGTCTACTTTAAAGCCCAATGAAGAGGAAAGTCAGAGGGTTCTCAGTGGGAGGCTTGTAGTTCCATCACTAGTGCAGTGACTGTGTGGGTAGCTGGACAGTCCTTCCCAACCCAATTTGGGGAAACTGGGTCATCTGGTTTCTAGGTCACCAGTTGATTTTCCTTTCCCCTTTAGCCAAGCTTCATGGTTCCTAGACCCCCCAGTTCTGTATGGCTCTTCTCTAGAGGGGCCTTGACTCCTCTGAATCAGCTCTGTCCTTGGCGGGACAGTCCCTCCCTGCTGGCAGTCCCTTCTCGCTGGCTCCCTCGACCTGCTATTTCTTCGGAAAGTCTGGCTGATCAGGAGTGGGGGCTCCCCTCACATTGGGGAGCTTGCCCTTTACCCTCGGGGCTGTTGCTGCCTGGATACTTGGGACCCCAGATCAGGCTCTGGAGACGCTGCTACCTAAGGGGAAGGCCTGAGGTCCAGGTGAGAAGGGAAGGCAGGGATTGGGGTGGGAGAAAGGTTTGACTGCTGAACCAGATGTTCCAGGAGAAAACAGATGTTTCCAGAAACTGGAAAAGGAAGGGGCTGGGGAAACTGGGAAGTGAAGTACCATTCATGTTGATAACAAAGTGGATACGTTTGGGTGCGTGGGGGAAACTTTATGGATCAGATCAAGTGTAACCTAGGGTATAGTTAGAGGGAGAATGGGAATTAAAAACTGCCAGACGTAGTGAACAGATTTTAAAAGCAGAGAGGTAGAGCAGCAATGACAATCTTTCTCTGCCTCTCTTCACTCCCTTCCCAGATGGGCCTCTCAGCTCCCACAATAACTGGCCTCCAGGATGAGCTAGCCCATCTTCAGGAGCTATTAAGGAAATGGACACCAAGAATATCTCCTGAGGATCACTCCAAGAAAAGAGATCCAAATTCCCAATCGCGCTGAAATTGCTGGCTTAGTCATGGGCAGAGAGAAAGGCGGTCGGGGGTAAGGGAGGGTTCTGTCTAATCCTTTCCATCTTTCCTGTCTGGTCTTGCTGCCTCAGCTGTCACACCCTGGCCCATGAACCAAACCCCTGACTTGAGTTCCATTGCAGGTGGGTGGTGTTAACCTCCAACTCTTGCTCTGTCCAGTTTGGTTCAAGAGTTTATGTATGTAGTTTCTTATGATTTGAAGAATTAAGAAACAAAAATAGTCCAGAACATGATCACCTCTTTTTTCAAAGCAATTCCATCTCTTTTGGATATCCAGATGTTAATTGTGAGATCAGTCTCAATAGGACGGCCTTAAAAATCTCATTTTTCACCCCCTTACCACTTCTTTAATTCCAATTTCTACTTCTTCCCTTATAGCTTTCTATGGGTATGGAGTAGATATGGGAGACATCCCATCTCTTCCAATTGTATATTTTTGTAGTGACATTTCTATTTACGGGTTTCATTAAAGCACAGTATTTATACGTGTTGCTGGCATTGTTTCTTGTGTCCAAATACAGGCTCCTAGGTAATAGGGGTCAGTGTACCCGAGAGGATGGCACTCACATTACTGGCGAGGAAATGAGGGGATGGGTCAGGTGAAGGTCTGCAAAATTCACATGCAATTTGGAGAAAGGGTTCTTTTCCGTGCCTCCCTTTTAGGGATAGATGGGGCAAAAGCACACCAAAAAGTGGTTGTTGGGGCCAGGAAGGTTCTGGAGGTTGAGGCACCTCACGCTCATCTGTAAGCCTCAGGTTCCGCTCAGCCCCCTACGCTGTAACCACGAGGCCAGCTGAGACACCACTTCAGCTCCGACACTTTGCAATACCTCCCTTGAAGGAGACAAAACAAAACACTAACTCACGCCCAGGCTGGGGCTGCTGATCGGGGTGGATGGGGTGCCTCCGCGCCCCAAGGCGGCCGAGTCCTTGGGTTGGGAGGTTCATCACACGCCCTTCTCCGGGGAACAAAATATATGAAAAATAAAGTTTTGTTCCTTTAGCTTTCAAATTTACACTTTGGGAGCAGTGTGATCCTGTAACGTCTCACAAAGATTTGAGAGGATTAGAGCGTTTAAGTTCTGTTTTCTTCGCCCTGTACGCTCCCAGCGACAACCTACGGAAGGACTAGCGATGGAGAGACTCCGTCAGACCAGCCTCAATAAGTCTCAGCGGCTCCTAAAATGGCCGCGGCCGCTTCCGGCTCCGCCTACCGCCGCTCTCCGCCCACCGCCTTCACGTCTGCCTTCGCCCCGGAAGTGGAAGTAGTGACTGAGGTCGGGGGGCGGAGTCGCTGCCTGGAGACGGCGGGAGCAATTTCGCCATGGCGGCCGGGCCGATCTCTGAGCGGAACCAGGGTGATTGGAGGGAACGAGTCAGGAATGGGTCCAGTGGGGCTGGGAGACCTTGAATATGGCCACCAGGGTTTTCTCCGGGCGCGGGAGACTGGGCCACCCTGGAGGGCGTAAGACCAGCTCTCGTGCTTGCTGGGGGCCGGATGGCCGGGTTCAGGCTAAGGCCTGTAGGTGTGACGCTTTGCATGGCTAATCTTCTGCCTTTCCACTCAAAAAACAATTATTCATGAGGGAATTTGCAGCAGAACTCTAGGTCAGATTTAAGAAGACTCTAGTACCTGTAAAGAGGGAGATGTAAGAGCTTAATCTAACGTCTTTTTTTTTTTTTTATTCTGTATTCCGTCTCCACCCCCAATACCCTCCTGGGTTTCATCTTCACGTTCTTGTCATCTCCTTTCCTGTCATACTCATCTCTGCCCTAACCTCCTGCTCTCACCATCCAGATGCCACTGTGTACGTGGGGGGCCTGGACGAGAAGGTTAGCGAACCGCTGTTGTGGGAGCTATTTCTCCAGGCCGGGCCAGTAGTTAACACCCACATGCCAAAGGATAGAGTCACTGGTCAGCACCAAGGTGAGTACGTGGCAAGAGGTGCATTTATGTGCTGGGGGAACAAATGACTCCTGGAGGATCGCAGCACCATTCACAACTGTTTTGGAATAAGCAACCTAAACATTTCATTCTCTTAAGTGTATACATTTGATCTTAGCCAAAAGGCTGGCAAGCGATTCTTCAGTCCAACTCACAGTTTATTTCTTGAACCGTTCTCAATTGCAGTGAGGTTGTTATTTCTTATTCTTTGTGCTTTTGGAGGTGGATGAGTTATACCCCATTTTGAATCACTTTGCTTACTTAACCTCTCTTCCACTTCTGCAGGCTATGGCTTTGTGGAATTCTTGAGTGAGGAAGATGCTGACTATGCCATTAAGATCATGAACATGATCAAACTCTATGGGAAGCCCATCCGGGTGAACAAGGCATCAGCTCACAACAAAAACCTGGATGTGGGGGCCAACATCTTCATTGGGAACCTGGACCCAGAGATTGATGAGAAGTTGCTTTATGATACTTTCAGTGCCTTTGGGGTCATCTTACAAACCCCCAAGATCATGCGGGACCCTGACACAGGCAACTCCAAAGGTTACGCCTTTATTAATTTTGCTTCGTTTGATGCTTCGGATGCAGCGATTGAGGCTATGAATGGGCAGTACCTCTGTAACCGCCCTATCACTGTGTCCTATGCCTTCAAGAAGGACTCCAAGGGCGAGCGCCATGGCTCAGCAGCTGAACGACTTCTGGCAGCCCAGAATCCACTCTCCCAGGCTGACCGCCCTCATCAGCTCTTTGCAGATGCACCTCCTCCACCCTCTGCCCCCAATCCTGTGGTATCGTCATTGGGATCTGGGCTTCCTCCACCAGGTAAAGCTTTTGGTTCAAAATATGTTTGTTTTGGGTTTGTGGGGGATAGGTCAGGAAGAAGGAAAAAGAACCGACAAAGGAGGGCATTGGGTCATTGGGTGATGAGAAGGGATTGACGGTGATGGTTGCCGTGGGGAGGAAAGTTGCTGAGTCTCTCCAGGAGGTTGAAGTTGTTTGTGTTGGCTTACATTGCTTTGACTTTAGAGAGCTGGGAGGGGGAGAAGAGAGCGTATCCTGCCTTGAGAGGCCATATCGGAATGGGCTCTTTAAAGTTATTCTCTCTCTTATCATTAACTCTTCTATTTCTTCTATAGGCATGCCTCCTCCTGGCTCCTTCCCACCCCCAGTGCCACCTCCTGGAGCCCTTCCACCTGGGATACCCCCAGCAATGCCCCCACCACCTATGCCTCCTGGGGCTGGAGGACATGGGCCCCCTTCAGCAGGAACCCCAGGGGCTGGACATCCTGCACACGGACACTCACATCCTCACCCATTTCCTCCGGGTGGGATGCCCCATCCAGGTGGGTATTGTTTGCTGAGAAAGGGAGAGAGGAGCTTGGAAGAGGAGCTGTGTCACCACTTACGCTGCTGATCTTTTCCCGTTGACCATACTACATAGTTCCAGAACTTTCCTTTTCTTCAGACATTCTTCTGTAAAAACAAACACAAAATATTTTACTCTGTACTTTAACAACTACCATCTTATCTCCATTTCTTAAGTTTTTCCAAAGGTTGTAGCTAGGTTTCAACCCTGGCTAGGTTTCGTTCTCTTGCCTTTTACTTCCATTCTGTCCTCTGACTTTCATCCCAAAGCAGTGACCCAGATGCCAAATCTAGGGGACTCTTCTGCTTGATCTGGTTTGACCTTACTTAATCGAAACTAGCCGTGTCTTTTTTATTTTTTAAATTCTTACTGATTTGATTGGGGTGACATTGGGTAATAAAATTATACAGGTTTCAAGTGCATAGTTTGGTAATGCATCCCATTACCATTTATCCCCCCTTTACCCTCTTCTGCCTTCCTCTACCCGCCTTTCCTTCTGGTAATCACTATACTATTGTCTGTGTCTGTGGGTTAGCCATGTCTTTTTGTTTGAAGGTCTTATCTCTTGTTTTCTGGAGCCTCCCTTTCTTTTCCTGTCACCTCCGTCTCAGCCACCTTAACAGGCTCCCTTTGCTCTGTTCGTACCTGCATGGTTCCAGTACTTGCTCCCTGGTGCCTCATAGGTCGCAGCTCTGATTTATTAGGTTAGTAACCTTCTAGACCCTTGTTGCTGAATGGACAGCTCCACTTTTCTACTCCTCCCCTTCAAGTCTATTTTCCTCTAATAGTCCGTGTTTTCAGGTGCTTAACTCAGAAATCTGGGAGCTGTGTTTGACTTTCTTACCACCCCGCTCTTGGCACGAAGACATACTGATATCTCTGGCATCAGTGCCCTAGTTCCGGTTTTTATATCTTCATTATTGCACATATAACTTATTGTAGGAACTTCCTAGTTCACACGTCGACTCCAATTTTCTCTACTTCTAATCCATTTTCACAGGATAGTTTTTCTGAAACACAGGTGTTTGTACACCTTTGCTCAAAATCCCCTTTATCTACAGAGTGAATCCCAAACTGGCCCCCGTGGGAGTCTAGGCTTCTCACGATCTGGCCCCTGATCACCACGTAACTGGTTTTCCTGGAACATACTGTGCTGCTCCACATACTTACGATTCTTGGCCTTTTTGCCTTTTATATCTGTTTCCACTCTACCCATCTGAAGAATTCTTATTCATCCTCCAAAAATAGGTCTTTGCTCAGACAGAATCTCTGCTCCCTTCCCAAATTCTATCAGTAGATTAAAGCACTCCGTTAAATACTTCTGCAGCACTGTTGCAGTGCCGAACTCATGGAAGGAGAAAGTGAAGTGAGAGGAATTTTTTGGTAGTTGGTTGGTCCATACTTTTGGAATGGGGTCAAGGATGAGTACTCTTGACCAGCTTTATTTTTCATACTCTTCCTGATGTTACTTCTTTCTCTATTTTGTTTTCCTTCATTTTCTTACCCTTTCTCTGTGTCTGTTTGTCCTCACAGGGATGTCTCAGATGCAGCTGGCCCACCATGGCCCTCATGGCCTAGGACACCCTCATGCTGGGCCCCCAGGATCTGGGGGCCAGCCACCGCCCCGACCACCACCTGGAATGCCTCATCCCGGACCTCCTCCAATGGGCATGCCCCCCCGAGGGCCTCCGTTTGGATCGCCCATGGGTGAGTAGGCTCAGCTACCTCTCTCATCTTCCTCTTGTGGCTTTGTCACACCCCGTTCCCCCTGCTTTTTCTTCTCACTGTCTGCCTGTCTGTCCTCTCCCTGTATTCTCCCAGCATCAACTCTCCCCGATTTACTGCTCTGACTAACTTCTCTTTCTCTTCCTACAGGTCACCCAGGTCCTATGCCTCCCCATGGTATGCGTGGACCTCCTCCACTGATGCCCCCTCATGGGTACACTGGCCCTCCACGACCCCCACCCTATGGCTACCAGAGGGGGCCCCTCCCTCCACCGAGACCCACTCCCCGGCCTCCAGTTCCCCCTCGTGGCCCACTTCGAGGCCCTCTCCCTCAGTAATTTCTCATTCTCTTTCCTTGTGTTATATCTCCACAATGTCTTTTGTATTCCTTGGACCAATCAGATTTGCTGTAGCTTCCTGGGGTTAAGGTGACCCCTTAGGCCTTTTTTTTTTTAATTATAATTTTTCTTCCCACAGGAGGTTTTATTATTTTTTCTATGTTGGTCCTAAGTGTTTTTGCAAATGCACAGAGATAATAAAACTGAACTCATTGTTTATTCTTTGTAGTGTTTTCCTTGGCAAAGTAACTTCTCTCTTTTCCTGTGAGAAGAAATGTCTGTATATTGGGAGAAGAATGGTAATGTAGGCATGGAAGTGTTTGTTCCACGTTTTTATTAAAGACTGATAAAGACTGATTCTGCAACGTGCTGCTGCAATTACTGGACCCCCTGTCACAGAGATTGTTTCCTGACATCAAGCTTGTGCAGTTAGTTTTTGAGATGGAGACTTAGTATCAATGGCATAGGGTTATTGTATTAAGTGAGAACAGAGGTAAGGTCCTTGGAGATAATGCAGGTGAGAAAGATGAAGTAACATGCACAAAGCTATTCATTGTAGTACTGTTTGCAGTAACTAGATTGGAAGCAACTCATACCCTTCAGTAAGGGACAGGTTGAATACACTGGTAAATCCACATGATGGAGTATGGAGCCGCAGTAGAGAGCAATGAGGAAGACACTGCACACTGTTGGGAGGAGACCTCCAGGATGTTTTACAAGAAGAAAGTAACATGCACGATGATGTATAATGTGCCACCTTACCTCTGTGGGGTGGTATGTTATGTGTTTGTGTTTAGGAAATGTGAGGGTAAGTCAAAAACTAGAAACATACAACTAGGGGAGGGAGGAGAGTGGGAGGGCAGCTAGATTTCCCTGAGCACACTACCTGTGTAATGTTTTTCCCTGGAACCACATGCATGTCTCATAACTGCAGACAGATTGGAAGTGGGACTGGAAGAACTTGGGAGACTTTCACTGTGTTCGGTTCTTTACCACCAGGCATCTTGGGCAAGGGATTTGTATCTTCCTATTTTTCCGTCATTCTCAGTCCTTCCAAATCTGATTTACCTCACATTTGAGTCTGTGCTCAAAGACTTTAGTAACTACACTAAATCCAATGGCCTTTTCTTTGTGTCCTTCGTTGCATTTCATCTGGTTATATCACCCCCTTCTTGAAGCTTTTTTCTGACTTATGTAACCATGAACTCTCCCTAAACTCTAGGCCAGAAAAGGCTTGTTCTCTTGTATCATCCTTTGTCACGTGACATTGCAGTGGTACCACGTGGACTGCAGGGGCAGCTGAAGGTGCAAAGCTGAGCAAGGCTGTTGCGCTTTCCAGGTGTAGATGGACATAATTTATTATTATGAGACTATTTTGAGAGCTCAAGGAAGGCTATCTAAGAAAAAACTTCCTGGGAAAAAAGTGCTAGTTGAATGTAATTCAAAGAAAAAGTAGTCGTTTCTCAGGGAGAGGTGAGAGGGAAGTTCACTCCAGGTCCATGGGAGATTTCTGAGCAGAAGGAGAGACCGATGAACAGCACGGTGTGGAACACATTAAAGCTGTTCAGTGCTGAAGGCAGGAGGAGGGCAGAGCCAGCTCAGGAGCTGCCACAGATCGGTGCTTCTCAGCCTTTTTCACATCTTGGTGGAGCCATTTGAAGCAGCAACTGAGGGCAAAGGAGGTGGCTGCTTCAGGCTGCGGGCAGTTGGCCCAGGAGTTCTAGCTGTTCCAGGCTCTGCCCAGCAGCCCAAAGTGCTGAAGGAATGAACGTGAGCACATCGCTAAAGCACGTATCCGTGATGGGAAGCCACAGTAGGGATTTCTGCGAGGCAGTGACCGATTTGTGTTAGAGCCGTGGTAGTGGCATAGGCAGATCTGAGAGATGAAGACTGGGTCCTGCGTGAGGGCTACAGCGGGAGTTGGGATGAAGACGAAGAAATGCATTGGGGAGTATTTAAAAGGCAAAATAGTAGGACTTGGTGTCAGTGTGGGTATAGGGAATGAAGGGGAGAGTGGAATCAAGGGTGAGAATGCAGCAGCGTGAATTTGGGGGGGCAGGATGGAAATGGTAACATTCAGTTTGGGACAAGATGACAGGTGAGTTGTGAGATGTGCAGGCGGAGTCATTTAATGTCTGGTTATGTATGTCTAAAGCCTGGGGAGGATTAGACATGATATTTCATACCATGAGTGTGTCAGGGTGCCAGCTCCTGAATCATAATGGGATTAACTGACCTTTTAATTTCCAGCAGAGCTCTACTATTAAACAGCTTTGATGTGGTTGCAAGTTGAGGTCGCAGGAGCACTTGGGACCTGGCAGAGCAGCAGGCCCCTGGCCCCAGGCGCCGCTGGAGCGGCCCCAGGTGGTGGAAGGCTTCGTCTCAGTCTCTGTGTCCTTTCTGCCTCCCTGCCTGTCAAATGAATTGACTCTTAACTGATCCTCAGTGAGGACTTCAACAACTGTTATCCTTACGCTGATGATTCTCAGATTTCTGGCTTGTTCTTTCACATAAGCTCCTGTGTGGTATTTTTGGCTGTTAGCTGATTTCATGTTGATGAAGTCAGCATTAGAGAGTAAATTAGTGCCTACCTCTCTCTTTGGGACCACTATTATTATCTCAGGCCTTCACTCTCAGAATTGCTGAGCAATTATTGAGTGATAATTTTTGAGTGCCTCCTCTAGTCATTAAAGTTGGCTCCCCCAAACTCTAGCTCTCCACCCTGTAACTCTTTCAGATTCTGGTGCTCAGCAATTCTCGGAATAGTGAGTATTGCTTGTCCACTTAGGTACTTTATTATTCAGTTTATTGTTCACTAAACCAGTGTTTCTCAACCTTTTTTTACTGTCCCTCTGAGGAGATATTTTTTCCTAATTGCCCTCCCCCATGTATAAAATTTTAATCACAGATCTGCTATGTATCTGCTTATATACTATATGGCCTTTTGGAGGGACACAAACTATTATAATATCTAAGATTCCCACCTCTTCCTGAACCAGTTTTTGACTCTTTGGGGAAGGATATCAGCCCCATTGAGAATGCATGCTCTAGACCAGGGGTTTGTAGTGTTTTGTGGGCCATAGGCAGTCCTTTTAGCTGGACAAAAACTATGAACCCCACCAAAGAAGAATACATATATGCACAAATAGCCAATATCCTGAAGCAAAAATTCCAGAAGGCTCGTGGATCCCAATCTAAGTATCCCTGCATTAAACCGAATCCCTTAAGAATCCTTAAGGGATCCCATTCTATTACTTTGTATCTCCTGAGAATGTTGAAAGGTGTCTGGCATATACAATAATTGTAAAAATAATAATGACTAATAGTTACTGAACTCTTACTCTGTGCCAAATGCACCAAGGCTATAAGAGGGCTTAGGGCGTTCATTAGGTACAGGTACTGTACAAAGTGCTTTACGTGCATTGTCTCAGCTAATGCTCACAACAACCCTCCAAGGTATGTCCTGCTATTACCCCCATTTATGTTTTTTAAATCCTCATACGAAGATGTATTTATTGATTTTAGAGAGGGAGGGAGGGAGAGAGAAAGAAAAAGAGAGGGTGGGTGAGAGAGAAGTGAGAAACATTTGGACTGGTTGCCTCCTGTACACACCCCAACTGGGGATCGAACCCCAGTCTAGATATATGCCCTGACCCGGGATGGAACCTGAAAACTTTTGGTGTATGGGCCGACGCTCCAACCATCTGAGCCATTGGGTCAGGGCCTGTTATTACCACCATTTTAAGATCAGGAAACTGGTATCAAGTTACTTGACCAAGGTCATGT
This sequence comes from Trachops cirrhosus, assembly GCA_028533065.1. Lineage (NCBI taxonomy): Eukaryota > Metazoa > Chordata > Mammalia > Chiroptera > Phyllostomidae > Trachops > Trachops cirrhosus. The sequence goes on along the minus strand of CM052551.1, from coordinate 14,302,923 downwards.
GCTAAGAAGTGGTGGATTCAATAATTGAGTCAATAATTGTCTGGACTCCAGAGCCAGTTGCTTAATCACATGATACTATATTATATTTACTGAGTAAATACTTCTTGAAGGAATGAATGTTTTGCTTTTGCTCTTGGTTTTCTATATGAGGTATCCCCTCTCTTTAACTGGATTATAAGCTCCTAGAGGATGGAATTTTGGTGTTGCACTTGTTAGCATGTCTCCTTGGGACTTTATGGTATCTTAAAGGTACTCTCATTGACCTCGTTTTGTCTCTCTTTACTTTTCAAATCCTCACAATCTCAGGTGCCTGGAGCCGGGTGGGTAGAAGCAGTGATAGAATACAGATGGGTGGCTAATGTTGAAGAGTTGCCAATTTGATGGGTAAATGGGGAAAGAAGCTACACCAGGAAACAGAGTAGGGCAGTGGTTAAAAACCCTGGAAAACTAAAAACCCTGGAAAACTGAGGAGAAGCCAGAGAGACTCACCTACTTTCTGAATCTACTGATACAAAACCAGAAAAAAAAACTAGTTTATGGTGACAGGAAGGAGATCAGTGGTTGCCAAGGATGGGGAGGTATACTACAAAGGGGCATATTGGAACATTTAGGGTATTTTAAAAAAGATTTTATTTATTTATTTTAGGGGAGGGGAGGGAGAAAGAGGGCAAGAAACTTCAATGTGTGGTTGCCTCTCACGTGCCCCCGACTGGGGACCCAGACCACAACTCAGGCATGTGCCCTGACTAGGAATTGAACCAGTGACCCTTTGGTTCACAGGCTGGCACTCAATCCACTGAACCACACCAGCCAGGACAGAAGTGTTATTTATCTTAATGGAGGGGGTGCTTACATGGCATATTCATTTGTTAAAACTCATAGAACTATACACTTAAAAATGATGCATTGGAAGAGAATAAGGACTCTGGATCTATATTGCCCAAATCCTTTCACCATTTCTGAGTTGTGTGATTATATCAAGTTACTTAACCAATCAGTGCATCAATCTCATCATCTGGAAATGCTGATCATCTCATAGAATTAATGGGGAGGTGGGACAAGTTAATGTAAAGTGGTCAGAAAAGTGCCCAAGTCAGGTAAATGCTCTAACGATATAATCATAATTACTTACATACCTATTTATTACCTTCTGGGCCATAGTCTTATTAACTCCCTCACACAACATAAACTGTTTGTGGAGGGGATAGGAAAAGCTGAGTTGGGGGGATAGGAAAAAGTCGAGACTGAAATTTGGGGCAAGTCCTGGTAGGCAATAATTAATTTATATTCTTCTAAACAGAAATTCTTTACCTATTAGTTCAACACTGATACTTAGTGGGAGTAAGAAGAGATTTATCACATGCACTAAGGGTAATATTTAACTTATTTGGAATAATCCTTCATTAAGTGTTTCCTTAATGGATACTGGGTACAGAGCAGTAAATACACCAGATAAAGTCCTTGCTCCCTTAGAAATGACAATCTAAGTAGGAGAAGACAAAGAATAAAAACATAAAAATAATTTTAGATAGGGATATATTGTAAGAAAAAAATAAGGCCAGGTGGTAGGCTAGCGACTGGGAAGTGGGGAGGGATGCAGTTAGGTCTTTTAGATAGGTTGGTCGGAGGGGGCGACTTTTGAGTAGACACCTGAAATGACAAAGGCAAAGATCTGGGGGAAGGCAGTTCCAGCCAGCTGGACCCTCAGTGCCAACCTCCAGCCTCCTCTGATGGGTATGTGCTGGGCACGTTTGCGGCACTGTAGCAAGACCACCGAGGATGAAGCACAGTTGAAGCCTGGGAGAGAGGTGAGGACGGGGTTGGGGGGCAGGCGGGGCCAGACCATTCAGGGCCTTTTAGGCTTTGGTTAGGCATTTGGGTTTTCTTTTAAAGATTCTATTTATTTTTAGAGAGGGGAAGAGATGGAGAAAGAGAGAGAGAAACATCAATGTGTGGTTGCCTGTCATGTGCTCCCCACTAGGGACCTGGCCCACAACTCAGGTATGTGCCCTGACTGGGAATCGAACCGGTGACCCTTTGGTTCACAGGCCAGCACTGAGCCATGCCAGCCAGGGCAGGCACTTGCATTTAATCTTCAGTATAATGGGAAGGCATTGGGGGTTTGAAGAAAGGAATGTGATAAGATCTCATTAAAACTTTTTTAAAAATGTGGTATATATACAGAAAAACACATCTTCAGTGGATTTTCACATATGCATTCACCCTTATAGCCACCAGCCAGGTCAAGATGTAGCACGTCAGTGCCCAGAAGGCTCCTTCGTGCGCCTGCAGTCAATTCCCGCTTCCCAGAGGCAACTACTATTCTCTCCATCACTGTAGCTTAATTTGCTTTTTCTTGAACTTTGTATAAATGCAATCAAATAGTATGTACTCTTTTTGGTCTGGCTTTTCATTATTTGTTTGTGATACCTTTTTTATGCCATTGCATATATTAGTTCAGTCTTTTAAAAAATTGTTACATAGCACTCCCTATATCAACATGCCACTATTTGTTTACCCAAGTTTAACCACTTTCTGGTTGATAGTTGAAGTTTTTGAATATTACAAATAAAGCTGCTGTGAAAATACTTGTGCTTGTCTTTCTGTGGGACAGAGGCACCCATTTCTTGCCGGATCAGATCTGATTTGTTTTTAGAGGATCAGCTGACTGCTGAGAATAAATTCTAGGGGAGCAAGACTGGAAGCAGGGAAGCCAGTTCAGAGGTTGCTGCAGTAGCGAAGGAGATGATGGGGCTCAGACGACGGAGGCAGCGATGGAGCAGGCGAGGCCTGGTGGGTTCAGAACGTATTTTGAAGATAGGGCTGACAGACCTGCTGATGTAGAGGTGAGAGAAAGAAAGGAACATCTGGGTGAAGGGACAATCCACGATGACCTCAGTCAGAAGTTTGTTTACGGACCTGTTAAGTGTGAGAAGCTTAATAGATATCCACTTGGTGGTGCTGGATTGACAGATGGAGGTTTTGAGTTGGGGCTTGGGGGAGAGGTCTGGGCTGGAGACATAAATGTGGGAATCATCAGCACGTGGACAGCATTAAAGTCGTGGGACGCCCTGAGGTGGGCAAGGAGAACAGAGTAGGTGGCAGCGGGGAAGGGCCCTGGACGGAGTCCCCGGGAACTCTAACGTTAACGGACCCAGCAGACGAGATTGAAGGAGTGGCTGGTGAGGGTGGTGCGGTGCTTGAGGCCTTGGTAGCTGGGAGAAACGATGAAGGCTTTCCTCAGAACTTAAAAAGAAAAATATAGACATTCTCTTCAGGAGTATGAGATTTTTATTTTAGCAAGTAATGGATCAGTGGAGAGTCTTCAAAGTCACCTTAAAGAGAGGAAACGGCTCCCTGCCAGCAGAACTTGGCTATAACCCAATTGAAAATATTAACATACTTAAACAGAGAATGTGTCAACCTTGAAGAGGGGTCAGCAGTGAAAGCCTGCTGAAGGGAGAGTCCCTGACACCCACGTGGGCACAGCTGTTCCAAGTACCATTCTGGAAAGGGTGCGTTAGCCCACAGAGCAGTCTGGGGACACTGGCCAGGCTGTTCATAACAGCAATGGGGGTGGAAAGTTGCAGCCAAGAAGAGTTTTCTGAACCCATTGGCACGACTCCTTACTGGCAATGGCCAGATGCCACTAAAGATACAAATACTCCCGTTCAGTTACGTCACTGTGCTTTCATACACAGACATTATGATTCCGATTAGGCTTAAGGGAGAGAATGGGCTGGATGTGCAGACCTGAGTTTTCATTCAGAGTGGCAGTTCAATTTCTCATGGTAAATTAATACATATATATCATGGTTTTATATTTCAGTAAATTGTACGCTTTGTTGGCACAGTGAGTATTTCCAAGATATGGCTTTGCAGTCCTTGAAACCCAGGTCCTCATCCCTGTCGGAGGTAAATTCACCACCACAAATGCTGCCTGTGAGGTCTCTTGGGATATAGCCTGCCAGTCCTCGCCATACCCCAGCACTGTTAGCTCTGAAAGGGATGATACATCTCATGCGAGGCTCCCACTTTCCAGATGAGAAAACTGAGTTTCAGAGAGCCCGAGAACTTGACCGAAAGCCCTTAGCTTGTGAGAAGAGAGAACCCAGGTCAGAGCCCCTGGTCGGTGCTCTGTCCAGAATGTCCTGCAGCCTCACCTGGAATAGATAGACACATGCAGCATGTACACCCCCAGACCGCCACAGAGCCCCTCACCCCCGTGGCAGGATGCTCACCGAGTCCTGGATCTCTGAGCCCAGCTTATTGGTACAGGGTCCAAGGAAAGATGAAAGAATGGAAACCAATGCACTCCTTCCTGCTCTGGAAACAGGAGTGTGTGTGTGTGTACACGAGTGTGTGCACATGTGTGTTTGTATGTGTGAAAAGAAAGTGGAGAAGATTTTTGAGGGAGAACCTTTTTGAGTCATTGGAGCAAATGAATAGGAGGGGAGACGACCAGTTGGTCAGGCCTGTAAAACCCAGCTTCTCAGTACTCACCTCTGCTGCCACCAACTGAATGGAGGATGGGGAGGTGTGCGTGTAAATACTCTGGACTGTTTCTGGAAAGAGATGGCAGGGATCCAGGAGTCTCTGCCTCTGGCAGCTCAGGATGGAAGCCACACCTTGTTATTCCTGCTTTCTCTAAAACAGCCAGGTTATTGGTACAGGTATTGTTTTCCTAAAACAGCCAGGTTATTGATGTCTGAGCACTCCGCACTTGGGAGGGGGTGGTGGGAAAGGGTTTTGGCTGGGGCAGTGGAGAAGCGGAAGGGAGGTGCTTTGAAGGCGGTGAGAGCCCCTGAAATATGTGGGCCCTGCCATTCTGGGCCTGGGGCACTCAGGAGGGGGCTGCCTCAGTCACCACCTGCAGTTCTGTCCTCCCACATAGTGAGAACACTATTTCTTCCCTTAGTTTCGTTCATCTTTTACTAGGAAGAGGCTGGGAAGGGCTGTGCTGTGTGTCATCTCCAGCTGTCCCTGTGACAACCCCCGCTAGTCCTTCATCATTTCTCCCTGGTGCCCCAGTCCCTCCCCATCCTTTTTCCTTCTGCCCCCCACCCCCAACAATGGTCTCTCCCGGTGCTCAGCGGCGAGGGGGGGGGTTGGAGGCGGGGCCGGAGCGGGTGGGGGGGCAGGTCTGCATTGCCGCTTCCCGGGGACCCGGAGCAGTCGCCGCTGCCGCCAGCCCCGCGGCCGGGACCCCTGCCCTCAGCCGGGATTCCCTCACCCGAGGGAGCCAGCCCAGGTGAGACCCCTCCTCTCAGTGTCGCACCTGCACCCCGCCCGGGGCAGAAGCATCCTTGCCTTGCAGCCATTTTATCCTCCGATGCTTTGCTGGTGGGGAGGTGACCGTCCCCGCTTCAGGGGTGAGGGGATGGGTAGTGGCCTGAATGGACATTCATTTCAGTCGCTGTGCTGATTTAAAAAATACACATTTTAATATATATATATATATATGTATATATATATGGAGGAGGGGTGTCTTTCTCTACTCCCCTCCTCAGATATTGACGGGGGCGACCCGGGGTGGGGGAGGCTTGTTAGGCAGAATAGGTTTCCCTCAAGCTCCAGTCCCCTCCTCACCTTGGCGACTCCCTACCCCCCAACCCAGCGATCAGTGACCTTGGCTGGTGCCAGAGAATGGACGCTGCCTCAGTCTGCCCGCCCGGCCTGGGGTGGGGGTGGAGGCAGCGGAGGAAGGGCAGGTGAAGGAGGGAGGGAAGGGGGGTGAAGGATGGAGATGCTGGGAGGATGGAGGTGGCACACCACCGGGTTGGGGGCGCGGAAGTGGGTCCGGAGGCAGTTGCTCCCGCGTGGGGGGAAGGGGTGTCGAGGGATGATGGGCACTGGACCAGCGGCAGGACCGTGGTGAGGGGGGCGCTGAGAATCGGTCCAGTCAATTCTAGGGGCTCGTCTCTTCCAGCGGAGCGGAGGCCGGATGGGGGCTGGGGTCGCTGCAAATGCCAGCGGGGAAGGTCTGTGTGCCTGCGGTGTGTCGAGGTCTCTTCCTTCGCCCCTTCCTGTCAGCCCTCTGTATTGCAGCGCGTGCATTCTCAGCTGACACCCCTTTCCCCCCTCAGAACTGTGGATGCTCCATCTTCCTGGGTAGGATGTAGGGAGGGGAGGTGCAGCCTTGGCCCTCCTGGGGTGGGGGCTGAGGCTCAGGTGCCTAGCTGTAGCAAGGAGGGGTTCTCCCGTACCTCCTCCTCACGGTAGTCCCCTCACCCCCTCCCCCGGATGTTTTGGTAAGTGACTGCTTCTTAATGACCTTGTTACCTAGGGTGCACTTGGGAATCCGGGTGGTTCCCGAAGTCAGGTGCCTTAATTGGGGGGTGGGCCTCTGGAACCCCCTCTTCTCCAGGGATGAGTGAGTTGTCCTGAACTGCAGCCTTTGCTCAGGAGTCCTGGTCCCCCACTCCTCTGCCGCCAATGTCTTGGGTGCCTGTGTCCGGTCAGGTGAAGCCAGCCAACCTTAAAGGGCTGTGTAACCCTGGGTCTTGTCTGCTTTTAGCCTCCACCTCTCCAAGTCTTGTCGCTCTCCCACAGGCTTAGCCACCTTGTGCTGCTTCGGTTGTGCTGTTCCGGGGCTAAAAATAGCATCGCTTTCTCACCAGCTCAAAGAATTTGTCTTCTTCCTGTCCCTCCTGACCTCCTGGGCTTGTTGGCCCCCCAGGGAGCTGGCTGTTGAGCCATCTTATCTTGCTGTGGCTCTGGGGGCCTTCTCTGCCCTACATGTACGTACCCTCAGGGGTAAACAGTGTTAACCAACATTGGGCATGGCTCTTGGTGGCCCCTGTGCCTCCTTCAGGGTTTGGGGGGAGATCTGAGCTGGGAAAGAAAGAGGAGGGAAGTGAATTGCCATGCAGTGAGGGGATTCCAGAGTACCCTTTCATGGGGGATGGTTTGGGCCCTGATCCACAAGCAAGGGTGACATAGGGGTCACTGGTACTGGTCATCGTGGTCCACTGCTCACATCTGTGCTGAATGTGTGAGGTGTGCTTGCCCATGCTTCTCTCTGAACCACATAGTATTACTTACTCCGTTCTCCCAGGGCCACTGTGTGTATGTGTGTGTGTGACATTTAATGAAGGCAAAAGGAGGCATGATATTTTAGGGGAATGATCTCTGATGAGAATCTAGTTCTGCTTCTGCTTTTATGAAGGAAGTGGGGGTTCTCCTATGTCTCCCTCTGGAGGATGTCTTTTCTGGGGGGGAGGCCCAAGGCCCCCTTCATTCTACACCAGCTGCCTACGCAATGCGGTATTTGTGGACTCCTTTTCCCTAGACTTCCGGAGGAGGAGCAGAAAGGATTGAGGGGGATTACGAAGGGAGGCCCTGGAAGAGTGAGGTGTGGCTATGGACTTGAGACCCCTCACGTTGGAAGTGTCTGCAGGATCGGTCACCTCTGTTCCCACCCCGGTGTGAGGGTGCCCATGTATGACATGCTGAAGAAGGCGGCAGCCCCCCAGTCATTGCCTTTCTTAGCTTCTGATCCGCCCTCTTCTCCATGGCCTCAGGTTCGAGGTCTCCCTTTTCCCGAGCCTTCCCTTGTTTGTCTGGCTGCAGACAATGTGGGCCCAGCTGCTGGAAGTAGTGTTAGCACCGATGGCCGGGCTGTTGGGACTGTTTTGTTTTGGAAGGGTGCTGGACAATAGCCCCAAGTGTGACCCCCTGCTTTTCCCAGGCTGTGTCCTGCTGTGTTCACATTTCTCAATGTAATAGGAAGAAAACTAATGTTTAATAGAACATCTACTGTGAGATTAAATTCCCACATGAACTTGGAGAAATAGAGATGATTATTATCCCAGTTTAAATGGAAGGACAGGCCTAGGGACGTTAAGTGACCTGGCCAGGATTGGTTAGTGAGGTCCGCAAGCAGCAGAGCTGGATTGCAGCTCAGGGCGCCTCACTGTGTACCTTGAGCTGAAGCAGCTTCCTGCGGGCCAGTTTCCCTTTCTGTTGCTCACCCCGAAGAGAACCCCGAAGAGGCTTTTTCTGGGGTCTCATGAGGGAGTGGAGGGCATCTCACTATATCATTATAGCCACAAAGTAATAACTAATATTTATTCATCACTTTGTTTGTGCCAGGTACCATGGTAAGGAGCTTATATGCATTATGTTACTTAATCCTTGCTTTTCCCTTCTTGAGTAAGAGGAAACTGAGGCCTGGATGTTCAGAGACTTGCCCATGGTCCCTTAGCTAGAAGGGGTCATTCCCTTTCTGCTGCTTCACCCCTAGAAGGGCTGAAGCAGGAAGTGAAACCCAAGTCTGTCTGACTCTGGAAGCTGAGCTTTTACTCACAGGGCTATGTTGGGAGGAGACCTCTCCTTGGGAGGTGTGTAAACATGGGAGCTGAGGGGCAGACTTTGGAGGCTCCGCCTTCAGATGCCATCAGTGGCTGAAGGCAACAGGTGGATGACTTGGTCTTCCTTCTACACCTTCTCCCCAAGCTCCGCCCTCAGGAAGAAACCCAGACCAGACTAGAGTAGGGGATTCTGGTGTCTCATATTTCCTGTTTTATTCTTTGCAGGCTGGTGGTAAAGGAAGGGGTCTGATCTTGATGTGGGGTAGAGGGAGGGTCAGGAGAAGAGCTCTGTGTAGGTGACTGTGACTCAGGAGCAAATCCTGTGGATCTAGCCTCCAAGGTCAAAGTAACGGGGTTTATAGTGAATGACCTGCAATTGGCCCGAATAGTCATCCCTTTTTACTGAGTGCGGGCTTGAAGGAAGGACACCATCTCCGTGGTGCAGGTAGGCCTCTGGGTTGACAGGAGCTCCGTATTGGCCTTCTTTACTTTCTTAGGCCTTGCAACCTCTTTTTCTCCCTCTTATTGTTTCTAGATCTCCAGAGGTGCCTGGAAGAGAAGCAGGCGGCTTTTCCTGAGTTATCCTGGCTCCCCAGCTTAGCCCCCACAAGCTGGCTCCCCCTCCCTTTCCCATTCCCCTTCTCCCCCTCACCCTTCCCTATATACCCAACTGAACTGGGTGTAGGCCGAACCTCCTCTCCCTCCTTTCTTCTTCCAGCCACTCACTGGCCAGGTCCTATTTTCTCCAATTCTGTGCCCAAATATACGTGCACACGCTTCAGCTAAGTAACTGGGAGAAGGGGCCTTCTGACTCGCCAGTCCTTGAGCAAAAGCTGAATAAGGAGCAGGGAGTCGGGGAGACCCGTCATGGAAGAGGGCTTCAGAGACCGGGCAGCTTTCATCCGTGGGGCCAAAGACATTGCCAAGGAAGTCAAGAAGCACGCAGCCAAGAAGGTGGTGAAGGGCCTGGACAGGGTCCAGGACGAATATTCCCGCAGATCCTACTCTCGCTTTGAGGAGGAGGATGATGACGATGACTACCCTGCCCCCGCTGATGGCTATTACCGTGGGGAAGGGGCCCAGGACGAGGAGGAAGGTGGCGCATCCAGTGATGCCACCGAGGGCCACGATGAGGATGATGAGATCTACGAGGGGGAATATCAGGGCATCCCCCGGGCAGAGTCCGGGGGGAAAGGCGAGCGTATGGCCGATGGGGCACCGCTGGCTGGAGTGAGGGGAGGCTTGGGCGATGGGGAGGGTCCCCCTGGGGGCCGAGGGGAAGCACAGCGGCAGAAAGAACGGGAAGAACTGGCCCAGCAGTATGAAGCCATCCTCCGGGAGTGTGGCCACGGCCGCTTCCAGTGGACACTCTACTTCGTGCTTGGTCTGGCGCTGATGGCCGATGGTGTTGAGGTCTTTGTGGTGGGCTTCGTGCTGCCCAGCGCTGAGAAAGACATGTGCCTGTCTGACTCCAACAAAGGCATGCTGGGTAAGAAACATGGGGTGGGGGTGGGGCACTCGAGTTCCATTCTGCCCCAAACACTCCATGCTCCTGAGGACTCCTGTCCTCACTGCTGGGCTCCCTAGGGCCCTGCTCTCAAAATGTCTCCAGAGGGCTCAGCATTCCTCTGCACTCTCCCCTCACACACACTCTCCTCTTGGGCTTGAGTCACAGTGAGGTTGTTTGTGCAAAAGGGACCTGGGAGAGGACAGCTGGGCTGAGGCTCAGCCGGTGGTTGGGTGGTAGTCTGCTTACTTAGTTCTGCAGGAGGTGGCCATGGTGGGTGGGACCCCAATTGACTTCAGAGCCTCCCCTCTTGTTATCTTGCTCCCTTTCCCTGATGGAAGGGACAAGAAGTCAGTATTACATGGGAAGGGTCAGTTTGGGGTGGTGGAGATAGGGGAAGAATCCTGGGCCTGCCTGCAGCCCGAGAAGCTCTTGGGCTGTAGCCCTTGGTCAGCCTTGGGAGTCAGGGGCCACCGAGTGGTTTCTGTTGGTCCTGCCTGGTGGGGACCCCGAGGGAGAAAACTCCTAGACTCAGGAAGGATCTCAGTCTTGCTCTGCCACCAAGTTGTCATGAGATCTTGGGCAAGTCTCTTTTCCCTAGGGCTTGGCTTAGGCATGGGTAAAACGTAGAGTTTGGAGTAGGTGATTTTTAAGATCGAGTCCAACTCTGAATTTTTGAAGGAAGTAAGAAACAGGAAAGTTTTAGGACCAGAAGTATTGTAACTACAAGGAGTAAAGGATGGATTTTGTGGGGAGGATTTCCTGGGAGGAGTAAAGGGCTGGCGTTCTTTTCCCAGGGACAGTTAGACACACTCCTGCTACTTTGAGGACCTTAAGGCAGGGAGGATGGAGGGGACCCTGGGTGGGTCTGGGAATCTAGGCAGATCCATCCTCATTCCAGGCAAGCCATAGATGGGGGTATTGTGTGAGTGTGTGTAAGGCAAGAGAGAGAGAAGGAAGAGTGAGCAAGAGGGAGAGAAAGGAGAATTCTGGGGTTCTCCCGTATCTCTATTCCTGCCTTTGAACTGCTGGTCTGCAGAGATGGCCGTCTATCTTTGCCTCCACAATTCACCTTCTCTCACCTGCTCTCACCTCTGGGTAGATTTAGCTTCTTGAAGTCCTTTAAGTCCTTGGTCCATTCTGTTGCTGTTTCAGAGCATTTAATGTTCAGCGAGTGGGAGGATGGGAGTGGGTCTGCTCATGCTCCTCCCGCCTCTGCTTCCTTCCTTCCAGGCCTCATCGTCTACCTGGGCATGATGGTGGGAGCCTTCCTCTGGGGCGGTCTGGCTGATCGGCTGGGCCGGAGACAGTGTCTGCTCATCTCGCTCTCAGTCAACAGCGTCTTCGCCTTTTTCTCATCTTTTGTCCAGGGTTATGGCACTTTCCTCTTTTGCCGCCTCCTTTCTGGGGTTGGGTGAGTGTCCACCTCCTAAGTCTCTGGAGGACAGGACTGTGCTGTGGTCACTGTGATAAGTCTAGGGCCCAGCACAGTGCCAGGCCCACTAGATGCACTTCAATTATGTATGAATTGTACATAATTGAATGAAAAAATGCCTTTCTCCTCCCACCATCTTCAGGCCAGCTTCTCCCTGTCTAGGACACACCTACTGACTGTCCAGAATGCCCATCCATGCCTGGTCCACTCCTGAGTCCTCCACCCCACCTTTTAGTTCCATTCTGAGCGTGACTCCACGAAGAAGCCTAGTGGGTCTCATTCTCACCCCTGGGCACCTATGGACCCTTGAGTTACTCCCTTCCCAGAACCTACATATTTCCTGCATCTGAAGCCTTGGCCTGTCCCTGTATGCACTTCTACCTGTATGTCCTCTCCCCTTGCTTCTAAGCTCTTTCCTGGCCTGCTCCCACATACCTGCCCTCACACTCTTCTTTGCCCATCAGAGTTTTTTTGGGGGGAGGGGGCAACTTTCCTTTTTTCTTTAATTATCTTCCCTCCCTTCCAACTCTACTGTCTTCAAGATTCAATGTTTGTCCATCCCTTCCCTTTCCCTGAGACCTTCTGCCTTGTTCCCAGGGTCCCAAGGATGGGTGGCTGGTGGTGAGGGAGCTTGTAGAGCACTAGGGGGTGAGAAGAAGGAGTATCTTTAGAAAGGCCAGGACAATGAACGGGCCTGTGGGATCCAGAGCACTGGGTCAGGACATCAGGAATGTGGCCATTTTCCAATGCTGAATTCTTGCAATGCCCTCCAGGATTGGAGGGTCCATCCCCATTGTCTTCTCCTATTTCTCGGAGTTCCTGGCCCAGGAGAAGCGTGGGGAGCATTTGAGCTGGCTCTGCATGTTTTGGATGATCGGCGGAGTGTACGCAGCTGCTATGGCCTGGGCCATCATCCCGCACTACGGTGAGCGGCCTGCAGGGCGTGCACCGCAGACTGTCTCCCCACCTCCTATGCTCTCTGTGGTGGGAACCCCCAGCCAACGGCCTTTCTGCTGACTTTGACTGTCCCTGCCAGGGTGGAGCTTTCAGATGGGGTCCGCCTACCAGTTTCACAGCTGGAGGGTCTTTGTCCTGGTCTGCGCCTTTCCTTCTGTGTTTGCCATCGGGGCTCTGACCACACAGCCTGAGAGTCCCCGCTTCTTCCTGGAGGTGACTGGGCTGGGGCTGGGCTGGGGCAGGGCAGCAGGGGCTCCTGTGCTCACACACCACTGTGGGTTTGGTTTGATGCCATTGAGCTGTGTTTCTTCCTCATGGGATCCATACTCTGTTGTACTTTATCTTACTTCCTTTGTATGGAATATATCTCTGGAAGGGTTCTGTGGGTGAAGAAACCAGGGCACCTGTTCAACCATGGGCAGCTTCAAATTTTACAGGCCCTGACTTTACAGCTCCAGAGAAGTTTCTCCCCCCGCCCCCAACTCTCCCCTCCAACTCTATCTTGGTCCAGCACGGTTAGGATGCTGCCCCTTCTTTGACTACATGCTTGCCCAACATCATCATTTGCCTTGTTTTGTTTTCTTTGTCCGTTGTACCAAGGGGTCCCTAGGACCCGTGCTTGTATCTCTCTCTGGGACCTCCCCGCTGGCAACTCTTGCCCAAGTCTGATTATATCTTGCTTGGGGCTCTTTCAGAGTGTGTGATGGATGTGCCCATAGGTCAGGGGTTGGGGGTGGGAGCCTTTCTGTGTTCTATGATTCCAGGAGCCAGGTGGGAGGGGTGGTGTATATGACCCAGGGTCAGGGAGAGGCTAACCTGGATGTGGGGATTCTGTCGGCTTTAGAATGGGAAGCACGATGAGGCCTGGATGGTGCTGAAGCAAGTTCATGACACCAACATGCGAGCCAAGGGGCATCCTGAGCGCGTCTTCTCAGTAAGCCGTAGTCCTGCCCCCAAGTCCTCCAAGCCACTGCATCCCACCCCCACCTGGCCCCTCTCTGGATACCCCCACCTTCCTAGGCATTCCTGATCATGCTCTCTGTCAAGGACATATCTTAGGGTACCCTTTCCACCCCTTCCTCCCATTTCACTACTGCAGGAGAAACTGAGGCACCTGGAAGGGGTTGGGAAATACAGACTAGGTGACTGCTCACCCTTTCTCTTGACCCCAGGTAACCCACATTAAGACGATTCATCAGGAGGATGAGTTGATTGAGATCCAGTCAGACACAGGGACCTGGTACCAGCGCTGGGGGGTCCGGGCATTGAGCCTGGGGGGGCAGGTAATGGGGGATTGGATGGTGGAGAGAAAGAAGGGTGGGAGGGATGGAGAGGAAGGCAAGGCTTGAGCCTGTGTGGGGGTGACGGACAAACTGAAGGCAGGTGGCAGGGCAGGACTTGGGGACATGGGGTGCTAGAAGTTAGTGTGGCCACTGTGTGACTTTGTTCTATTCTGTCTAGGTTTGGGGGAATTTCCTCTCCTGTTTTGGTCCAGAATATCGACGCATCACTCTGATGATGATGGGTGTGTGGTTCACCATGTCGTTCAGGTGAGAAGCTGGGTGGGGTGGGTAGTATGTGGCGGACGTGATGGTGTGTGGGTTGAGAGAGAAGTGGGAAAAATGGAAATGAAGGGGGCAGACAATGAGGGAAGGTGCTGTTTGGAGCCCCTCTGATCCTCCAGCCTGCTCCTCTACTCCATTCATCAATCCAGCAAACTTGTATTACAGGCTGAACAGGGATAAGTTTCTGTTCTGTGCCAGGGGCTGAGCTGGGCTGAACTGGATGTGGTCCCAGTCATCATGGAGTTTACATCTTGGGCAGGGACAGGGAACTAGTGTAAAGCAGTGTGATGAGGGCCACATGGAGGGAAGTACAGAGTGCTCTGGGAGCGCAGGAGAGGGCTTCCCAGGCCAGATCTGAGTCTTGAAGGCTGCATGGGAGTTCAGCTGAGGGTGGGTTGGGAGGATGTTTTAGGCAGAGGGAAGAGCAAATGCCTGGAAGACAAAGAGTATGGTGGGAGGGTTCGAAGAACTACAGCAATTGGGGAAGGAAGGAGTGGAGAGAGGTGAGACTGGAGAGGTGAACAAGGCCCTGATGGGGGCTGCCCCTCAATGTCCCCCTCGTTCCGGACGGCCTCGTTCCAGTCCCCGAGCCCTGTCTGATTCCATCACCTTTGACTCTTCAGTTACTATGGCCTGACTGTCTGGTTTCCCGACATGATCCGCCACCTCCAGGCGGTGGACTACGCAGCCCGCACCAAAGTGTTCCCTGGAGAGCGAGTAGAGCACGTGACTTTTAACTTCACCCTGGAGAATCAGATCCACCGAGGGGGACAGTACTTCAATGACAAGTATGTGGGGACCTTCACACTGTACTCTTCCTTGCCCCTTCGACCCCTTGTTTCTTGTATGAGTCTGGGAGTTTTGAGAGGTATTTCGGGGCCATGATCTGTGGTTTCTCCTCGATGCCGCAGCTTCCCATTGCTTCACTAAGGGAGTGAGCCTTGGGGGAGGAGGCGAGGATGAGGGGAGTGCCTCCCACCATCCTGGTCTTCCAGGTTCATTGGGCTGCGTCTGAAGTCAGTGATCTTCGAGGATTCCCTGTTTGAGGAGTGTTATTTCGAGGATGTCACATCCAGCAACACATTCTTCCGCAACTGCACATTCATCAACACCGTGTTCTACAACACTGGTAAGGCGGAGTGGCCGGTGGCTGCCAGACCAAAGGGTTGGGTGGACCTTGAGGAAGGGTCCAGAGCTCAGGGTTCTCGAGCTGAGCTCTCCGGAGCGTTGGAGGAAAGTGGTATGGGGCCTACTAGTACGCCAATAATTCCAAAAGTCTAATGGGAACTGAACATTTTCCTGTGACAGAATATCTGACAAAAGAATTAAGTTCCTGTGCCTTTGCCTGGAATTAGAACAACTCAATGTGGTAGTAGTAATGCACTTTTGAAGAGGGCAAAAATCATTCAAAACGGTGTTCTTGGGAAAAAAGAAAAGCAATAAAAGAGGTGTTTGGTGGGGAAAAGGTTGGGAATCATTGCATCGGCCCATTTCTTTCACGGTGATTCTCAAACTATACGCACGTGAAATGCTGGCGTTGTAGGCTGGGCTTTCCCGCCCCTAAATGGAGTGCTGGTTGAGCTTCCCCACCTTGCAGGAGAAAGTAATGGATAGGACTTTTAGTGATTTTAAATATTTTTCTCAGTAATTTTCCTTAAACCTATTGTATCACTACTGCTAATACTCAAGAGGGTGGACAAAAAGAATGAACAGGAAGCAGATTCTTGATAAGAAAACTTGGACACGGTCACCCTGTTTCATTCGGTAGCCTACGGACCTTTTCTGCCGTAGAGATTTCTGTGTCCTATGGTGATGTTATCTGATGTTTTGCAATGAGTGCCGACCCCACAAAGGCAGAGCCTGAGCCACAAGCAGTAGTGGCCTCCGCTCTCCTTTGACGTGACTACCTGCCTGTCTTGACCTTCACCCCAGACCTGTTTGAGTACAAGTTTGTGAACAGCCGGCTGGTGAACAGCACGTTCCTGCACAACAAAGAGGGCTGCCAGTTAGATGTGACAGGGACGGGCGAAGGCGCCTACATGGTGTACTTTGTCAGCTTCTTGGGGACCCTGGCTGTGCTTCCTGGGAATATCGTGTCTGCCCTGCTCATGGACAAGATTGGCAGGCTCCGAATGCTTGGTAAGGAGGAGAGGCCGGGTGGTGGTGTCGGAACCGGTTAGGGTGCTGGGGGGAGGGGAGACTGTCAACAGGCTTTTCTCCTCGGTCTGCGGGAGAGCCTAGCCAGAGAAGTTTCTCTCTCTGATGTCTGCTGCTTAGGGGGTGGCTGCAGGGTGGGATAGGGCCTAGGCAGGAAGCTTCTCTGATGGGTAAAGGAGGGAGACGGGACAGCAGGTGGGTCAGGGCACAGGCTTTGAGGTCATAGGTTTTGAATTTCAGCTCCACCACCTACCTTAGGCAAGTTCCTTAACTTTTATGAGCCCAGGTGTCTCATCTAGAAAAGGAATGATGATTGAAACCTGCCTCATAGGGTTGACACATTAGATCAGTGCACGTAAAGCACGTACAGCATTGAGTTGCTTGGCCCATAGCTGGCACTGAAGAAGCGGTTGGTGCCGATATGGATAAGAAGAAAATATAAGGGAGGCTGCGATGAGTGAAAAGCCTTCCTTTTGGGTACCTTGGAAAAGAGTGTCATCCTGGGCGGCCCTGAACACCAGCTGACGGGCCGGGGTGGGTGCTGAGTGGGTTCTATTGTGGCCAGGCTCACACCGCTCTCACCTTTCGTGGTTCCAGCTGGCTCCAGCGTGATGTCCTGTGTCTCCTGCTTCTTCCTGTCTTTTGGGAACAGTGAGTCAGCCATGATCGCTCTGCTCTGCCTTTTTGGGGGGGTCAGCATTGCATCCTGGAACGCGCTGGACGTGTTGACTGTCGAACTCTACCCCTCAGACAAGAGGTACTGGGAGTGTAGTGGGGGCGGGGCGGCAGTGTGAGGGCCCTGAGGGGTGTCTAACCTGTGGCCAGAGGCTGCGCGAAGCCCAGGATGGCTGTGAATTCGGCCCAACCCAAAATTGTAAATTAACTTAAAACATGAGATTTTGTTGTGATTACATGTCACAATGTATTTAATGTGTGGCCCAGGACAACTCTTATTCTTCCAGTGTGGCCCAGAGATGCTAAAAGGTTGGACACCCTGGCCTAGAGGGTAGGGGAGAAGAGGGGTGAGGAAGGGGGCGCTGAATGGGAAAAGCATCTTTAGGGGTAAAAGGATACACATTCCCATTGAGTTCCTCCTCTAAGAGCCGGTTAGCTTTTATATTCATTCCTTGAAATCTTAGCTATTAACCTAATTTTCAGTCTCCTAACTCCTTGCCTGCTCCCAACTCATCTATATTCCCTATGTGCATCCTTCACCTCTCTGACCTCTGTCTTTCCTCTCCCTCTTGGACACTGCCTGTTATCTCGCCTCTACTTCCCCTTGCCCTTACCCCCACAAACCCTCCCACCTTCTTCCTTTGTCTTTCTTCCGGGCTGGCCCATCATGCTGCACTGGGGGACCCCTGAACAGGACCACAGCCTTCGGCTTCCTGAACGCCCTGTGTAAGCTGGCAGCGGTGCTGGGGATCAGCATCTTCACGTCCTTTGTGGGAATCACCAAGGCCGCCCCCATCCTCTTTGCCTCCGCTGCCCTTGCCCTCGGTAGCTCTCTGGCCCTGAAGCTGCCTGAGACCCGGGGGCAGGTGCTGCAGTGAAGGGGGTCTCTGGGGCTTCGGGGTGGCAGGCACACTGTGAGACCAACGACTTCTTCCCTCTCCCTGCCCTTCCATCCTGGCCCCCAGAGCCCTCACTCCCCACGCCCCTGTGTTTGGTGTCTTAGCCTTGTGTGTGTGTGCGTGCATGTGTGTGACTCTGTGGGCAAGGACTCCAGGGAAGGCTCCTTCATCCGGTTTCAGGATGCAGCTCTACTCCCCACCCTTGACTTTGCACAAGAGAAGGCTTGGTCCCACCCTTCTCCCCCAGTGTTAGTAAGGGGGGCCTTTGCTCTTCTTGGCTCCAGGGGCTTCAGAACAGGCTTCCTGCCTTCCCCTTCATTCCCTCTGCCTAAGCCCTGGGGAAATCATGGGCATGTGGTTATGCTAGGGGCTAGAGCTTGCTGTAGACCATGGACCAAAAGAACTTGAACTTGGAGTGGGAAGGGCCTTGAGTGCTCTCTCATGCCTCCTGTTGGATGCTGGGGGAGTAGCAATAAACCTCAGCCCCCTAGCCTCCACTTCCCTCTCAATTTAGGCTATAAGAAGCCTGAATTTTATGAAATGAGCTTTCTGATTCTTATTTATTTATATATTAAGTTCTGAGGCAGCTCATCAGGACTGTGTGTGTGTGACTGTGTGTGAACACTTACGTGTGTGTGTGCGCCATGGGGCGGGGTGTCACTATACTGTCCTAAAATACAAGCCAAGGGTAATTTCTCGGACACACATACAACCCTGCCTTCCATAGTACCTCCTGTCATCTGCTTCTGTGCCGGGCCTGGGAGGGAGGAGCCCTGGGCCAGGCTGGGATGAGAGTACCACACTCTAGGGAGATCTGAGGGCACCTTCCCCCCTCTCAAGAAGCACAGGCCTCCTCTGGAGTGAGAGGCTCCACCCGCTATAGCACAGAAAGTAACAGCACAGCTGCCCTCCCACCCCCGACCTGCCCCCTCACAGGCAGGGAGCAGGGGAGGGAAAGAAACCAGGTATATGGTCAAACCAGCAGATCCAAAAGCACAAGGCACTGGGGCAGGGGCAGGAAGCAGGGGCCCTCCCAGCAACCCATCGAAAGTGGAGAGGTTGGGTAGTAAGCCAGGGACCCCTAATGCAGGGACCAGAGCCTCAGTTTTCCCATCTCACCTTTTCCACACAATAGCCCTGTAGGTTAAACTGCCCCCTACCCCACCCTACTCGATGTGGCTGCTTTCTTTGGTGCACCCCTCCCCACCACTGTAGCTGTGATGTGTTGTAGTTTTTAGCTGTTTGTAAAATGTTAAAAGGAAAACGGTGAAAACAACAAAAAAAGAAAATCCAAATTCACCCTCCTCACGCTGCTGCGTCTGGTGCCCCCACCCTCCTCGGCCACTCCCCACATTCTGTAACACCGAACCAGGTAGTGACTGTTTAACTCTTCGGTGTCTGTGCTCAAAGGACTGCCTTCTCCAGTGCCCAGTGTACGAGTGTGTGCCCTTTCCTCACCCTTCACTTGCTGGACGCAGCCCTCTCCCCTGCACCCCTGGAGGGACCCATCCATCTCTCTTGCTCTCTTGGGGAACCCTAAACCCAATTCTGTTGATGTGAAAAATGACATGAAAAATATTGATGAAAAATAAAAACAACCAATCCTTAAATCCAAAATGGCTACGTCTGCTTCTTTGTCTCTCCACTTATGCACACCCAGCTGTGTTTTGCCTGCTGGAAGGAAAGATGGTGAGACAGAAAAACAACTCCTTTCTCTCCCACCTGAGAGCCAGAGTAGCAGGAGGCATTACACTGAGGTATCCTCAACCCGTCTCTCTATCCTGACCTTCCCATTTCTATACGTGGTGGGCCCGCTCAGTCTCCCAGATTTGAAGACTTGGGGTTATCTCCTACACTCAACAGCAAAAAAGACATACAAATGGCCAACAGGTATACGAAAAAATGCTCCATGTAACTAATAATCAGGGAAATGCAAATAAAAAAACCACGAGGTATTACCTCAAACCTATGAGATGGCTATTACAAAAAAAATCCCAAAAGACAAAAATTGTTGGCAAAGATGTGGAAAAATTGAAATTCTTGCACATTTTTGGTGGGAATGCAAAGTGTTGCAGCTGCTATGGAAAAGAATATGGAGGTTTCTAAAAAAAATTAAAACTAGAACTGCCATATAACCCCGCAGTCCCATTTCCAGGTACTTAATCAAAAGAATTGAAATCAGCGTCTTGGAGCACTATTTACAACAATTAAGATGTGGAAATAAGCTAAATGTCCACTGACAGGTAAATGGATAAAGGAAATGCAGTATATACATGGAATACTATTCAGCCTTTAAAAAAGGTAAATTCTGCAACATGTAACATGGATGAACCATGAGGTAATTACGCCAAGTCAATTCAGTCACAGAAAGAAAAGTACTGCATGGTACTGCCTATATGAGTTATCTAAAATGTCAAATTCATACAATTAAAGAATGGAATGGTGGTTGCCAGAGGCTGGGGCAAGGAAATGGGAGTTCCTAACCAACAGCCTTCAAGTCTCAGTTAAACGTGATGACTAAGCGCCAGAGATCTGCTGTGTGACCTGCACCCGCACTCAGTGACAATGTGTGGTACACTGGCTAGGACGGGATCTGATTTATTCCCACAATAGAACAAAATGTACGAAATTTCAAAATATTTAAAAACCTCAGAAATTAACACAGGAACTTGGAGTAATGTTTCTTGAGAACAGAACCAATTTTCTCCAAATGCTTTCATCTTTCCTTTTTTAAATCCTCGCCTGAAGATATGTTTATTTTAGAGAGAGAGAGAAACATCGATCAGTTGCCCCCTGTATGTGTCCCGACTGGGGATCAAACCCACAACCCAGGTTATGTGCCCTGACTGGGAATCAAACTTGCAACCTTTTTGGTGTGTGGGCGATGCTCCAACCAACTGTGCCACCAGGGCAGGGCTCAATCTTGCTTTCTCCCTCCTCCAAGTTACATCTTACTTATTTATATATATTTTTACATTTAATATTTTTTGTACTAGTTTCAGATGTACAGCACAGTGGCTAAACACATACTTAACAAAGTGTTCCCCTGACATTCCCACTACTCGTGTCTAGAAAGATATAGATTCCACATTCCATTCTTGTGGAGCCAGAATCCTGTTTTTATAAGAGGGGACCCAGAATTTACATTTTAAACAAGCTCCCTTGGCAATTCTTATCTGTGAGGAAATCTAAAAACCACTCTCTGGGGGTTACCCTAAACTCCCCTTTCACTCTTGTTGATCTCTGTTCTAATTAAGCTATTTTCTGATTTTTTATAGATCTCAAATCAACTCCTTCCTTTCCATTATCACAGCTGATCTCTAAGTCAAGTTTCCACTTTTGGTCGTAGCTGATCTGTCTTCAATCTCCTATGCCAACCCACTTAAACACATCAATGCCAGATCAATCTGCCCACAATGTTCTTTAGGATGCTCTTCCTCAAAACTCTTCAATGACTCCCTACTGCCCAACCAGATGCAGTCTAAACTCTTTGGCCATAAATGGTCAAGAAACATGTTAATCAAACTTTTTTTCCTTGGTATTTATTTCCACATTGAGATCATCACAAATTTGCGTATCTAGACATTACTAAAACACTCCTTGGAAATATGACGTCATTTGGAAGTCTCCATCTTATGTATTCATTTCTCCATCTCTATTCATTTCCTAGGTTATCACCTTTTCACTGCTTCAGTGTCTTCTTTTTTTCCATAGATTTTTCTTACAAATTCAAATCCCTTTGGAAACGGACAGGTCTGACACATTCCATCAGTATGCAATTCAAATGTGTCTGCCCCTCCTGTCTTGTCCAGTCAGTCACTGCCCAGTCTAGTCTCTCTCCATGCCTTTGTGAGGGCTCCTCCCCTTGCCTGCCACACTTTTCCTTTAAAGATCCAACTAAGTCACTTCCCCATGAAGCCCTCCCTAACTACCCTAAGCTACAGGTATCTTTCTTCTCTCAAGAGTATTTGTAACACTGATTCAACATGCCATTAATAACACAGCAACACACCTCATATGATAATTTCTTTTAATGTATAGCATTATTTCCAACTCATCAGATTTGGTGGTTCCTTAGTTACAATTTAAAATGAAACGACTACGCAGCTTTTCTTGAATAGTCCAAGGCAAAAGCAGTAGTGATTCTACTCTTTCCTTGGGTTAGCTTTGATCTGAAATGAGTTGCTATTTCCAGAGAATAATGTTTGTGCCGCTTGAATGGGGGCCCAGTAGTCCTTATCCCTTGTAAATATTGGACTATACTGAAGGGAAGGTGGCCCCAGGAGTTCCTCTCACCCAATCCACTGGGCTCCTGGTCCTTGCTCTCTAGGGGTTCAGGAGGTTCCTCGAGTTTTCTTGCTCCCACCCAGGCAAGGGGGGCTTGCGTCCAGTTGAGGGTTCTCCTTCCATTGGGCAGGGGTCCGCGCCTGTATGGCCAGTGCGTGAACCGGCCCAGCTAACTCCTCGGACAGCGCAGCGTGGACCAGCCGGTGCCGCTGCAGGGGGCTCAGTCCCTCGAAGCGAGAGCTCACGACCGCCACGCGGAAATGCGTCTCACTGCCCGGTGGGACCGCGTGGCCGCTGCTCTCGTTACGCAGCTCCAGCACTTCGGGGTTCAGGGCCTGCTCCAACTTCGTGCGAATGGCGGCTTCGATGGGACCTATGATCCCGGATCCCGAGCTGCCCCGGGACAGACAGACGCGGCCGGACATGGAGAATAGACGCCTGAGCAACTGCCCACTCAGCATCGGCTATCGTAGAGACAAGGGCCAGCACAGTGAGAGTCAGGGCTCCAGTCCCGTGAGAACCGCGTCCTCCACCCACCTACCCTAGAGACCAGACACCGAGACCCTGCCCCTTTCCTCTGAGTGACGTGAGGGAGTTTGGCCGCTGCTCGCAGCGGGAGGATTAGAGAAGGCCCGCGCGCGACGCACGCTCGTTAATAAGGGGATTCAAGGAATGGGACCGAGGTTGCAAAAGAAGTATGTGCAACTCCGGGCTTTTGGTTGGGCCAGGGACCCCTCTGAACCCCAAGCTAGGCCCTTTCTACCTTCGGCTCAGCCTTGGCTACAGCAGTCTCAGAACTGGGACACGACTCCTGCGTTCTAGGCGAAATGCAGTTCTGTAGTCCTGAGTGAGGCACGCTGGGAAATGGAGTCCTTGCTACGCCACAGTAGACTGGGCGGGCGCTAGGTGATGACCCGAGGGCTCACGGGAATTGTAGTCTGATTCTTCCGACTCGTAAGCCGTCGGAGACTCGGCAGCAGGGGCATGCAACTCCTCTCCACACACACACACAAAAAAACCCCAAAAAACAAAACAACACAACAACAAAAAACAAAACAGAAACAACAAACAAAAAGCAGGTAGTCCCTGCACAATTGGGATTGGGATTGGGATTACTCGATATATTTTATTGCCCATCATGTAGCCCAACTCCTTTATTTTACCTGTAAGAAAATAGAAGTCCATTCCATTTATTGAGCACATATTGATTGTGCGCAGACCAGTGTGGCAGGCTGGGGCATAAAGCAGACACTGTTCTCACGGAATTTACAGAACACTGGAGAAGATGGACAAGCGAGCAGACGATTGCTAAGTGCTATGATGGGACCAAGAACAGGATGCCAAGGAGGCATGTCACTCAGACTTGGAGGCACAGAGGAAACTTCAAATGGCTAGAGCGAACTAAAGGTATAGAAAGAGAGATGGAGGCAGAGGGAATTCTAGATGTTGTGGCTTCCTTGGGATTCCAATAAAATGAACTAATGAGTGACTACAGAGGGCCGGCATCATTATTATGCTTGTTGCAAAGATAAATGAAAGCTTTGCAAGCAAGGGGTAAGCTCTTTAGGGCCACCTGTAGTCTTTGTTTCTAATAAAAACATAGCCATAATAATATTTATTATTTTAGTGAAGGTTTGTCATGGCTGGATTAAGACTTTCAGAAGCTTTTAAATACCTAGAAATTATGGTGGCCACCTCATGTGTAATTAAAACAAAACAAACAATAGTAAACATTAATCTGTAACATGAAGATTGGGATGCCTGACAAAAGACTCATTCTCCCTACACCCTGTGATTACTTTGATATTTGTTCATTAGAAAAAATTAATTTGTGTTTATTGACCTAAAATTTTCACAAGAGAAATTTATAAATCTTAAGTGTACAGCTTAATGCTACACATGAATGTACACATCAAGATACAGGAAATTTCCAGCACCTTTGAAGGCTCCAGGAAGTCAATACTACCCTGTCATAGTTTCGCCACCATAGATTAATTTTGTCTATTTTTGAACTTCATATAAATAGAATCACATAGTATGAATTCATTAGTGCTGCCTTCTTTTGCACAACATTGTCTGTTAGATTCACCCATCCATGTGGCAGCAATTTCTTCATTTTCATTGTTGTGTAGTATTGTAGGTATGTGCATATACCACGCTCTTGTACATGCTTTTTGTTGAATGCAAATATTCATTTCTGTTTGGGGTACCTCCAGGAGTGGAGTTGCTGGGTCACAGGATAAATCCAATGTTTATTTTTAAAATTACAAATTCATTTAAAGAGTTTTAAGGATGCCCCTGCTTTGTTGGTGCCAAGCACTGTTCTAAACCCAGAGAGTCAGGCTCTAGAATTTGGGATCTTAAATTAAGCTATTCTGGCTCCTAACCCAGTGCTGGGCCTCTCAGATTCTAGGCTCTGCTCTAGGTTCTTTATAGTTACTTTCACTTATGCTAACTACTCTGTTATGGTGTGGTATATTATTTTTATTGAATTGACAAGCTCCTATTATATCTTCCATCATTCTGGCTACCACCGTCTACTATTTATAGTTGGCATTTGGGGAGTGGTTGTTGTAAAGAGAACTATTTTAGAAAAGATGACACTAATTAACTAAGAGTATTGTTTCATTTATTCACGCCAAAAACATTTTAACTACCCTATTAAGAGCCAGATAAACGGACTTAGGGACTCCTGATTCAAAGATGAAGACATGGTATCTCTCTTAAGTTGGTCACAAAAAGGAAATGAGACCAAGGTCAAAGCTCAGTACAGAGTGGTGCTATCACCAGGATGTTAACAAAGAAATCTGAGGCTGTGTGTGTGGAGTCGGGAAAGCCTCATGAAGGAAGAGGTGATATCTGGGCTGAAATTGGAAGGATGTGGAGGATGTTGCAGGTCAGAAGGAGGATGAAGCAATCTAGCTAGAGGCAACTGTATGTACCATGGCAGGGAGCTGTGGAAAGGCCTTGCTCATCCCCTGAATGGTGAGCAGTTCAATATGGAGGAGGCTGGGTGGTGTTGGGGAGAGGTGGAGGGAAAGGGGAAGGGAGAGGATTGTGGTTGAATGGCAGGATGTAGCTGGAGTGCAAAATACATGTTTGATTAACTAGATTGTTTGGGAAGGAACTCAGTTGCCTTTGGTTAAAAATCCCAGAGGTGGTAAGGAAATAAGAAAGATCCAGCCTGATCGTTAGTGATGGTGTACTACTTTTATAAATGGCCTGCTCTGTTTTATTTTTTAACAGCTCTTGTAAGGATGTTGGGAAAGGACCTCTGGGGAGAAATAGATAGCAATTGAGTGTGGGATAAATTGAAGGATATTGGCCTATCGACACTTACCTAGTAAGGTTTTATAGTTGGATGGAATCTGAAGTATTGTCTAAAGTATCTCTGTCTCTCACAGAGGAAGAAAGCAATGCTGTGTAGGTTAAGTGACTTGAGGAAGCCCAGCGTCCAGTCAGTGAAGCAGTATGAACGAAGCGGTAAAGAGTAGTCTTTGACTCAGACAGACCAGCGTTCTAATCATGTCTTAGTAAGTGGCTGTGTGACTTATGGCAAGTCCTTTAACTCTTTATTTGTGAAACAAGCAATTTTATCTACTTCCTGGGTATCCCTCAACATAGGACTTTTCACCTTATAGGAGTTCAGTATATTCTCTTTTCCTTTTACTCTCCCCATCAGCACAGGGTCACTGTAATAGAAGTGAAAAAATGCGTCAGAGCTCAAGAGAGAGGGAAGTCAGCTGGTCTCTCAAGCAGGGCCTTTTTGGGTGCCACAGTTGTGGTGGGCTCCCCACTATCCGGATTCAGACTCTGTATTTCTGAAAATTTGACACTATCAGAACTTCTAGAGTTGGCCGACTTCTTGGGGAGAGACTCACATTAACAGAATACACAAGAAATTTATAAACAGTCCAGAATGCAAATTTGTTAACTTCCAGCAATAGATGCATCTTTTCATAACTGGCTCTCCTCAGTCTCATATCTTTATCTTGCAATAGAATAATCAGAAAGTTGTCAATTGAGCACAGAATCTGAGCTAAGAGAGTTGGAGAGTGTTCAGAAGTAGTTCACCCAGACTGTGAGAAAACTAGGGACCCTCCTGTAACAGCTCAAACCTTTGTGTCTAGCTGACATATATAGTCACTGTTGGAAAAACACAACACATTTTTACTGTAATTGCCCCTTTTAGACTGTAAGTGGACTATATCTTTCTGTTAACACATGTATCTTCTGAAATGATGGTTGGGTGAGAATGATCTTCAGTTATATTCTGCTACTGAGGAAACGCTCCCATCACCTTTGATTGGATTTGAGTGTTTCACAAATCTATACCAGCACTCTTACCAGAGGTGATCTCTACAGAAAGCTGATATTAACTAATTTAACCTCCATTTTCTAGATGCAGCTCATTACTGAGTTCTTTGTACTAGTCTGTATTCTGTATACCCGTAGCCTGATAGGTAGCACGCACTCTATAAAAAGGTGAAGATAAAATAGAACATCAGAAAAGGACTCAAGGAATAGAATTTGTCTATTCTTTTCTCTATAGCATTCCACCTCATGTCTTTACAGGATTCTCAGCAAAGGGTGGAAATGGTGTGTAGGATGTAGAACTCCCAGGGATGGGAAGCTGAGAAGGAAGCAACAGAACTTTCAGGAAAGATTTCTGTGAAAGGCAGGTGGAAGATTAGGAATCTGCAAACAAATCTTCAGGGTCTGCTGCTGATCTAAGAGAGGATGGTGATGAAGCGCTCAAGAGGAGTGTGGAGGAAAAGGCTGAAGAGTTAAAGAAATAACAGGATATGCTGTTGAGATGCAGGGAGTAGATTCCCACTTAGGGACCTGCAAGATTGTTGGTGCAATTCAGGAAAACAGAACAAAGAAAGGAGGGTAGGCATTGTTTGAATAAATTCGCATTTGTTTAGGTTGAGTAGTTGAGTTGAAATAACCAGTGAGCAGTTTGGTGTAAGGCTTGGAGTTTCTGCAACAAGCTTGGATGTTATACCTTGTTAACAGCGTGGAAGTGGGTAAGACTCTTGGGGGAGAATGAACAATGCAAGGGGTCGGGAGGGAGGCAGAGCTCGGATGGACACGCGGGTTTAGGGATGGGCAGAGGACTACGAGCAGGATAAGGCGAGTCGGAGGACATTTTGAAAGCCAAGGGAGAACGTTTGAAGGCGGTATCAGACGCCTCCTGGAGGCCAAGAGGAGGCAGACCAATGTATTGTCGACCTTAGTCACTCTGGATTCCACGGAGCGGAGGCGGGTTGGGGTGGGGCGAAGGCACACTGCAGGCATAACTAAATTGAAGAGAAAGGAAGTTGCCTTAGTAGTATATATTCTTTAGGGGAGTTTGGCAGTGATGAGACAGAAACGGCAGGACTTGGAGGGTAATTTAGGGCTCAAGGAGATAATCGGTCTCCTAATCCCGTACTCCTGAGTGGGAGTAAATGCATCTGCTGGAGGCCCTCTGCAGTCCTTTTGGGTCCTTCTTGGGAATTTCCCTTCCAGCTCTAAACTGGAACAAAACAAAACACCAAACCAAAAAAAATCCAACCTACTACCCTAAACTGAAAAAGTGTCACTCGGAAAAGAAAAGTAGCAAAACAACGTCTTGTTTAAACCTCTTTAAAAATCCTGGCATGCAAATAAAGGGCTTTAATGTAGGTCCCAGCAATTGGTAGGTAGTTAACGGAATCCGTCATTTCCTGGTATTGCCGGATGCAAACGAAAAGTCTGCCTTCTGCTTTCCCACTGGCTATTGGATAGCCAATCGAACTACCTCCCTTTACCCCCTCCCTGTAGCTCTTATAAATTACATCAAATTGGTTATTCTTGACACATCTTTCTCATGGTCAAAGAAGGTGTAACTGCTTTATTTTAGCTGTGATGTCAGCACGCGGAAAGCAGGGAGGCAAAGCTCGCGCCAAGGCCAAGTCGCGGTCGTCCCGCGCAGGCCTCCAGTTCCCGGTGGGCCGAGTGCACCGGCTCCTGCGCAAAGGCAACTATGCCGAGCGGGTGGGGGCTGGCGCGCCCGTGTACATGGCGGCGGTGCTGGAGTATCTGACGGCCGAGATCCTGGAGCTGGCGGGTAACGCCGCCCGAGACAACAAGACGCGCATCATCCCTCGCCATTTGCAGCTAGCCGTGAGGAATGACGAAGAGCTCAACAAGTTACTTGGAGGCGTTACCATTGCCCAGGGCGGCGTCTTGCCCAATATCCAGGCTGTCTTGTTGCCCAAGAAAACGGAGAGTCATAAGCCTGGCAAGAACAAGTAATTGGGTTTGACACCACACCAGTCCCACCCCAAAGGCTCTTTTAAGAGCCACCAAAGTGTCAAGTGAAGGGCTGGTAACAGTTAAGTAGCACTTTATAGCTCTTTTTTGAAAGATTGGGTGGCTCTAAAAAGAGCCTTTGGTCTTTGGTTTACTTTGCCAACATTTATTTACTTTTGGCCTTGTGGCTTTCGGTTTTCTTTGGTAACAGAACGGCCTGGATGTTAGGCAAAACACCACCCTGGGCGATGGTGACTTTGCCCAGCAGCTTGTTAAGCTCTTCGTCGTTGCGAATAGCCAGCTGGAGGTGCCGAGGAATGATGCGCGTCTTCTTGTTGTCTCGAGCGGCGTTACCCGCCAGCTCCAGGATCTCGGCCGTCAGATACTCCAGCACCGCCGCCATGTACACGGGCGCGCCAGCCCCCACCCGCTCGGCGTAGTTGCCTTTGCGCAGGAGCCGGTGCACTCGGCCCACCGGGAACTGGAGGCCTGCGCGAGACGACCGCGACTTAGCCTTAGCACGAGCTTTACCTCCTTGCTTCCCGCGACCTGACATAGCCACAGAATGAAGTTAAAGCCCCTAAAACGCACAATCTTGCAGCCAAACCGGATTGAGAGAGCAGCAATTAGAAAGCCTTTATAAGCTTTCCTAGGGGTGGGGTCAGGAACACGTTTTTCATTGGTCCTAAATTGGCTCCAGAAATGACCAATAAGGTCAAGAGTCGGTGTTGTCACGTAACTATTACTGGAAACGCAAGGTTCCTACATGGACCAATGAAAACGAAAAGCTGCTGGAGCCATAATTTGCATACGGTGGTTATAAAAGGATCAGGCCCGCCTATCACCTTACTTCTATCCTTAGCTAACCCGCGTGTAGTGTTCTGCAATGCCGGAGCCTGCAAAATCCGCTCCTGCGCCCAAAAAGGGTTCTAAAAAGGCGGTTACTAAGGCCCAAAAGAAGGATGGCAAGAAGCGGAAGCGCAGTCGTAAAGAGAGCTATTCCATCTACGTGTACAAGGTGCTCAAGCAAGTGCACCCGGATACTGGCATCTCATCTAAGGCCATGGGCATCATGAACTCTTTCGTCAACGACATCTTCGAGCGCATCGCCGGCGAAGCATCGCGCCTGGCGCATTACAACAAGCGCTCCACCATCACCTCCCGGGAGATCCAGACTGCCGTGCGCCTGCTGCTGCCCGGGGAGCTGGCCAAGCACGCCGTGTCTGAGGGCACCAAGGCGGTCACCAAGTACACCAGCTCCAAATGAGTCCCAATACCGGGACGAGCCGCTCGCACGAGTTGCTGGCTGCTTGACTCTAAAGGCTCTTTTCAGAGCCACCCCTCCTAATCACCACAAAGAGCTGTGCACTAATTTTCCTACTCGCCCAGTACGTTATTTTAGTTGAAGGTCACGGGATACGGTACACGTAGCTTTTTTTTTAAATCTTTGACTATGTTCCTGGCGCATGATTGGCTTTGCTTTTTGAATCCAGGGCACGTCTTTAACCCTTTCCTGTGCTTTCGTTTTCCTTTGATTCGGTAAGAAGTTAGAATCTGCTCCCACTCTCCGTTCTTAGACTGTGGTGTCTTGGTGCCTCTATTGTGTATGTTTCATCGGTATTTTAGGACGAAATGATTATTTAACTTCACATAAGGAAGGACCCCAGCACACAGTTAAGCCCAGGCTCTGCAAACACTGCGTCACAAACCTGAAGAATTTCCCGGAGAGTTGGATAGCTGCTTTGGTGCCGCTCGGTAGTTATGCGCTGCGGTGTGGTCTTCTGGGGACACCAGCGATTCTGGGCACTTAGGGTGGGGCCTACGCTACCAGGTCCCACCCTTTCTCTGGACTACAGTGACATTCAACACCACGGGCCGTTCTGAAATTAACAGATGCTGGTTTCTACTGCTCACTTTGGGGCTTTGATGATTGGATGATTTTTGCATTTAACTTATAACGCTCTGGACTGAGGCTACTTCAAGGTACTGGTCATTTAGGTCCAGGCTCTTAAGTCATCTCTTACATTTCCAAGACATCCACTCAGGAATTTGGGCATGTCTTTCCTTCCTGTCCTGGTCCCTCATGATTTGATCTTCCTCCTCGCAGCCATCAGAAATCGGATCGGTTTATTTTGTTATTGTAGTTTCTATTTTGTTACAGTTTTATCAATCCCTTAACAGAGACTGCTGGTCTGGGTTTCCGTTATGTCGTCACCGTTATTAAGTGCCTGGCACATAGCGGACACTTAAAACACTAGTATTTGTTTTCTTAGCGCATCGCCTAATCACTTCCGTGGATGGATGGGTGCGGTTCATTTCTAGTAGATGTATGTGAAAATAGGATAAAAATGGAAATGTTTTTGGAGCTCCTTCCCTAAGCCTCCGTGGTCACTTCGGGGCAACACCTGGGAGGAGGAGGCCCTTATTAAGATTCTTTTCGCCCCAAAGAGGAGGTGGCAATGGTCTTCTCTGTTACCGTTCTCAGTTTAGTGTCTTGGATTTTCATTGTATTGAGAGCACTGGTCCCTGGAAAGACCCTTTCCCTTTTCTGAGCTGCCCTTGCCCCCACCCCAACCCATATGTGTTCCCCAGGGAGAGGAGGTTTTAACTTACATTTTCCAGTCTCATTTGCTTCTCAGGAGACCATGTAAGACAGACCCTGTATGACAGGCAAGGTTAATAGCCCTTTTATAAATGAGGTTGAGACTGGTCGTGCAGCTGACATTGTCCACCATTTTATCCTCAGATGTGAGGACAACTGCATTTTAGTTTTATTTTGTTGACTCTTTCCAGCCAAGCCTTGATTTTGCTGCTAAAGACACTGATGATCTAATTAGTTACTCAATTCTGCTTTTGACTAAGGAGTCCTGGAGTCTGTTGCAGGGGTTTCATGAATCCAAATGGACACCAGACATTTTCATAGACTTAATAAATATTATGTTTCATGTATATGTGTTTTCAAATGCATGCCGATGGTGCTGTTACTGATAAAGTCACTAGTTAATTTAACATTCTTTTATCTGGAATATATTTAAAAATACATTTAAAATTATGTTATCTGCAGTGTATTTTCTAACTAAATGAAGTTAGCATGAAGAACCACTACTGAGTCTGTGGAAAATCTGGGTGCCTCTAATGTGGAGGATGAATATTTATCCGACATCAACAAACTTCCAGCTGAGAGGTGCACTGAGGCTTGTGTTGTCATGAGGATTTTGTTAATGCTTAGCAATTGAAAAATACATGGCAACAAATAAGCATTATAGACAAAATAGAAGAAAAAAGTACTTATAAAATTTTAAATTAAAAAAATTATTTATTTTTAGAGAGGGGAAAGGGAGGGAGAAAGAGGGAAAGAAACATCAGTGTGTGGTTACCTCTCTCGTCCCCTCCCCTCCCCTCCCCTCCCTTCTCCTCTCTCCCTCTGGATGGCCTGCAACCCAGACATGTGGGAATCGAAGCACATGCAACCCTTTGGTTTGCAGGCCAGCACTCAATCCACTGAGCCACACCAGCCAGGGCTGAAATTTTAGCTAACACCCACAGAGCACTTACTATGTGCCAGCCAGTGTTCTAGATCCTTTACACATATTGATTCATTTAATCCTCACAAGAGCCTCATGAAGTAGTTACCGTTATTATCTACCATTTTATAGATGAGGAGACTGAGGCACAGAGAGGCTTCTGAGAAGCTCTCCACAGAGTAAACTCGTAGTGAAGTGTTGAAGTGCCTTGAGAAAGTAAGGTAACTGTCTGAAAACCTGGGTCTCTCTCTGGATTTGGGGGCGGAATATCTATGGTTTAAAATTAAAGTCAAAAGAAATGTCACCTGCTTTATTCTCTTCAGGATATACCTTGAATATGTATCTATGGTGGTGGCGGTGGTGGCCTTGAGGACGGGATTGTGGGCCTCCCACAGAGGCCACAGCTCAACTCAGTTCAGTTTGTCCTGCAGCGATAGGGCTCCTCAACTGGAATCCCTTCACTAACATTAGAGAACCTCGGTTGCTGGTTATGGGCTCCTCCCGCGCATGGTGTTTACAAGGAAGGAAGTTATGGAGTGAGGGAGAGGGTAGGAGTGACAGAGCTTGGTATTTTAACTCAGAGGGGAGGGACTCCTCCTGAGGAACCTCTGAGCACTTCTTTCTCTTGCTCAAGCATTTGTAAACATTTGCTGCTGTTGGGGTTAATAATAATAATAATTGTTATAATAATTGCTTATACTTACTGAATACCTGTTTTTAAGTTGTTATTATTATTTATTATTATTATTTTGTTTTTTATTTTTGGGTTCTGTGTTCTCTTTAGAGCATCTGTGTACCTGGTCTTCTGCCAGGTGGTTTACATGCCTAATTTATTTTTTACAGACACCATTTAAGACAG
Source organism: Trachops cirrhosus (assembly GCA_028533065.1). NCBI lineage: Eukaryota > Metazoa > Chordata > Mammalia > Chiroptera > Phyllostomidae > Trachops > Trachops cirrhosus. The sequence continues at coordinate 14,270,467 of CM052551.1, read as the reverse complement.
TTCCATTATTATGTCCTTATATTATGATGATGATGATGACAGTTCCATTATTATCATCCTTATATTATGTATAAAGGAGAATGAGTCTTGGAGAGAAGTTAAATACCTTGTTCAGGATCGTTTGGGGAATAAGTCGTGGAACCGCAATCCAACGCACTCTTTGAAAGAGTTTGATATTCAAGGCCCTCAGCAATCTGCTTCTTCCTTGTTTTCTTTTTCTGCTGTAATTAAAATGGTCTATTCATCTTCTAAACCTGTTTGTCCTTTCCCTGGTCTAGACTGAACTGCCTCTTCCTAGCTTGGCCAGAGGTTTCTTTCAAGCCAAAGCTGTATCTTCCAGCTCAAATGACACTTTATATCTCATTCTCTACCATACTCACCTCTACTTCAAAACAGCAACTTCTTACTAAGGTGTAATTGGCATTCAATAAACTACACATGTTTAAACTATAATTTGCTAAGCTTCGACATATATCTGTCCATGAAAACATCACTGCAATCAAAATAATGAACATATCCGTCCCCCCTGCCCGGGAGTTTCCTAGGGTTCTATCGTAATTCTTCCCACCTGCCCCCTTCACCAACATCCTCCTTTGCTCCCATCCCTGTCCTCTGGCAAACACTGGTTGGCTTTATCTAATTATAGAGAGTTTGCATTTTCTAGAATTTTATGTAAATGGAATCATACAGTATGTGTCATTTGTGGCTTCTTTCACTCAGCATAATTATTTTGAGAGTCATTCATATTGTTGCATGTATCAGTTCATTTGTTTTTATTGCTGAGTAGTATTCCATTGTGTGGCTACGCTACAATTGTTAATCCATTCACTTGCTCATGGATAGTTGGGATGTTTCCAGTCCTTCCTCCACTTCTTAATGCTCTCCAATTGTGTCATGGTGGTTGCAGAGATGAACACGATAAACCTCTGTCCTCAATTGGGAAGGACCTCAGATGGGGGATTAAACATATACACAAATATTTATTCTATTCTACTGGGAGAAAGTGGTAGGGTTTCACGTCTGTTTTCCCAGACTCAAAACTTCTCTAGTTCAGTGATTTTCAACAGGTGTGCAACAAGAATTTTTAAAACATGCAATACCTTGATTATTTAGTCAGGAGCACTGACTTCTTTTCCCTTAGACTGTCAAATTAAAAAAGGACAACAGCCAACCGTCTATTGTGAATGAGTCAAAATTATACCTATTTTTTGGTCAGATCTGCAAAAAATATATTTTTTTGGTGTGTCACAGAATTTCAGTAGTTTGTGTGTGTCAGAAGATGAAAAAGGTTGAAAAATCACTGCTCTGATCCATTCCATCCTGCTGCCAGAGTAATCTAAACCGTAGATCCCACCCATCTGCTCACAAGCCTCCAGCGGCCTGCTTCGCTGCCTCGGTTTGGCCGTCACAAGAAAAAAAGGAAAAGAAAAATGTAAAACTTTATCAGTAATGCTTATACCGTAGGGTTTCAAATGTTGTCTGGGGAGCTCTGCTCCTTTAAGAAGGGGACTATAGGGACCACATGGTGGCTAATGAACCCGGCACAGGAAGCAAGCCTGAGGGGCAGCTCTGCTTAGGTTTCAGAAACTGACCCTTAATGGGGAGATTGTCCCTGCGACTAGGCAGACTAGGTTTAACCATTCATTTACTATGTATCTACTAATTTGGTAAATATTTATGGTCTATTAAGCTCTATGAGAAAGGCTCTCTAGGACCCTTCTTCTTCACTGACTCTTATGCATTGTTAGGTATATCATTGTGTCACTCTTTTATTCAGTAATCACCGAATATCTGGTAGATACCAGGCAATCTTCTGGGCAGTGAGGATACAAGGGTAAACAGAATGGTGTGGCTTCTGCCTTCTTGGACTTTTAGTGGCTAGACTTGAAGATGGATATTACACCAGTCACTATAATAAAGTATGACTAAGTGTTAAGATGGGAGAGAGTGTAACTTAACATTGGCGCTGATAATGAAGGCCTTCTGAGGAAGGGACTTTTAGGATGAGATCTAAAGAGCCTGGGAAGAAAGAATGTTCCAGGCAGTGGGTGACATGGGCAAAGGCCTGAAGGAGCGTGAAGGACAACAAGCTCAGGGAGACAGGAGGAACTGCAAGAAGTCTAGTATGTGTCCTTTTGAGTGAGGATTCAAAGGCCAGGGTTTTTGGGTCCCTCAGCCTATCCTGACCACCTACAGATCAGAATCTAGGGCAGAACTGTAAAGATAAATTAATCCTGGAAGAACTGCTGAAACAGAGTGCATGCTTGTTAGAACCTGAGGAAAATGCCATCTGTTGGTCTGGGAAGGAGGGGCGGGGGTGGCGGTGGTAGGGCACACAGGAAGCTTCACAGGCTGAGCTCCGCAGACGAAACAATGTGCCGATGATGCACTAGGGGGAATTTATCTGGAGAGAAGAAAGGGTTTTGCTAAGTCATGGGAGTAGTGGGGAATTTCAGATGTTGGGCAGCCCAGAACAAACTTGTGCAGCTAGAGGAATAGCTAATGAACATGTAATTAAAAACCAGGGAAGATTTATAATTTAGGAATTATAAGGGGGTTACCTTTATAATTTTGTCTTATTTTTTCTGAATAGCTAATTTTTTAAAAAAGATTTTATTTATTTTTAGAAAGGGGAAGGGAGGCGGGGAAACATCAATGTGTGGTTGCCTCTCCAGCACCCCCTACTGGGGACGTGGCCCACAACCCAGGCATGTGCCCTGTTGGGAATTGAAATGGTGACCCTTTGGTTTGCAGGCTGGCACTCAATCCACTGAGCCGCACCAGCCAGGACTTGAGTAGCTAATTATAGAATAAAACTTCTCCATTGTTTGTTCTGGATCAGACAGTATGCCTGCCACTTTGTGAGAATTGTATCTTTGTATATCTCCAAACACTATCACCAAGCAGAGCCTGTTATCCGCATTTTACAGGTGAGATTAAGCATCTTGCCAAAGTTTCGGAGGTAGTAAGAGGCAGAGCCAGGACTCAGACTCAAGCCTGTGGCATTGCACTTAGTCTCTGCTTCTCTGTACTATGACTCATGGGCGTAAGTTTCATTCTGAAGGCAGTGGGGTGGAGGGCATAGAGATCGTAAAGCCTGTGCAGAAGCGACGAGCTCAGCTCTGGCTTGCGGGGAGGTTTTCTCCACTTGATGGTGGTGGAGTCAGGCGGAGAGTGGGTAAGCAGGTAGAGAAGATTCCAGTGAAGCAACAAGGCCCTCAAGCCTGTGCATTATGAACTTCCTGTCACTTCCCCTCTTAGCTTCCAGAATGGGCTCTTTGCTTAGTGTTTTCTGCTTAAGAATACGAACTTTGGAGTCCTAGCACTTTGGTCAGAATCTCTGGCCTTTATGCTCATTAGTTGTGGGAGTTTTTGGCAAAATACTCCAGCTCCCTTGTCTGTAAAATGAGAATGATAAACACCTGCCTGCCTTACAGGGTTGTCATGGTGATTAAAAGAGAGATGAAATACAAAGTACAGTTTGAAGTGACTGAGTTTAATGAACATAAGAGTTATAGGGTGAAATGCTCACTCTCTCTGACTCCATCTTAACTCTAGTCTGCCTTTCCACCATGGCCTTCAGGCAAACAGCTTCTGCTATATAGAGGAATTCTGCTCGAGACTTGAGCTTCTTGGCAAAGATTTGTAGGAGCCTCAAGACGGGACTCAGATGAGCAGGGATCACTGGACCAGGAACAAAGAGATTTTTAGAAATTTTGCATTCTTCCTTAGATACCTGTTGGTGCCCAGATGTCACTTACCTCTTGCCCCACCTTTCACCCTTCGCTTGACATAAAAGAAGCCTGAATTGTGGGCCCTCCTAAGATGAATCTGTGGAAGCTGTAATGCCCCCATCTTCTTGAGCTGCTGCCTTCTTGGTCAATAAAGCTTTCCATACTCCAAACCCTGACGTTTTAAATATTAGCCTTTAGAAGCGGTGGGTCCATGAACCTTGAATGGGTAACAAGTTGTTATCAATATTTCTGAATGTGCACACACCCTCCTTTGGGCATGCCCACTTAAATCTCCTTTTTGAGCAAATTTTCTTTCTCCTAAACCCTAAGAATCCCCAACAAGACTTTCAACCAGGGGAGAAATGGGCAGCGGCATCTTGTACTGCGCTAACCCCCTGAACCCGTCTCCAAGGCCCCCTTTTCTCTGACTTTCCAGTGAGCTGATGGCAGCCCCGCCTTGGATCACAGCTTTCCTGCAGTGTTTCTAGAGAGTCAGAGCAGCCCCACCCAGGCTCTCTCCTGTTGCTTCTTCTATCCTAGGTCCTTCCTCTTTTTACTCTCCCTAGCTTTAATAAATGTACTTTCAAAATAAAAATAAAAATAAAAAAACACAACATTTCTGAACGTCAGTGCCTAATATGGCCCTGTTGATACAATCCTTGCCTCCTTTGGACAGTCTTTCCTGGAGGTACTTATCTCTCTCCAGTTATCCTGCTTCTTGGCGTTCTCTTGATCTATTAGCCCAATGAGTGCTTGCCCATGGTTCTTGCCTTAGCCTTCTTTTCTTCTCCCTGAACCCTGGGTAGATTTTGTCAAATTCCCTGACTTAAGTATGTGCTGAGGGTTTCTCCTGAGTATCTCCAGCTGAGCTCCTTTGCTGAACAGATTAATACCCCTAACTCCTGGTGAATGTGGCCTTCTACATGGATAACAGGAATCTCAACTTCAATGTCAGAAGGGCCTTTATGCATATAATTGGTTCCAAAAGCAATTTTTCCCTGAATTCTCCACCTTAGTGCAATCGTTTGCCATCTCCCGGAGCTGTTCAGGTCAAGGAAAAACCCCCTCTTCTCTTGCATTCTCCAAGTGCCTACATCACCGAATCTTGTCAAATTTACCTTCTATGATGACCTCAAATCAATTATGTAATCTACTTTCACGCCTAGCCACTGCCTCAGCTGAGGCCACCATCAGCTCTGATTAAAGAACCCGAAGTCCAATTAACAATATCATTCCCATGGCAGACTTTTCTTAGGACCAGGCTGGACATGATAGGACTTTTTAAATGAATGTGAGTTGCTCTTTGCTTGATTTTCTTTTCTTTAAGACTTTTCTGAAAGTGGGAAATTACTTATGTACTTGAAACAATTACATTTTGACACTGACATAAAAAACAAGATTATGTACTACTTAACCCTACTTTCAAAGGCATTCCAAAAGTTTCTTATTAAGTCTAGGAAGTTGGGCCTTCACTAGATAGTGGCAAAAATGTCAACTTTGTCCTGTTGCCAAAAAGGTGTCAGAGGTGTTGGTAATACGCCTGTGGCAATTTGAGAATCCCTGAAGGAACTGGAGAATTCCTTATAATCTTCCCAGAATATACTCTCAAGTGAGAACCAGATTTTGTAGCCTACCTAGGCTGTACAGAAGGGCTAAAAAGTTGGAGAGCGAGGGCCTAGGCAATTACCTCACTACTGACTCTGCTCGGTTTTGGGAACTGTGACAATGGTTGCCTGGGGTGTTTTTCTCCAGGGTCAGAAGGTAAAGATTAGGGAACTGCCAGAAACCACCTGAGACCTGTGAACGCTGCCTGATTACGTGGTTGAAGCTGCCTGAAGTGACCTCAGCGGGAACTTTTCTCCTTGTACCCAGATGATGACAATGTCCAGCCAAGGCGGAGCTCCTCCATTTTCCGTGCTTGCGCTGTACGTTGGGCCGAGCCCTTGTCTGTGTGCTGCGGGCTCGTCCCCAAAACTACCCCAACGCGCCGTGATGTGAGCCGCCCACTGGGTTAAGCACTGCAGTCCTTCCCGCTGGGGGAGGCGCGCTGCTTTGGGGATGCTCCCCAGTGCAATCCTCGCTCGTGCTCGTTGGCTTGGGATTGAGGTTCTGCTAACAAAATCAACTTGGCGTGGTGTTTTGGCTGACACCGGTTCGATTGGGGAACAGATTCTATTGCTCTAACATTGTCCGGGGGGCAAATCTCCAAGACGTGGCTGCTGACAGGTTAAGATAGCGGTGTTCTGCCCAGGCCTGGCCCCCTGAGGGGTGAAAGATGTTGGGTCAGATAGGCCGCAGTTACTGAGAAAGTGAGTGTGCACACACCCGTTTGCACTGCCTGGTATTTCCTGGGCTCTGCCTGTGGCCCACAGCGGGCCCAGTGAAGACGAGCAGAGGACGCTTCCGCGGTCCCATGGTCAAGGCCCTGGAAGAGAGATCGATGATGCAGACAAGGCCCTACCCTTAAGGGTCTCATCTTTGACAGTAAACAAGGAAAGACCAGCCAGGGAGGGCCTCCCCTGTCCCACAGTAGCGAGGGACCCGGCCCTAGGCTCCCCAGTGCTCCTGCTTCTCTGCCTTCTTTCACCGCTCCCCTTCCGAACCCTATGACCTTCAACTGTCGTGGCAGGAAGAACGGAGGAGAGGGGCAAAGGCAGGACATAGCCATTTCCACTAAGCGGGGAGACCCCTGAACTGCCTTAGCCATGACAGCATACCTGCAGGCGGTTGTCAAATCTTGGGGCCCCAGGGAGGTCTTGGATATCTTTGGCATTTTGAGTTTTCTCTTTTAAATCTGATTTAGTATCAGTTCAGGGAGTATGGCCCTGAGGAGGAAGGTCCCTGACATGGAACTGCACAAGCTTGGCCACTGATGCTCTCATGCTCTGGAATGTCACGCACTCTTGAGAATTTCAGGCAGCACCTTTGTAAACAAATGTCAATGGGTGAGATGCCCTGCCAGGGTGCTGGCCCCGCCCAGCCCTGAGTTCCCACTGCTTCTGCTTGTAACTCACAAAGTACAGATCCTGAGGATCCCATGGTGCGTTGTGGGTCTGGGTAGGGAATGAGGCTCTGGGCAGAGATCAAGAGGGCCTGTGTTTGCGTCGGGTGCCATCACTGTAACAAAGTGCAGCAGACTGGATGGCTTCAACAAAAGAAACTCATTTTATCACAGTTCTAGAGACTAGATGTCAGAGATCACCATGTCGGTTTAGTTTCTCCCAATGAGGGAAGAGTGGAGACAAGACCAGTCCCCAAATGTCCCTTGAAGATGAGGACGGACAGGAGCTGAGGAGTCCCCAGAAGGGTTCGAGAAATACGATCACCGTCTCCCCCGAGGAGCCCCAGGTTATCCTGGAAGTTGAAGGAGAGCCAATCTGATCGCTTCTTGGGTACAGAAAGCACTTCCTTTGTATCGACCACCA
>CM052551.1:14229909-14262808 GCA_028533065.1 Trachops cirrhosus | reverse complement strand
TGGTGGTCGATACAAAGGAAGTGCTTTCTGTACCCAAGAAGCGATCAGATTGGCTCTCCTTCAACTTCCAGGATAACCTGGGGCTCCTCGGGGGAGACGGTGATCGTATTTCTCGAACCCTTCTGGGGACTCCTCAGCTCCTGTCCGTCCTCATCTTCAAGGGACATTTGGGGACTGGTCTTGTCTCCACTCTTCCCTCTTGGGTTGGTTAGGACAGTCTTCCGTTGTCCCTCCTGCTTGTAATACACACATAGTTTTTTCTGCTGCCACATGCCTGCTATTGAATACCCTAAAAGTTGTTTCCATCCATTTGGAATGGTTGGTCTCTGTCCCTATTGCTAATTTATTGTGGGTTTGAGAGTCATCCAGGAGTTTAGTCGTTGCCTGCCAAAAGCAGCTCCGAGATGATTTCATGAGAAGGAACTTTATTGGAAGACAGCAAATATGGAACACACCAAGAGTGTCATTCAGAGCACTGTGTTCCAAACAGAGCATTTGATCCATCTTTATTGGGGGAAATCATGCAGGTGGACTTGGGCAATCGCAGGTACACGTGGAGACATTCCTGTGCACTCAAGGTAAATGGCATGGCTATACATATCCATGTTTAAAAATGGCAGAACATTTGTGCTTCTAGGAGGAAATTTTGGTATTTTAATCAGTGTAATGAGTTAAGTTCATGAAGTCACCAAGGTCAGCAAAGTTAAAAGCACTAGAAGATGAAATTTTGTTTCTGCTAATTCTAATAGGCCCTAGGATTGCTTTATGGTAGCCTCTTGTAAGATCACAAATTTTGCATTAGATGCAGTCATTCTGCAGAACACTGCTTTTTAGCTCCATACAAAAGTTACAACAGTAGGTACCGCAGCATGAGGCCTACCATAATGATAATTGCTAAGGCAATCAGTATCTTCTCCCATAGGGTGGTCCTGATCCAAACCAGGGCTCAGCCCATTGGTTTATCAGTAAGAATGGGTCAGCTATCAAATTGATTTGTACATGCATATCCTGAAGAGCTGGAGGTAATGTTCTCAGAGTTATCTGATATATACACACACAGTATTCTGTTGTCAAGGTACCTATTCCTCCTTAGGCTCCTGTGTGTGTGTATCTACTGCTATTCTATTTTGGATTACTGCATTTTTCAGGGTTATTTCCATAGTTATGAGTGACATTCCTTTGACGATGTCATTTAAGCAACATTGGTTATAGTTTACTGCCTAACTCTACCAGAGTATGTTTTCTAATCCCAGCTGTGGGGTGAAAATAGCTAACATGATAATGCCAATGGAAGATAGACATAGTGCATCTATTCTGCAAACTGGGATAGTTCATGAAACTGATAGCTGTTCTTTTGCCCACCTTCCTTGTATGTATGCAAGAGAGCTGAGAGAGGAGCTGGTTTATGAAGAACAAGTCCCTGCCATGCCCTGGTTCCTGATCAGCCTGTCCTCATGCAACTGAGGACTCCAAATATTCAAAGTTTAGTTCAAAAGATACTTTTCTGACTGGTCAAAATGGAGCTTCTCTGATTGGTTGGTAAAGATGTTAGTGGTGGGGCAGAATACACTTACACAGCTCTGATTAGATAGAGAAGCCTCAGTCCTATTGCTTTAGATAGGATTCCGTGAACTTCTTTTTGCCTGAGAGATCCCTGTGTAAAAATGACTGCTGGGCTCTGTTTTTTACTTAAATTTGAGGCCAGTTAGCCAGCAGGAAGCCTTCTTACTAGGTATTTTGTTTCTCAGGCTTCACATATTGAACCTCCGTCAGACAGGGTGTTCTTTTAAGTGGTCAACACAGAATAACTGGTTCCAGTATGCAGTAGAAATTCTAACAGTTCTTCGACTTCTAAAGTAACCTGAGTGAGGCTCCTCCGTGGAGATCATCTTATTCCACATAACCTTTTGGCGAGCCCCTTGGCCACATCAATCTTCATATTCAACGGGCATTTGGAGAGTAGTGCTGCCTCCCACCTTCCCTCTGGGGATGAGTGAGCATCCCTCCGCCAGTGCTTACAGTACGGACATTGGTCCTGCCCTAACTTAGGGGCCTGTGGACCTTTCCCAGGGTGGGGCCGGGGTTACTCACTGGAGGCATCTCTCCAAATGTCATCCGGTCCCAAGAATGGCTATTTCGGAAGTAGCAGTCTACTTTTCATTTCTGTGTCTTTCTTCTTTTCATCTGTCCTCTGTTGCTGAGCACGTTAAAGTCTATTTCTATAAATTTGGAAGTGCCCTTTTCCAGTCCTATTGGCAGTTTTTGGAGTGTCCTCCTGTGTCTGGAGCACTTTGAGAAATGAAATAGGTGGCCAGCACTACTTTCCCTCCTTCCCTCTCCACAGTCCAGGGAGTATGTTTTTGAAAGTGAGGCATATAGTAAGCTGGGAAAATTCCTGGGCAAATGGAATGGGGAAGTTGAGACAAGATAATTAAACAAGGCCATGCAAATGGAACAACTTACAGCTAGTGAATTGCAAGACCTTATCTTCCCTAGCAAAGGACACTTGAGAGCAAATGGTTTATGCAAGGACAAAGCCAGTGGCAATTACTATGGTGGCACCATTTGCAAGCAGGCCTATGACCTAATTAAACATGAATGCCATTTTACTCTTCTGAGCTTCTGTCCCCAGGACTGGAAATTACTGGAAAACAAGAATAGAATGTGACTAACTGCCCCTGTGGCTCCAGGCAAGAGATAACACTGGAGCAAACTGCAGCTTATACAAAACCACCCACACTTCCTGTTGCAAAGCCCCCAATAACGCAGGGGCCACACAACAGCAACCAACACCTTCTAACCTTTTATAATCCAATTAATAACCTAATAAAAGCTCAAAGCACTTACCCCTCGGGGCTGCTGCATATCTCTGTACCTAGCCCTTTCCCTCTCTTGGAAAGTAAAATAAAAACTTTGCTCTCTGCATTTTCTTTTCTATGTGAATTCTTTCACAGCCTGCATCACGACCACTCTAACAGTTTATACCTCTCCTCCCCAACCAGAAATTACCTAGTTTAAATCACCCTGGTTAGGAAAATAGAGAACAGAGACCCAATTAATGCCATCTGTGACAGCCAAACGCAAGGGCAGATGAAGTCAGGGGGACAAATAACAAAAACCTGATTATAGCAAGACCCAAGATCAAAGTAAAGCAGTAAAGCTGACCAGAGAATAATCCCAAACTCCCCTATATGCTCATTTTGATACATCAACATCTTAAAAACACACCTGGAAAGCTGATGAATATTCTATTGAAACCCTCCCCTAAGATTCTCCCTGCAGTGGGGGGAAAAATAACCCAGACAAAGCCCTGGTGAGGGCTTGCTCTACAGTATACCCATACCCCTTCTTGGGCATGGACTTTTTACAGCCTCCTAAACCCTAAGGGTTGCCATGGGACCTTCTAGTGGTGGAGACTTAGAAGCCAGCTAATTGGGTGGGGGGGAGTGTCTTGAATGACAAACTTGGAGGGGGTAGATTTTACCCTATGAATAGTGTAGGGGAAAATATTACAGAAGAGAAGCAAGATTAACATATATGTGGAGATGCTCATAAATATTAGTAATCAGAAAAAGGAAAATCACCCTGGCTGGTGTGGCTCAGTAGATTGAGTGCTGGCCTGAGAACCAGAGTCACTGGTTCAATTCCCGGTCAGGGCACATGCCTGGGTTGCAGACCAGGTCCCCACTGGGGGGCACGTGAGAGGCAACCACACATTGATGTTTTCCTCCCTTTCTCCTTCCTTTCCCCTCTCTCTAAAAATAAATAAAATCTTTTAAAAAATTTTTTAAAAAGAAAAGGAAAATCAAAGCAATAATGAGACATCACTTTAAGTTGGATACTCTAGGAAGCATTGGAAAGCCGAATAATTCCAAGGGTTGGCCAGGATGCAGGGCTTATATATGACTGGTGCCCTCCTTGTGGGCTGTGGACTAGGGCAGCTATTCTGAAGAGCAACCTGATGCTTCTTAGGTCAACTAAGTAAACATATCATCAGAACCAGCAGTTGTGCTTCCAGGTATATATCCAAAAGAAATTCCCCCACTGTGAGGGTGGACAGAGAAACTGGTGGATTCATTCCATGGAGAACTCTGCAGCATTAAGTGGATTAAGTGGGATTTAAATAACGTATAAAAATGGGAGTAACTGCAAGAACTTTGTCAGTGGAGAAATGAAACCAAACAACAAACACCAAATCTAAACTCTCAACCAATTATATTACCTTTTTTTTTTAACAGCAAAATTGCCTTACTGACAATTAGGTATGTGGGAAAAATCCTTGCAGCAAAGATGCTTATGGTGAAAATAGTGGACAGTAATCAATCACATCAGCTGGGAGTCTATTTGGTTCTTTAAGATGACTACATTTTTCTTGTCTAATCCTGAAAACGCTGGCCCTGCCAAGCTGTTTATACCTCATCTTTACCTTTATTGTCTGCCTTTATTTCTACATTCTGGCTATATTCTCCCTCCTTCCACAGCGGTTAGAGAGTCTATAAGAATTAGATTGTGTGAAACAGGCATCAAATGTGGTTTTTATGTCAGGTCCCAGCTTCAGTCTTCCACACAGACCTCCTTTGATTCTTAAAACATTCCTGCAATCTAAGGAGAAATTCTCAGTAACATTAAGATGAAAAAATCGAACTTTGATAAAGCTAGAATTTGCCATGGTTCATATAGCCTAGAGTATCTATCTATCTATCTATCTATCTATCTATCTATCTATCTATCTATCATCATTTATCATCTCTCTACCTATCTATCTATCAGTCCATCTGCCTACCTATTATCCTCTGATCATTTTGGAGGAAATTACACATGTTTATTTTAAGCAATTCAAACAATTTAGAAATGCTAAATGAATATAACAAAAACCAACATCTATACATCATTCTTAAATTTCTGTGAACATGTTTTCTGATAATTCTCTTACATCCATACATATTTATACATACTAGTAACATTCTGCATATATAATACTTCTTTGGGCTCCAGTAGAGAGATAACATGTACATTAAGAGCTAGAATATAAAGTTCAGAGTGAAAGGTTGCAAAAAAAAGAAAATAAGAATGTAGTGGGTGACTCAGGAGCATCTAAGCCTGGGTGCCTGGGAGGATAGCGCCCCTATGCAGAGAAGTGGGGAGCCTGGAAAGAAAAGGTAAGACTTTAGACTAGTCAATCATGAGATCTGATCACTTAGTGGGACACTTAAGTGCCTCTGTTACCCTGGCAATGGAGGTAGACCCTCAGAGTAAATTCTATATGATCATTTACATACATCCTAGTGGTAGTTCTGATTTCACCCAAGGAGGGAAGAGATGGCAGGTCAGGAGTGGCTTTTGGAGAGCCCCTGTGCCACTTGGGTGGAAGTGAGAAGGAAGTTATTTTGTTAGCAAAGTGATAAAATAGTATTATATTCCTTATTGTCACAGATGGTTAAAAAAATTTTTTAAACAGCCATTTATTAATGCAAAAAGATGCATAATGCATATTCTGTAATTTGGCAATATTCAGAGGTCGTATACAGTAAATAGAGGGTCCAGTTAACCCATTTCATAGTAGTATTCAGTGGAGTAGCAGGATGGGAACGAGGCCACTGTTGATATTACTGTAAAGAACATGTATAATTATTGGTTTAAGGACAAGATCTTGGAGTAATTTAAGAGAAAAAAGAAACATAGCTATTGATTACAAAATTCAATACTATTAAAAATACAGACCAATAATATTCTGTAAGACAAGCCGACTACAGTTTTTATTCATACATCTTTTTTGTTTACCCTAAATACTTGGAGAAAATCAGCTTTTACCTTTTTCCTCTTGTAATATTTTGTACTACAGCAAACTTACTAGGCTCATTTACCTAATTCTTGTTTCCATTAAAGAAAACAAAATTCAACATTATGGTGAACAAATATAGGGTAGTATATACTCAGATTCTAAATACTTTTGTTTCATTTAAAGAAAAAAGTGTTACTCAGATCAATGGTTCTCAGATCTTACAATGTGTATCAGAATCACCTGGACGGTTTGTTAAAACACAGATTGATAGGCTTTACCCGCCAGAGTTCCTCTCATTCAGTAGGTATGGGGTGGGTCCAAGATGTAGTTCTAACAAGTTCCCAGGTGATCTGACGCTCCTAGCTAGATTATAGGTCACACTTAGAACCATTAGTTTAGCCAGTGGATAGTTTTCCCTCCACTCCTCCCATTATTCTCTGCTTTCTCTTCAAATCTTTAATATGTCCTTCTCCAGAGTATCTCAGTGCAGCTCAGATATATTCAATCTACATTGCCTTTAAAGTTTAAAAAAATCATAGTGACATTTGCAATAGAAATGCTATCAGTTGCAACTGAGATTTTAATTGAAAGGGAAAATGAAACATCTTTAACACCTAATCCTCTGATTTATTTCTCACCTGGAGCTCTTCACAAACATTGTTCTTGCTGCTCTTTCGCTGGTCCTCCTCCTCCCTCTCGCCTTTACTCAGTAGGACGCCTGGCATTCTGCTCCTTATTCAAAGCCTGACACAAGCCCCACCTCCACAGCCATACTTTCCCACTTCTCAGGAGCCAGTGACTTCTGTCGTTACTATATTCTATTGGAGGGATTCCTATAGTAATTCTTGCCTATATTTGTTTATTTAATGTTCAAAATTTTGTATTGTTTTCTGCATTTCTTTTTCTTTAAGATCTTATTTATTTTTAGAGAGGAGAAGTGCGGGAGAAAAAGAGAGAAATATCAATGTGTGGTTGCCTCTTGAGCACACCTACCCTGGCCCACAACCCAGGCATGTGCCCTGAATGGGAACTGAACCTACGACACTTTGGTTCACAGGTCAGCACTCAATCCACTGAGCCACATCAGCCAGGGCTGTTTTCTAGATTTATCATACTAAATATAAGACACCATGTGGTATTCAACCATTGTGTAAATATGTATGTATATATTTTATTTATGATTTTTCTTCTCCATTCTGATAAGCTCCTAGAGGACCAGTCACATCCTTTGACTTGCCGACATCTCCATTAAACACCATGTTTTAAACCTAGTTCACCTTCAAATGTTTGGTTCTGAGAACAGCCAAGTACAGAGGAACAGCTGGCTTTTCTTTGGGGAGCTGACATAATTTCTTTTTTCTCTCAGCTACTATATAGCCAAACTTAGCTGTAAAATTATAAGCGTAGAATGCTGAAAACATTTTACTTGAAAATGTAATAGCTAATAAACTATAATTAGGCTTAAGGATTAGTGGTGTAGACCTACCACATTTCAAGAAAATATAGAAGTGGTAGTACAAAGAATGACACTTCATTCTGTACTGTGCAGATACAGAATAATTTATTTGCTTTTGCCTCACCAATGATTAAATTGTGCTTTCTATATTGATGGTGGTGTTCCTGAGGCCTCTGTCCTAACTACAACAGCCCCTATCAGGAAAGTTACACATCTGAATTGTTGCTTGAAGATTTGCTTTCAAGACATTAAGATTATTTTGTTTCGTTATTATAGCACATTATTTCTGCATCTCCATCTTTGCAATGTTGCAATGTTGTCACTGAAAGACAGTATCTCATAGGTCCTTGACTAAATTTTCTTGAATGTAGTACTAAGAACCAAAATCTAAAACATATAAGGTACAGAACATCCCTGTGAAGAGACTTTTTATTGAACACCAAAAATAGGAAGCCAAGAATACTTTCTACACACTGGCCAGGCAACTGCCATTTTACAACTGCGCTAAAGAACTCATCTTGACCTAACATACAGGATGGGGCAAACGTAGGTTCATCCTGTATTCGGATGTTTGAACGGTTGTAACTGGATTTGATGACTTTGCAAGTACTCCTGCATCTTTTCCAGTGAGCCCATCACAATACTGTATCCTATGTTCAGGCCCTTAGAGCCACCTGGCTCACCCCTTCACTTAAGAGCTGTAAGTGAAGCCCAGGTTACAAGACTCACAAAACGATCAAGAGGCAGGACTGCCATATAGATTATAAACCTATGGCTGCTTTCCCACTTTGCTTAAATGTAGCAAAACTAGAGATTGAGGGTCAATTGATCTCTCCTGGTTTTCATTTTCCACAGCCTAGTTTAACAAGTGTTAACACACTAAGAAACAACCTAAAATACTGCTTCAATCTGGAGCATTAAATTTAGGGTTTTAAAGCTGAAAAAATGAAAGGGAGCTCCTGGAACTTAACCAGTGTCATAGGCAGCACTATACGAACACACCTCTGCCACTAAATCCCAAATACAATCGCCTACACTGTGACCACAGGTGTACAGCTCCTTTAAAACCCATATGGGTGGCCCTAAAAAGGGCCTTTGGGATTGTTACCACGTTTTAGGATTCACTAGACTTAACCTCCGAAGCCATACAAGGTGCGTCCCTGTCGCTTCAGGGCGTACACCACGTCCATGGCAGTGACCGTCTTGCGCTTGGCATGCTCCGTGTAGGTCACCGCGTCCCGGATAACGTTCTCCAGAAACACCTTCAGCACGCCCCGGGTCTCCTCGTAAATGAGACCCGAGATGCGCTTCACTCCCCCTCGTCGAGCAAGTCGGCGGATGGCGGGCTTGGTGATACCCTGGATATTGTCTCGCAAAACTTTGCGATGACGCTTGGCGCCACCTTTGCCCAAACCCTTTCCTCCCTTGCCTCTCCCAGACATGATAACCACAACCTGAGAACAGAACTCAGTGCCCGAGCGGCCAGCTCGGCCCCTGATATATGAGACCATCGGACCGGATTGAAAACCTCAAGCACATGGGCGGGAAGCGATAGAAATCGTCCCCGCCCAACTGCAGTTTCTCATTTCGTTGCTCACGTATCCTATTCCTTCCCCGCTCCACACACTGCCCTCTAGCGGACCCTGTCTGCCACAGCCAGGTCCCAAGCCGGGGCTTCTGGATTCCTCAGCTGCTTTCCTTAGGTTCTCGGCACCTGGATGCTCCCGGGAGACATTCAATTCAGGCGAAGAGGAAAGGTCTTTCTCAGAGAGACCAGAAGGCAAACAGAGTCCAGAGAAGGAAAGGAGACGAGAACGCCAGCGCCATGTCTGATCCCAGGCTTAATCCTAGAGGATCTTAGGCTTCATACTGGCGACAGGAAAGGGCTACAAGCAGTTGTGGTCATTAGACTGACAGACGAACTAGGTGATCTCCAGAGCGTCACCCGGGGTGTCGGGGAAGGGAGGAGAGGGAGGTCGCCCTGGCGTTCGAGTCTAGTCTCTATTGTGGTGGTATGAGGCTTGGGATTTCACCTCACCCGGGAGAAATGAGATCCTAGGAAAATTGGTCACATTATATTGCCAAACCTTCTCGTGGAGGTCAGTGAATCCACTGCACTGTAGTCCAAACTTCTAGTGACAGAAGAATAGATAAAGAAGATTCAACAATATTATGTAACTCTTTCTAGAGCTTCTATAACCGACTCTTTTCAGCCAGGATTTTGTTTTCAGATTGAGGCCCCACACAGAGCCCAAAAGTTTGCTGAAATGGGCTTCGCAAGAGGAAGGACACCTGTTCCGCCGCATTGAGTCATTACCAGAAACTGCCCGGTGAAGTTGATCGGGATCCTCACTGATACAATGTTCATTACCAGGGCCTTCTGTAGGCAAATCCATGAGAAGATGTGATTTCTCCGTCATAAAGAAGTAGAGTTTTTCTGAGAAAGGATTATTTTATTTCACTTATTTATTTAAACATCTTACATGCCTTCTTTCATCTCTCATTTGGCTCTAACTACCTTCTGTACGCCAATGTATAGTAGTGAATTTCAAATCAGTATTTTTATCCAGATTTCTAGGCTTCAGATCTGTACATCCATCCTGGCGGTTGCTCTTCACTCATTTTAAACTCAAAACTCAAACTCTCCAAAGTCAAAATTTAAAATGAAAATCTCTAAGGTGCAACTGCCATGGGGGCTGAGAGGATTTATTCCCGCACCCCTGCCCCTGTTCTCTGTCTGTCCACTGAATGATGCCACTGTGCAGCACATGTTTAAAACAACACCTTGAAATTCACGGATGTTGAAGGGTAGTAGAAGATGCCACCCCAAAATAAGACTAGGAGTTCAAAATGCTGCTTTGGTGTATTGATTTTTTTGAGCCATAGGTACTTGAAAAAACAAATGCCAGGACAGACTTTGAACTTCCCTTATCTGCCTAAAGACAGATTCCGCCCCCCGCCAAAAAAACAACTCAATTGCCTGGGCTGAAGAATTAAACTGACATAGGACTAATCAAAAGGAATAAAGCATACACATTTTAATGTTTGTATTTGTGCATGGTAGCCTTCAGAAGGAAATTAAGACCTGAAGAGCCCATTGGGCCCCAAAGTGTGTACATCCCTTTTAAAACAAAACCATGATTCTGAGGCTGGGGCTGGGGCTGGGACAGCAAATAGTGGGACAATGACTAGGATACATATGGGGGGAAGTCATAGAAGATACGGGTTATTTTAGTAGGTTGTTTGTACAGCTCCATTTTGATGTCGATTCTGTGTCTCCGATGTAATGAATATTCTCTTCCTGGTACTGGAGGGGTATCTCTCCAGTGGGAGATTTTATGAGCTACTTTTAGATAAAAGGGGCAGGTCAGAGAGCCCTTCCTGCACGAGCTGTTTCTCAAGTTCCTTCAGCTCAAAATCAATTTACCAAAGTGGCATGTTTGGGGGGAGCATGTTCTGCACGCCATTAAACTCGTAGCTGCTATAGGGAAGGTGAAATTTCACTTCTGCTGTTAGAGTTTTTGGCTGGGCCTGAGAATTAAATTGACAGGAGACATTAACAGGGGGAAGCATACGCATTTACGTACTGTAAATTTGACTTGCTATGGGAGCCCTCATAAAGAACTGAAGGATCGAAGACGCGGTTAGAGCTGAACACTTACGTACTGAATTGGACAGACTAGTCAATTGGGAAAATGTAACACGACAACGGGGTTTGGATTGGTGCATTAACAGTGGAAAAGTGACCAGAAAGATAAGGGTTAGTTTAACGAGATTTGTTTGAGGTTTCTCTCAGCTTTGCACCTGCTGTTTTTCAAGTGTCTGTAGCTCACAATAATCCTTATGCCCAAATGGCATCTTTTAGGTATGTCAATATTCTGCCACTGATGGGGTATAGGACACACTACCCCAAAATATGGCCCTTTAGTGTATTATATATTTTAATATGGCCTTCCATATTAAAGTGGTCTTCCCATGGACTTTCTCCCCTGAAACAGGTCATAAAACCCTCTTATGTGAGATGCCCTCCTTAGATCCAGAGGAAAGGAGCATTCCTATCTTTAAACGCAAAGGGACACACAGAAGGATCCTAACAGGCCTCGCTGTTTCCCCCAGGTTACTATATTTACCTCATGCTCTGTAACCCGCCTAATTTTTACACTGCCCATGCTTCATTAAACCTAGCTTAAACATACTCAGGTATAACTTCATTTCTTCATTTCTCAGATCTTCATTTCTTTATGAACATTTCTGGGTCATGTGAAACATATGCAGTAAGTTTGTGTGTTTTTCTCCTGTTAATCTGTCTTTGGCAGTTTAATTTTCAGATCCAGCCAGGGACCCTGAGAGGGCGGAGGAAAACTTTCTCCCTCTCTTCTACCCTCCCCTCACTGTATATACAGGCAGTAGTGTTTTAAGTAAAGGGGAAGTTTTTAATCCAATGAGCAGTATGTTAAGGGAATGAACTGTCTCAGAATGGGATAATAAAAGAAGCTCAAATCCTATGGCTTCTCAATTTGGCCCAGGGCTGCAGGCCACTCAAGACAAAAGGGAATCGGGCATCTGGTCTCCTCTTGATGTTATCTGAAGCCCTGGGGGTCCTTGAATCAAAGAGTAAATACAAACTGTCTTCCTGGAACACATATTTTAATTCAGGCCATTACTTTTGTATTAACAACAAACCTATCAACATATAAAACATTAGGAGCCTAATAATTCACCTGTAAAACATTTTCTTTTGCCTGCTTATTTCCTATGGTAACTTTGAACCTTCTCAGGCCTGTGTTTCCCTCCTCGTAGTGCTGAATAATAAAATTTCAGTGCCTAATCTTGAAACTGCTGATTCTTATTAATCATGGCGAAAGAAACTTCAGAAGTATTAGGAAAAAATATTCCCTCTTCCCCACAGCCGCAGCAAAGCAAAGGTTCTTCTGCATTATAAACTTGCTTCTGATAAAGTAGTTATTGAGAAATTTCACTGGAATAGCACTATATTTACCAATGTGGAGACTAGGTGAAAGTGAACTAACATGGACCTGAATTGTTATTACAAGTGATTTCTAAGGGAACCATACATCACAGGTTGTTATATTTTGAAAAGTGTTACCTGTGTGACAGTATGGTGAAAAGCTAGGAAAATTCCTGAGCAAATAGAATAGGGAAACTGAGATAAGAAAAGTAAACAAGGCCAAACAGTTTAAGCAACTTATAGCCAGCTGGTGAATTGCAAGACCTTCTCTCCCCTAACCAAGGATACTTGGTAGTGAATGGTTTATATCTTTCCTCCCTAGCCAGAGAACACCTAGCTGAAATCTCTCTGGTCTGGGAAAAGAGAGAACAGAGACCCAGTTAATGTCATTTGTACCAGTTAAAACCAAGGACAGATGAAGTCAGGGAAACAAATAACAAAAACACCATTAAAAGCCAGACAGACCCAAGATAAAAGTAAAACAGTATAACAGACCAAAGAATATTCCCACACCCCTGTATGTGCTCATTTTGACACATCAGCATGAAAAATGCACCTGAAAAGCTAGTGAATGTTCTGCTGACAGCTTAGCCTACGATTCCCACCCACAGAATAAAAGATACAAAGCTCTCAGGACAAAGACTCCGGGCGGCTAGCTGTAGAGCACGCCCCTGCCCCATCCTGGGCATGAACTTTTTAGTTCCTCCTAAACTCCCAGGGTCCCCAGGAGAGTTGCAGCCAGGGGATCCCCGGGCAGCCACAGCTGGACCTGGGCTTACCCCGGATCCTGTCTCCGAGCCCCCTTGTTTTCTCTCACCTCCCTGTGAGCTAAAAGCAGCCCTGCTGGCTCACCACACCTTTCCTGTACTGTCTCTAGGGAGCCAAAGCAGAGCTCCACCTCGGCTCTCTCCTGTTACTTCTACCCTAAGTCCTTCCTTTGTTTGGCTGTCCCAGCCTTAATAAATGTGCTCTCAAAATCACCTGGACTCCTGTCGTGAAATCTTTCCTACACAAGGTCAAGAACTCACACACTACAGGCCGGCCTGAGGCAGACCCGCTCCAGGCTTGTCCCTGTCCGGTAACACATATACCTCTTAGAAGCTGACTATTCTGGTTGATTATTGTATTTGATTTATTGCCCTGGAATTAATATTTAAGTTTGCTTCTCTTTTCTGAGAAGTAAAAATTCTTATACAATTTCTTTATTAAGCCAGAGAAAGAGTCTTGGAATTTTCTTTTCTATGTTCTAAAGGTAAAATAAATCCCATGACTTTTGGATTCTATATGAATACAGAGCTTGAGAATCTTTTTTTGCATATAAAGTGCATACATAGCCAACAGTGCATACATTAAAAAAAAGAGCAATACCCACCCCCACCCCACAAACAAACAGACCCAGAAAACATTGCAAAGAAATGTGACATTGGGGCGAGCTGCTTTGGGCTGTCATCTAGATGCCATAATTTTTTTCTGATTGGAATAGTTCAGTGGAAGAAGTCTGAGAAACATTAAGTGATGTGATTACATGACAGGAAAGTTCATCAGAGTTTTAAAAGGTACCCCAAGTCTGATGAAACTGGAAATCCATTATCATTTCATTCTCTTTAGAATATTATGCAGGTCTGGTTACTATCTGAGACAAGCCATAATTTCTCTGAGGCTCAGTTTCTTTATCTGTAAAATGAGGAAAATAACATCTATTTCACAGAGTTGTGATTAAATGTGATGGCGTTAGAGAAGAATTTGAAAATACTGATTCGTGCTCTATACATGCTAGGCATTGTTACAAACCACCATAGGAAGGTGTAACAGCTATTCACATCAGGTGTACTTTTGCAAGACATTTGAGATCTTTCCCCTAGAATAGGAGATTGCTGCTGCCCCAGGGGCTCTTGGAGATACAAAGACACCAAATTGCTACATTGTATTTAGTGTTCAGGAAATTCCCCCACAATCACTTATTTCACTTTGACTTATGTGGGAAGATAATCATCCATATTGACATCAAGGTTAAATTGTCAGCTTTTTTTGCTTGCTTTTGTTCTCAGGTTTGAGTTTTTACAAGGTTTGGATTCAGTGCTCTTTCAATAAAATAGGCAGCTGTTTCAAAGTTTTATATTTATTACAACTTTAAGCATTGGTAACCTTACATGAGTGCTATTTTATGACATGCAATTTTCTGAGCAATACTTCAAAGCATATGAAATAATGAAAAGGTTTTTGATCTTCAATTTCCTTGTAGAGAAAGCTTTTAAGCATTAGGAAACGCCTTAGTGAAGGACATATGCTGGCAATTTAGTAATCCATGAATACTTTGCTTTGAATCTGTAACTTTTAGTCTGACTGAAGTGTAATTGGACTATTTAGAAACTTCACCATTGTAAGGGAGGAATTAATACTTCTGGTCTTATCTTCCTTGATTTGGTTTCATCTGTAAAACCTACATAGTCATTCAAATGGATTGAGGAGGAAATGGCATTCCAGCGGGAAAAGGCTACAGAAAGGCAGAAGACTCCACTCTGCAAGTTCCACCAGGTCAGCATAGGCCTTGCACGGATTCTGAAGTCAGGTAAATGCAAATTAAACTTTTGGTTCCTTCCATTAAGTATTGTTTTGCTGAACCTGTCATAATGCACTTAACGCAGTGTCAGGCACTGAATAAATATTAACCATGGGAAAGAAGTTACAGTAACTCATGGCTGGAAATACAGGCTGCAACCTAGTCCATGGGAGGGCATGCTTGTATTTCTAAGAGACCCGTTAAAATATAAGCTCCAAATATGCAAAAGCACTTTGTAATGTGCTCTTATAAGAATTACACCAATTTAGCCCTGGCTGGTATAGCTCAGTTGATTGAGTGTGGGCCTGTGAACCAGAGGGTCGCTGGTTTGATTCCCACTCAGGGCACAGGCCTGGGTTGCAGGCCAGGTCCCTGTAGGAGACGTGTGAGACGTAACCACACATTGATATTTCCCTCCCCCTCTTTCTCTTTCCCTTCCATTCTCTAAAAATAAATAAATAAAACCTAAAAAAAAAGAATGACGCCAATTTAAAGGTAAGACCTTTTTATAAACAGTAGTGTAACAATCTTCTAAGGATTGAATTCCTTAGGATTGAATTCTAGCCAATGAGATCACAGTTGTGAAAATTCCTAGTAGCTTTCTGGACCAATCAAGGCGAGGTTATGTGTATAAATACGCCTGTCTAAAACACGTAGAATAAAAGCGGCGGCGGCACCATGGCGCGGACTAAGCAGACTGCGCGCAAGTCCACCGGTGGTAAGGCCCCGCGGAAGCAGCTGGCCACTAAAGCGGCTCGCAAGAGCGCGCCGGCCACGGGCGGCGTCAAGAAGCCGCATCGCTACCGCCCGGGCACCGTGGCGCTGCGCGAGATCCGGCGCTACCAGAAGTCAACTGAGCTGCTGATCCGCAAGCTCCCCTTCCAGCGCCTGGTCCGCGAGATCGCGCAGGATTTCAAGACTGACCTGCGATTCCAGAGCTCTGCGGTGATGGCGCTGCAGGAGGCGAGTGAGGCCTACCTGGTGGGGCTCTTCGAAGACACCAATCTGTGCGCCATCCATGCCAAGCGCGTGACCATCATGCCTAAAGATATCCAGCTGGCTCGCCGTATCCGCGGGGAGCGGGCTTAAAGCATACCGGTTTAAACAAACATCCAAAGGCTCTTTTCAGAGCCACCCACGTTTTCTTGAAAAGTGCTGTACAGGGCTTTGTTATGCCGTATCATATCATACCAGTGTTGTGGGTAACGGTCCGTTTATCAAGATCCTCATTTGGTTTTACAAGTAACATTTTCAAGGTTGCTACCTCAAAATGTTAGTGTAAATAGGAATGCAGAAGTTGACATCTCTTAGCGAGAGTAGTTTAGGATTGTCTAGGTTTTCAATGTAGTTTCTGGAGCCATGCTGAGTGTTAGCCTAAGATCTGTTTGTACTTGTAATGAGTTCCTAGATGTGTAAGATCCCGAAGACGGGCGTGAGTAGAGACAAGTTACTTAAAAAAATTACTAAGCCTTTTGTTGGTTGCTTTAGAAGTATATAAATCCAATTTTTACTTTAGTATATTCCTCACTGCATAATACAGGTGGCGCAAACCAGAAAGGGAGCTTCAGGGAAATAATACCTGGAAGTTTAAAATAAAATGCGCAGAGCAAAACTGCAAGAATAAGATACTTAACGTGTCTAGCCAGCGCTGTAGATCTCTTTCATACATTAGTCTACCTGGAAAGTGAAAGCCAACAGCAAACAAGACCCCTAAACTAGAAACTTATCACTTGACATAATTTACCGGCTAGTGTGAAATGGGGTATTTTGATTGGCTAACAAGACTTTTGTTCTAATGGCCACTGAAGGAGAGCGAGCAGTATCTTATTTACATGGGCTCCACCTCTATGACGCCACTGTTGGTAATCAACCAATGAAAACTCAGTACTGTGCGAGTCTTCATTTGCATGTAGGCTCTATAAGAAGCGCGCAGCTAACTCCGTTGTACTCGCGGTTGGTTCTATTGGTGAGTGGTGTTATTTCTCGCGAAAATGCCGGATCCTGCGAAATCTGCTCCTGCTCCTAAGAAGGGCTCTAAAAAAGCTGTTACGAAAGTACAGAAGAAGGATGGGAAGAAACGCAAACGTAGCCGAAAGGAGAGTTACTCTGTGTACGTGTATAAAGTGCTGAAGCAAGTTCATCCGGACACTGGCATCTCGTCTAAGGCTATGGGCATCATGAACTCCTTCGTCAACGACATCTTCGAGCGCATCGCTGGTGAGGCCTCCCGTCTTGCGCATTACAACAAGCGCTCGACCATCACCTCCCGGGAGATCCAGACGGCCGTGCGTCTCCTGCTGCCCGGCGAGCTGGCCAAGCACGCCGTGTCCGAGGGCACCAAGGCGGTCACCAAGTACACCAGCTCGAAGTAATAGTGCGCAGGAAATGTAATACAACAGCTCCTTTTTACCCCAAAGGCTCTTTTCAGAGCCACTTCAATTACAAGAAGTGGCTGTAAACGCTGGTGAGATTGGTAAGCTTTTAGTTTAAGTGGGTTGGGCTGGTGGTCGTGGTCAGGGTCAGGGTGTTTGGGTCTAGGGCAAGATTGGGGCCGTGATAAAGGCTAGTCGGCTTGTTAACACTAAGAAATCTTTTGTAGTTCAGTGGTGTCTAGTGGCACGAGTCTTAGTGGTATTAAGTAATTAGTTCAGTGGTCGGGACTTAATTGGCATTTTAGGAGTGCACAGAACCCGGAGTATAGTGTTGCCATTGTTCTGTAAGACTTGAGTGGTGAGGGCTCTTTTGCCACTCCCTGCGTCCCTAAACGTGTTTTTTTAAATAAGTGCTGGAGCTTTTTCTTAGCCTGTGCGGATGGAGACCTTCACTCAACCTGCTTTTAAAAGTCAAACCAATGAGTCCACACCTAGCCACTTCATCCTATCTTCCTTCTTGTTCGATAACTACTAGGCATTTTGTCCCCCACTCCATGTGCCATCTGGCAATAACCAGAGACCCACATACTTGTCATCACTTGGGAAAGACACTACTTGAATTTGGGGTCTAGAGGCCAAGAATGTTGCTATGGTAAGTATCCTGTAATTCCTAGAATGGCTGGTAAACAATCTGGTCCGTAATATCGCCCCTCCTGTGTAGTGTGAGAAACCCAGAAACCAAATTCAGAATTTACTTGGTCCTTATTTTGACTAAGCCTTCCCTCACTCCTACCCAGCCAATATTGCTGTTGGTGAAAGCTTAGTACAGCCTTAACATCTCCGCAGAAAAAGAACCACTTTCGTGCTTGTGAAACATTTCCAGGTGCCTCTCCTGAAGTTTCCTGATGAGGTGGAAACGGGAGGTCGTTTTTAGTGTTCCCAGGTGTTCTGTTTTTCTCAATAGGTTTTCCGGGGTTTGATGTACAAAAGTCCACAGTTAACACGTGGGGTGAGCTTTTAAGAACCTCTCTGTTCAAAACTTGCATAACTCAAGACTAATTCTGACAAAGGCTTGTCGATGTTCACCAAATAAAATCTACCCTCAAGGCAAAGGAAAATCTTAGTTTCCAATTCACTTGATAGGCCTTGAAATGAGGCTGTTCTTGACAAATGTGGAGGAATTTACATGACGATCTGGTGCTTAAAATGAGTTTTACTAAATTACAACTTGAGTTCAAATTTACATCCAGGTAAGAATTATGTAAATTGGACTGTAATATAATTTCACTGGTAAACTAGGCTTCTCAGTGAGTCATCTTATAGGGAAAATCACTCAAGAAATGAAAAGGTCAAGGTGTTCTATCTTCTATCTACACAAACTGGAAGAGTTATGTCTGGTCTCACCTAGGATCTTGAAGTCTGGATGCTCTCCTTAAGTACTAGAACAGTATTTCTCAGTCTTTTGAAGTGTTAGACCATTGTCAATTTGCTCACTTAATCAAAAGCTATCATTAATTATCCATTAAGATTAAACCCTAATTTCTTATCCTGAAACTAAAGGCCTACCAACTGGCCAAAACTTCAGTTACTCATTTCCACCAGTCCTCTGTTTTATACATCTTAAACATCTCTCTCTTTGTGCTTCTATCATCATTTTTCTGTAATCAGTTGTCCTCCAGACTATTCAAACTCTATCAACCTGCTACCTGCTAGTTCTTTAGAATCTTGTTCAAATCTTACTCTGTAAAGCCTTCCCATCCCATTCTAGTTCACAGGGAAGTCTCCTTTCCTCTGAAAGTTTTGTTCCTTGCACAATGAATTCACAACTGTGTAGCTTTGTGAACTGTGTAGCCTTGTTCCTTATCTTTTTCATTGTTTTTCTTCTGTTTGTCTTCTTTGGGTACTTAGAATCTTCCCCAGAGTCCATCTCAGTGCCAATTATAAAACAATTTCCCACTGAAAGTTTGTTGACTGTCCAGATCATAGACGTAGAACCCAAATTGATCTGAGGATGGTAGGTTCAAGTATGCCAATAAATCTGCCTATCCTGTTCCTTCATTTTTTCTTGCTCCTTTAAGCTGGAACACTCTTCTAAAGTGCCTTTAATAACTGACCCAGTTAAAACTCGGGTTAGAGATTAAAAAATCCTGAGGGGGCAGATAAAGTAGGGCATTTTATAGCTTCCCTTCAGCCAATGTAGCTTTGTGGCCAAAACACGAGACTAGGGTGGAGCTTTTGCAGCCTAGTGTGAAGTGCTCCTTTTCCAATGCTGAAGTAGCATGAGGAGGGAGGGGCATTTCAGCAGCCAAATGGGGAAGGAACTAAGATGAGGAGCTTTAGATAACAGGTCCAGAAAGCAAGCAGTGCAAGTGTAGACACTGGTTTGCCTGGTCAGGTCAAATGTCATCCAGATTGGTAAAGTCATCTTTTCAAGGATTAGTCAGTAGTCTATGATTATGTATAGAAATCTCTAAAAATGACAGTTAAATCTTCTGTGGTGACTTTTAGACAAATATTTCATTTTTAAAATGGGTGCATTTCCTAAAAGTAATCCAAAAGTCAAGCAGGCTCTTTAGACAGGTCAGCTGGTTTGTAGTGTAGCCCATCTCTTCATCAGTGAGATTTAGGCAGGTTTTTCTGTTTGTGTCTTCATCTTTAAATTGGGGGTAATAGTAATGCTTACTTCATAGTGCTTTTATGAAAGGTAAATACATATAAAAAAAGCTTCGACTTGACAACAGACATTTCAAATGTTAGCTGTTGTCGACAGTAGGGAAGTCCTGTTGAGTGTTAGGCCAGTTTTTGCAGCTCTAATGCACCAGTGGTAATATCTACCAATTCCAGATCGTGCACTAAACACAAGCGGCATTTCTCCCATCTCCCACCTCTAATTTAGAGAAAATTGACCAAAAAAAAAGTTGGCAGATGGGAGAAAAGTTCAAGAACAATTATTTAAAGATCTTGGAAATTTAAAATGTGGTTATTGATACAAAAATTCAACAATAGAATTGAATTCAAAATAGAATAGGAATAGGTACAAGAAAATACGGGAGCTTGAAAGATGAAGCCCAGAAATCTTCCCCCAAAGGCATGTAAAAAGATATAAAGATTGAAAATAAGAAAAGTTAAATGGATAGATTCAGATGTTACAAAATTTATCCAATAAGAATGTGAGAAGGACAGAATAAAAATAATGTAAGAAATAACATACAGGTCTACCGAACAGTGTTTAAATTTGGGCTATTTAAATTATGAACTTTGTGACTGGTGTCCCCAAAGTTGTGCAGTGGACAGCCTAAGTGGCCATACAGAAAATTTCTTGCAGAAATTTTGAAGACTATTTCACAGAATCTATACACATACATATTTACATACATCCTCAGACTGTGAGGTCCCATTAAATGCTGAGCATAAAAAGGTAAATTAAAAGGATCTTCACCTAGAGACCTAATGGTAAATTTCATAACACAAAAGTTAAGGAGATGACACCCTGAGAAAATTCTTACAAAGAAATAGGAATCAAGTTTATATCAGACTTCTTATTTGGGCAATGCTGTATACGTAAGAAGATAATAAAACAGTATTTTTTTTAATCTAGGGAAAATAATTTAGAAACTAAATTTCTATATCAAACTATCATCTAAGTGTGGGTAATTCTTAAGATGCTCTGAAAGAATTTCTGGAGTTATATTCCAGCAAGAATAAGAAAAATTTCTAAGAGAAAGATATGGGATACCAGAAGCAAAGGTGGCCATGTATCCAGTGAAATATTTCCTAAATATAAGTAAGTTTAGATTCTAAAGAAAATTGTTTCAGTCTTAGAACAATTGGTCTTTATTCATCTAGCTAATTTTATAATGGAGTAACCTTTACTAAGAAATTAGAACCAGGTGGTAGGAGAAAGATGAATCAGAAAAGGTTCAACAACAAGATATGATATACATACCAAATTACCTGCAATACAAATTTAAAAAGAAATGTGCCATAAATGACAGATGTAAAGTGTTGTGAGGGCAGATACAGGTACCAGTGTGATAATCGGGGCCATACAGGAAGCACTGATTTATTGAATCCACTCAGTCTGTACTGAAATTTCCTCTCTGTTTTGATTAGTAATTAAAGTTTGGATTTTAAGATTTTTGTTTAGGGAAGCCTGTGATTACAAAATACTTTACATTTATGTTCTCTGCTCCACATTTTACTTACTGTTTTGAAGAAACAAGAGCTCAAAACTATTACAGTGACTTCAAATACAGGCATCTTTTGGTGTGGCTACCCCTCCCCATTATTTTTTGTTTTTAAATCTGGAATTCAAATTCCAGGCTATGTTGTCATGGGTTGACAAGAGTGAAAAGAAATGAACAAGCTAAGTAGGAATTACATTATATTCAGGAAGAGGATATATATATTATTACTCTAGAAGTTAGAAAAGCATAGATTTAAATATATATAAACAATATATGAGGCCTGTCCAAAAAATATCCAGCCATGTACTATGAAAAGTTATTTTCATTTATTGAAGATACAAGATACAAGAAACACTGTACATAGGACAATGATGCCTCAGCCCCCTTCACAGTAGGCACCTTGGGACCTTACACAGCTCTCCCAATTGCCATCAGCTGCCCTGTTGTATTTTCCTCAATCTCATCGATGGTCTGAAATCTCTTCCCTTTCAAAGGTGACTTTAGCCTCTGCTGGTGTGGCTCAGTGGACTGAGTGCTGGTCTGTGAAACAGAAGGTTGTAGGTTCGAGTACCAGCCAAGGTACATGCCTGGGTTGTAAGCCAGGTCCCCAGTTAGGAGTGAGAAGGAACTGATTGATGTTTCTCTCCCTCTCTTTCTCCCTCCCTCCTTACCCTCTCTCTAAAAATAAATAAATAAAATCTAAAAAATAAAAAAATAAAAAGGTGATTTTAGTGTTGGGAAAAGCCAGAAGTCACAGGGTGCCAAATCTGGGCTGTAAGGGTCACCTGGGTGATTTGATGTTTTGCTAAAAAACTGCATGAGACCTGATGAATGAGCAGGTATGTTGTTGTGATGAAGCTGCCAATCACCAGTTGCCCACAGCTGCGGCCTTCTGAATCATCCAAATAGTTTCTATGGGGGAATATTCAAGCGTAATGCAAAATTTGATGCAGATTCATTGTGACAGCCACACAGCACACATGCTCCCTCAAGGGCATCTACTGCCCCCACTGACTAGTACAGTGAAGTTGTCATTGTTCACACATGCACATTCCAGTCCACTCTCCTTGGCTGCCAGGTCTCATCAATGTCGTGCAAACTGTTCTCACTATATTAACATTGGCTGGACTTTTTCCAGACAGACCTCATATATGTATGTGTATAAAAAGCACTAGAAGAGGGATATTTCAATCCCAAAAGCAGCAATCCAGTATGTGATCATAAATTGTTTGCTCTTAACTTAGACATCCACCCATGCATATACTCAGATGAATGTGCATTACAAAGATTTTTAATGAATTAACAACCAGTTGTTATATGTTAATATAGATCTACCTTTCTCAGGGACTGACAGATCAAGTTGACTAAAACTCATTGATGTAGAGGATTTGAAGAACACAGTTACCAAGACTAATCATAACTATATTTAAAATAGAAGAGTGCATGATTCTGAAATTCACATGGAATACCGGTAGAAACGGACCATGTGTGAGATGGCAAATGAAAGCTCTACAAGTGTTGGAAAAGCTGAAACTATGCAGGACATATTTACTAATCATAATGCAATGAAATAACTGAAAATGCTCTCCTTGATCTATACCATTAAAGAAAAGCACATGGGTTAAAGGGGGACATCACAATAAAACTAAACACTTTTTAGAAATAGAGCACCATATATTAAAACCTATGCTAAGACATCAGAAGAAAACCATAGCTTTAAATTTTACTTATGAGGAAATAGAACTATTAAAAATAGTGTATTAAGCTTTTAACTGAAAAGCTAATAAAGGTGGAAGTAAACAAATCAATGGAATAGATTATGCTTTCCCACTCCCCTAAAACTGAATTAAGATATAAAACAAAAATCTGGTTCTTTGAAAGAAAATGCAAGGGTTAATTCTTCGGTACATTTAGTGCTGAAAGAGAAACCGTATGCAACTATCAGCAACATGAGACACAGAAGATACTGAAATTGGTATGTATATTTTGATAGATTTATTTGCAAATACATACAAATATTTAAAATATGAATGATCAAATTTGCCCTAAGAAAAATAGATGATCTGAATAAACTATGGCTGTACCAGACACTGAAAAGACAGGCAAATAGCTACCCTTGAAAAAGTACCAGGCCCAGACAATTTTACCAGACTTTGAGGGGAGAGATAATACTTATACTATGTAAAATTGATGAAGATAATGATAAAAGATTAAAGGCCACCTACTTACATTATGAGGCAATGACACCAAGAGATATCAAGTTGTTAACCCCTGCAAGGCAAAGAAAAGTGTTTGGTACAAACAAGTCATCTGTAAAAATTAGATATTATGGGGTCATAATATAGATTTCAAAGTGGAATGAGAGATAATTGGGGCAAGAAACTGCAGCTTAAGGAGCTATTAAGTGTAGGGTAAAGATTTCAATTCTAGTTCATTGTGTCCAAAGCCTAAGAAATTTTAACATGTGACTGAATTAAAGTTAGAAAATGATTATTTTCTAAAGTCAATATGGTACTTAGAAACTTGTTGTAAATACCTATTTCTTCTCTTCAAGGCTTTATTCTGCCCTTCCAGAAGAAGTCACAGCCAGACTCCACCTGACTGCTGTTTTACTGGGGATCCTGTCAATACTTCCTCCAAGTTAAATTATCTTCTCAGAGAGCACTGCCTGTGGGAAATTTATTTCTCCAGAATGTGTAGACCAATTATTTCTAGTATTTCTTAGAGATATTTTACCTCCATTAACTCACATAACATATTTAGGAATCTCTCCCTTTAACATACGCTCCCTCTCCACAATTTATTTTCTATCCTCTCTAAGGGTTAAGGAGTACTACGGGCTTAGGGTGATACGGAGATGAGAGGGGAAGGCAGGGAGATGAGCTACCTACCCTTTGGGGATTTTGATCTCATGTTTACAAACGAAGCAAGAAATGAGGACTAAAGGAAGGACAGCAAACACTTCTGTTGGCTCCCATTTTACTGCTAAGGTGCATTAACAAGAAGTCTGAACCTAAGGAACAACTTTATTATGGAGGCCCAGAGTTTCAACTTCCAGCATTTTTTTTTTTTTGACATCCTGCCAAGCTTAATATATAGTTCTCTTAGGGTCTTTCGGATTTTACACTATTATAACAATGAGGCTGATAATAATTACTTCTTAAGCTTCTAACAATACCATTTACAGTAACTCACAAAAATGACGAACCTGGAAATCCACAAAATGATGAAAATTTCTAGAAAGAAAATTATAACTGTTGTGAGATATTAACAGTGATATAAATAATGGAGTTATGTCAAGTTCATGAATGACAAAAGTCAATATTATGATGCTCCCTCCAAAGATATACAGACTTAATGCAATCCCATTCCAAATCCAGTATCACAGGAGAATTTGATGTAGTTGATCACTCTTCCTTGAGACACTTCCATTTCTTCTACCTCATCAGCGTCCTTTGCTGCTAAATCATTTATACATCCTTTAAGATTTGCATGTTCTAGGGTTCAGCCTTAGACCATTTTTCTGTTTTCTGCCTGTACTTTCTGTTTTCATTGTCTCTTCTATTTTGTCTATAATTCTAAATACCACATACAGTATATGATTCTCAAATTTTTATCTCTAGTCCAGGATTCTTCCTTGAGCAACTTAAATGTCAAACAGGAATCTTACATGCCCAATATAAAACTTTTGCTTATTGCTAATCCTCTCTAGGAGTTGTCCTGATTCCTCTCTTTCCCACATTCCCTACATCTAATCAATCAGCAAGCTTTTTTGGCACTTCCTACAAAATACGTTCTAAATGTGACCACTTCTCAACACCTCAGCTACCACCATACTAATCTAAGCTACCATTCCCTTCTACCTGGATTTGTTTTCCTTGCTTCTCAACTGTTGCCTCCTTACTGTCTCTGGGGGTCTGTCTGCAAAAGCCTGGTGGCAGTGAGGACTGTCAACCCCCCTTCCAGCGCTTGCTTGGAATCCCAAGGCTGGTCTGGCCATCTTTGGCTCCTGTGCAGGGAAATTCCTAAGTCCAGAAACCACTGAGGTTTCTCCCAGCTGGGTAAGGGAGCCAGGAAAGACCCAGACTGGATGCAACTCTGTTTTACCCCAAACCAGGTGAGCCACTTCAGGATTCATTCCTACTAGGAATCCTCTGAGTATTTGGAATGGGCCTGGACTCGTAGAAACTGCTGTGGTCCTAGAATAAGTTTTAGGGCTCTCCCTGGTGTGTGGGGGGGTGCTGCCACAGGAGAAACAATTGATCCACTCTCCTCACAACCAGTGGCCTGTTTTCCAAAACTCTTTACTCTGGGGTGTCTTGCTTAGGTCTGGAAGCCCTGGGGTTTACAAGGTGACACAGGAGCCTCTCAAATGAAACCTGGGTAGGTCCAACCCGCCCTGGGCATTGTCCCTGCTAAATCTGAGGGCGAAGAGGAAGAACTCACCTCCATCCCCCAAATTCATCCACCCACCCGCCTCCCTACTAGCTGCATCAGTCTCCTCCAGGTCTTTGTTCTGACCTGGAAACTTGTCATCTGGGATAAAACAAGCCTTGGACCCCTAAGGAGAAGCCCTGTGATTCCCCAGTGTATTTCAGACGTGATGGGGCACGTTCACAGTGGTACGGTGGTAAACATCCCCAGTGCATTTCAGAGCAGCCCTTGAAGAGCTTGGAAGCTCGCTGCGCACTGGCCTGCTGCTTCTGCCGGGCAGAGGCCCCTTCCTGGTTCTGAACGTGGAAGGACCGGTAGGAACTTGGCCTGTACTTGACTGGGTGGCCAACTCTCACGCTTCACCTGCTCCCTCTCTGCTGCCGCTGCCTCCGGCAACCTCCTTCTGTAGTCCCTCCCCGAGGGCCTAGATCCCGGGTCCCGCACCCCTCCCCTTGCGGCAGTCACCCAGGCCGGGCTTTGCGGAGGCCCGGAGGCCCGGAGGCCCGGCAGAGCGCTCAACCCACTCTCTCTGCACCTCCCAGCAACCCCTGCGTGAGATGGCTGGTTGGATCCCTCCCGCCCCCCTTCCCTCGCCCTGGCCTAGGTTGGGGTTTTTCAGCTGGGTGGTTCCGGGAGGCCGCGGCCATTGCCTATGACTTCCCGCGATGTTTCCTTCCTGCTGCTGCCGACCCAGCCCACTCAGGAGCCGGCTTCTCACACTTGCCAGGCCAAGTAGACAATTAAGGCAAGATATGGGGGGCTGCTCAGAGTTGGAAGCTCTTTTCGGTACCGGAAGGAATCAGACACACGTGACCCCTCGCTTTCTTCTGACTGCACAGCAGATGCCGCCAACGCATTCAAACACCCATTTCTTGCCCCTGCCCGCTCAGAGGAAGCAAGATTTTCTCACGGGGTCTTGGGGGAGGTTGCGGAGAGGGTGCACCAGTCAGCTTCGCGCAGCTGCGTCCTCGCACACGCGCCACAGCGGCCTCCTTGGCAAACTCAGATCTCAATGTGCCGACCACAGGGTGGCGCCAGCGGCCTTCCGCGGGGCACGCTCAGAGCACCCAGGAGCGCAGGTCAGAGAGCTACCACAGTGACCTGTCCATCTCGAAGCCAGGTTCCAACCACTAGTTAACTGTGGAGCTAAAAAAAAAAAAGTATTAATGACTTTCTTAAGTAGCTGGTTTACAATATTCTATTTGCAAGAGAATACAAAATTCCATTCTATTACAATAGAATATTTATGATCGATGAGTGGCAAGCAAATTTGCGAACTAAGAAAACTGAATACTCAGTGGGTTTACAATATTCAGTTTTGGGGGGAGAGGTGGGTGGGGGTAAATGAATGAAACAATTTCTTCTAAATTATTTGAGAAAATATAAAACATCAACTTATCTTCAGTGTATTCCTTTTACTTGAAGATGTACCCTAGCCTATTGTGATGCAGCCGAATTCATGGATGAATAGATCAGGTATAGAGAGCTATGTATAAGTTTGTTGCCTACATAAAGTAAGGTGTGGTTATCAGTATTTCTTACTTACCCTCTCTTTGCTTTGCTCTTATGACTCTTCCTCCACAGCCAAGCACTTTTTGGTGATAGTATAAGAAAGAGGGAAGGTCTTGAAATGAAAGTTGTCGTAAATTCAGCCCTACCTCTACTATGTACCAGGATTCAGAACATCTCAACATGGGCCAGTGTATCCACTTCTAACACATAGCTTTGCCCCTAACACCCATGAGTATAAGATAAAGAAAGACACAAAAATTTACCTCTGGCTTACAGTGCCTTTGTGTCTTTGGTACACTCAGATTTTTTTTTTTGCTTTGCTCCCAGGGTGATGATGTATCATGAGTTGGGATGGGTGAGAGATATGCCTTTCTTTTGTAAACTGGGAGAAGGGTGTGTGGGAAAGTGTAGGTGGGAAAGGGGACACCGTTTCGAACATTTACCCCAAGCATGTTCTTAGGCCATGCAATATAATGAAAGTGCACAGGGAAGATGATGATTTGGACCTTGGTTCCCTCAAGCAGTTTGCTTCTACTGTTAACTAGTGAAATTCTAAACCCTGACCTTGATTTAAAAAAAAATATTTTATTTTTAGAGAGAGGGGAGGAGAAGGAGAAAGAGAGAGAGAAACAAACATCAGTGTGTGGCTTTCTCTCTGGCGTGCCCCCACTGGGGACCCAGCCTGCCATCCAGGCATGTGCCCCAACCTGTAATCCATCCAGCGACCCTTTGGTTCACAGGCCAGGGCTCAGTCCACTGAACCACAGCAGCCAGGGCATAAATTTCAAGCCTTCACTTTACTGTGTTGCTCTTGGTGAAGAGCAACAGTAAGTGGGCTTGCCCTTCCACTCCATGGTTCCTGGACCCATATATTCTTTCTACTGGGGTCACAGTGAATATATGGCACCCTGGAGAATGGAACCTCCATTGTATCTTCCAGTTGTTCCTTCGGCAGTCTGTCCAACTCTTCTAGGCTGGCCAGTCAGCAGTTTCTGGGTGGTGCGGTATATGATCTGCCCAAGTCTGGCGGTCACAGCCGCTCCTGCTGGCCTGGTTAGATTCTGTGCAGTGCAGGACTCCATGCCTGAGGGAGGATCAGGCACTCCAAAAGCCCCTGCAGAGTGTGCTATCTGAGCCGAGGGTGGGGCAGGAAAGGCAAACCCATACCTGGAGTATGTTGATTCCTGTGAGAAAAAAACTGATGGCCCTTCCAGGATGGAGGGGGCCCTGTGTAGCCAATGGGATACCACGTAGCCAGTGGTATCCTCGAGGCATAGAATCCCCGCAGAGGCTCAGCCTTGGTGTCTGCTGCTGGCAGGCTGAGCATTTGGCAACAGCACTAGCTGCATGAGCCTTGGTGAGAGTCCATGACGTTGGGCCACGTGTAGTCTCTGTGTCTGCCACTGTAGCTGGTTTCCTTCTGTTTGCATTACACTGAGAGTCTCTTACTTGGGAGATGTTCTCTGCTTAATGGGTGATAAAAAGATTTGCACACTTCATGTCCACTGCCCTGTGCCCACCCATATGCTTCCACCACAGACTTCCCTGTTCTTACTCTTTTAATCTTCCTCCTAAGTGCTTCGATCAGCCAATCAGGGCGTTTGCCCCTGCCTGGAGTCTCACCTGGGGTGATTTGTCTATATGCACCAAGTGGGTGACTCAGGTCACCACCTGAAACCCTGCCAGTTGGGATGACTTTACTCACCACTACCTTTAAAAGCCTCCCGTGAGTTGCTGTAAATTTTCAATTTGCAGCCTCATATTGAATTGGTCCATTTCAAGCTTTTTTTCTCCCCTTTCAGCTGGTCATAAGGGATGCCCATGTAACCAAAGGTGCAGATGGGTGCCGTGGGTGCCTGAGCTCATACAGTTTGTGCCCTCTTGTCCTGCTTGGTCTCAAAAGTATTATTTTTGTTAAGTTGTCACTGGGCCACACTGACCTTATGACTTGGAAGATCTAACTATACCTAGCTCATGATGGGTGGTTCTGTCCTCATTGTCACCTAGTGATTAAAAACAAAACAAAACAAAATAACTTCTCAGTCCCTACCAGGGCCCAAAAGCACACTACAAGTTGTTTTTCAAAAGGCATCTCTGTTGCAGATGGCACAGCCTTGCTCCAGGATCATAGGGGGCTTGCACTGTGATTCTCCAGCTGGCTCTTCCCAGATTCTACGGAGCACCTTTTCTCTCCACTGATACACCCAGTGCCAAAGGTTTGCTGCATTATTTGGCCCAAGTTGTAGAGGCTTCCTGCGTTCCAACTTTGACCTACTGAAAGCCCTTTTGTCCCGTGGTGGGGCAAAGGTGTAATGGCCACCGTGATGAGAAGATATGTTAAGTCTGACACACAAAGAAGGCCACTCCATAGACTATAATACAATTCACTATAGAGTGATTTACTTATAGGAATATTGGGTTGGAACAGAACAGATGGCTCAGCAGTCTGCACAGATTCTTCACTACAGACTCCTGTTATCGTACTTTTTTTTTTAGTAGTATAACTCAGGTACTAATGATTGACAAGACAAAGGAACCAAGAGTGCAGTACACACCATACTTCCCGGTGGTCTTGTGATAGGCGATTGCTTATAACCAATAATATCACCAGTTTGGTGGTCCTGCCATTCCAATGATTAGTAACTAAGATGTTTATGGCTCCATTTTAAGGAGCACAGATAATCACCAACCAGAAAGCTTGGATAAGGACAGTGAGATGGGTCAGAGGTCAAAGCATGAAACTTAAAAACGAAATGAAGTTGCAGGCACAGAGATGGAATTGCTTCCGGCACACCTGCATCTACACACTCGGGTGCCCCAGGTCCTGTTCAGAGCTGGCAGCCTTCCAGCGTTACCTGATATGGGCCCGAGAAGGGTCCTCACACATGGAATATTCTGCTTGTAAAGCCTGGAAAGGCCCACCAAGTGCTGTGATTTCTTTGAGGTACTGGGGACAGGGTGCAATAATCTGGTTTTGAGGCCAGGCCCTGACTACGGGACTACGGATGTGGTAGCTCCCTGAATCTTTCCAAGTTGATCTCCTGCCCTCTGGATCACCAAGTTTCTCCAGCACGCCGGTGCCACTTCTTGCTCGTCTGGCCTGATGAACATAATGCCATCATTGTAATGGATTAATATGAAGTTCTGCAGGATGAGGAAGATGAGGGCGAGTTGGCTTAGCTCTGGGACAAAACTGTATATTGTATACTGTATCTTCCATGTGAATATAAATTTGTTTGGGATTCAGACAGAAAAGAATGCACATCACTGGTCACATACCACGTGCCTGAGGCCACAGTAATTTTCTCTAGTAGAGCTACCACGTCTAGCAAGGCAGCTTATGATTGTGGCTACCACTTAGTTGAGCTTGCAGTTATATCCAGAGTCCATCGAAGCTTCTGCAGGGACCAGTCCGCTTAGTTGAATAAGGCGTAATTGGGATCACTTCCATCCTTTAGATTTGTACCATCCAGTATGGTAGCCACTGGCCACATGTGACTATTTAAGTTCAAATTAATCAAGCAAAATTAAAAATTTAGTTCCTCAGTCACACTAGCCATAAAGTGCTCAAAAACCACGTGTGGCTTGTGTTTCCAGTTCCAGATGGAATAAAAATAAAGAGGAGTGAACCCTTAATGTAGAGGGCCAAGGGCCAAGGACAGGGCACCCTGCCCCTGGAGAAAAATTCGAGGCCTGGGCCCCCACCTGGAGAAAGTGTGAGGTGGTGCCAGGCCTTGATCAGACCCAGCCCTCAGGCTTGGGGGGTAGGCAGGCAGGCCTCGATTTGGGGGACAGCCAAGAACCTATTCCTGGCACAGATAAAAGCCAGAGATAAGGGTAGACTGATGTGCAAATTGTTCAATTAAGAAACTGACATAATCAAATTAATTTTTTTAAGCATTGAAATACATATGAGAAAAAAAAACTGACAAAGATTACAAGCATGGAAGTCTGGAGAGGAAGCACAGGAGAGTGGGGGAGGGGAAGCACTTCGCGGTGCCTTAGCTTCAGCCCAGCTCCTTAGTGCTCTGCCTCTACCCACGTCTCCCCTGACCCTCTCTCTACCCTAGGGAGCCCTTTCCCTGAAACCCTCCTCCCTCTGCGGGTGGAAGGGCTCTCTGCTCTGGGCGTGAATGTCACTTCCTGCTTTAATCCCTGTTCCTCAGGAGAGTATCTTCTACAGACTGTCCCTCTCCAGAGCGTCTTTGGGCCTCTTTTCCCATGGGCCTCATCCCCGAAACTCCCCTCCTTTTTCTGTTTCCCCATCCCACAAGACAACACATTCTGTGCAATCAATGAAACTTCTGCTGTTACATACGCTCATGTCCTTTAATAAAAATGTCGGAGTTGCTGGACTTCTATTGAGATGGTAATTATTGTACTGCTTCCTGAAGGTGAGGGTGAGAGGACATTCTCACTGTCCGCAGTCTAAGGTGCTCTTCCATCTGCTTCAAGTCCCAAGTTGCTCGAAGGGGCTTTCAGGTGGCGTGGGCGTTAAAGGTGAGCCCTGCCACACGGAGCCAGCACAGAGGCTAGGCCGGGCTGTGTCCTTGTTTGGCGGTAAGCTACATTTTTTAAAAACCAGATAATCTAGATGTATGTTGCTAGGTTTGTTTATACCCTTTTGGTTTTTTTCCTAAGCTTTGGTAAAGTTGTATTCATATATGTCAGCTTTATCTCAGCTTGTTTTGTGGAATAGCAGGGAAACACTCCAAAATGGAGTCCAAGCAGGAGAGGAGCATATGTTGAAGCTAGTTCGTCAGCATCCAGAAAATCAGAACGGCAAAGTGAGTCTGTGACAGGTGAGAGCTGGGGCTTTATGCGGTCACTGCCCCTCCCCACCTGAAGCTGCTCCTTGCAGTGCCAAGCTGGGCGATCTGGAATTAATTTATTAAGAAAAGCAGCAGTTACCTTCTGCTTTTCCTTAGGGTAGGGGACAAGGGCAGTCAAGCAAGATCCCTGGTTATCGCTGCACACAGAGAGGTTATGAAAAAGCCTCAGACGAAAAGGTAAAAATAATGCACCCACTTCTCATGGTGCGCTACTCCCTGGTGAGATGTGTGGGCACAGCCCTGCTGGTGCGCCGAAGGAGAAGAGCTCTGAGCACAGAGACGCAAGATCATTTCACTGTCTCTCAGGAGTCATTTTTTAAATTTAATTTTTTAAAAATTATTTTATTGTTCAGTTACAGTTGTCTGCATTTTCCCTCCACCACTCCCTCCACCCCAGCCAAACCCACTTCCCTCCCTTGCTTCCACCCTCCCCCTTGGTTTTGTCCATGTGTCCTTTATAGTAGTTCCTGAAAACCCTTCTCCCCACTGTCCCCCACCCCCGTTATTATTAGATTGTTCTTAATTTCAATGTCTCTGGTTATATTTTGTTTGCTTTTTTGTTTTGTTGATTAGGTTCCATTTAAAGGTGAGATCATATGGTATTTGTCTTTCACCACCTGGCTTATTTCTTTCTTTAATATATTTTATTGATTATGCTATTACAGTTGTCCCATTTTCCCCCCTTCACTTCCCTCCACCCTGCACACCCCCTCCCACCCACATTCCCCCCTTTAGTTCATGTCCATGTGTCATAAGTTCTTTAGCTTCTACATTTCCCCCACTATTCTTGCCCTC
>CM052551.1:14207749-14229409 GCA_028533065.1 Trachops cirrhosus | reverse complement strand
TATCTACTTATGTTTTTGTGAACCGTTTTAAGGTAAGTGACAGACATGATCACTGAAACTAAATAATTCACCGCGCAAGTGACTTAATCTTTTTTGATATCATTTATGGACTCCAACATTCCTTAACTCAGGTTTTCAATCCACTTTTTCTATGAAGAGGTCAGCCAACATTTTCTGTAGAGAGCCGGACAGTAAATATTTTTGGCTTTGTAGGCCGTCTTGCCCCTGTCGCAGCTGCTCGACTCTGCCATCGTAACACAGAAGCAGCCCTCACAGATATTACATAAACCAGTAAGCCTGGCTATGTGCCAATAAAACCTTATTTACAAAAACAGCCTGCGGGCTGGATTTGGCCAACCAGCCCTGATTTACTGACTCCTGCACAAAAATTACAATTCTTTTTCTTGCTCAACTTACGACAACTCGTCCTAGCCAGGTAGCTCAGTTGATTAGAGTGTCTCCCTGGTACACCAAAGCTGTGGGTTCGATCCCTGCTCAGGGCAAGTACAAGAATCAACCATTTGTGAATGCACAAATAGGTGCAACAACAAATCGATGTTTCTCTCTCTCCCTCTCTTCCTTCTTCTCTCTCTAAAATAAAAATCAATGAAATATTTTAAAAGTTACCAAAAGAAGTCCTGAGTGTTTTTGTAGGCCTTACTTTTAATCTGATTTTTCTCTTCAAACTCTCGGAGCTTCATCAAGAAGGGGGGAGGCAAATCTTAGTGCTGTCGTCTCCCTTATTGCCGAGCGTGAGGCCGAGAGCAAGGACTCTGCAGGTGAACTGCCTGGGTCTGGGAGCTGGCTCTCAGCGTCGCAGGGACTGACCGTGTACAGGTGAGCTCAGCCTCTCAGGGCCTCGGTGCTCTCTCCTGCAACAGGGGGTGCTGACAGCCTACACCGCTCAGGGGTGCTCAGGGGCCACATAAGTTATTCCATGGTGAAGCACCGAGGAGCCAAGCTGTAAGAAAGCGGTTATTATCGTGCCCTCTGTTTCTACTTCTAACTGCGTCACTGCCGACATGCTACATCCACCAGAGTAAATTAGCGTTAAATGGTTTGGTTGGCCTCTACTCCCCAATATTAGTGACCAGCATCTAGAAAACTGGTTATCTGATGATTTCGATGGTGACTTCACTGACAGCGGAGATACTGACACAGGGGACTGGATCCGACTCCATTAAATTCTTGGACCTTGGAAACGCATCGCGATTGTTTAGTTCATGGTAAACAAACTTTCACACGTAATTCTAAGAAGTGCTTTTAATATCCAGTCAGACTTACCCAAATATTAAAAGAAAAATCCAAGTATACACCAATGACACCTTGTTTTTTGTTGTTCTTAAGAAATCAAAATAGGAAAATTGAATTTACCTGGAATTTGTAGATGTTCTCTTTTGGTTATTGGTTATCTGTAGCAATCCAGCATTCACTCTGAAAACAAGTAAATAAAATCTGGTTTAAAAGAACTCTGGAGTACTTGGAAAGCTACCAATTGAGCTAGGACCCACAGTAACAGCTTCAGAGGGAAGTTCATTAGAATGAAAGGATTTACTGCCTTTTCCCCTCAGGGCATTTGCCTGTTCTTGGCAAGGGACATGAGAACGAGAAGCTGGGGAGAGGGCAGCTGCTGGGAGTCAGAAAAGAAAAGCACTTTAATCTCAGGGGGGTGGGAGTGAAGAGGTAGGAGGTTTGGGGGTGGGGAGGGAACATCCAGGTCCTGGAGTGCATTAGGAAGGAACTGAACACTTGGTAAATGTTTTTCCCTCAAGGAATTTACAAATTCAGCTAAATGCTGGCAAGAAGCTAAGAAGGCAAGCAGGGTACAGCTGAAAGAGCAGTTTTCAGTGGTACCATGGTGCAAAAGAGCTAGACTTAAATTGAAGTTCAAGACCCTCCGAAGAGAAAGTGCTTCTCAGATGGGAGCCCTGAAGATCTACAGCCCAGGAATGTGGGCAAAACCAGATGCAGATGGAGCGGTCCCCTGAGTTCAGTCACGCTCAGGCATGGAAGGGACTGAGGCACTGTGCCCCTCTGTGATCACACCCAGAAGATAACATTATCCAAAGCCTTCCTGGTTTTTCTCACATCAGGTCCATTACTCAATCGCATTTCCAGCAAAGAAATAAGAGCAAAGGGGGGAAACAACGAACCATTGAAACTGGCTTACACCACCACTGAGCTATCGCAGTGTCAGCAGGGAGACCTCAGGGATGTGGCAGGTGTTCAAGGACCTTGACGACGAGAGGGTGAAAACGCCAGACAGCAGGGATTTAAAAATCAAATAAAAATTCTAAAACTGAAGTACAGGGTTTTGATAGCAGTGTGGACAGCTGAAGAAGAATTGGTAATTAAACAAGTATAAGGGTGATTCAATGGTAATGGGAAAAATACAATTGAAAATGTCCATTTCAAAAAGTAAATTGGTATAAAATATCCAGCTGACAGAGTGCTAAAAGGAAGGGAACCTCAGAGAGGAGAGTCATGAAAAGCACAGCCCTCGTATAAAGGGCTGACAAATGCAGCTGAAGTCTCGTGTCATCGGATACGAAGATTGGACTGAAAGCAGTTTTGTAACATGTAATGGCCAATTAAAGAAGTAACTGAGGAGCATTCTGGCCAAATGTCCAAGAAATTCTATCAGCTCCAAATACAATGAAAACAAGAGAATCCAGCACACGACTGTAAAACCGAAAATCAAAGGCAAACAGCGTTGCAGAAGCATCCAGAAGGAAAAAAATTCACATGACATTAAATGTTAAAGGGCTAAAATGCTATAATTTTCCCTTTACAGTTCAATCCCTGACAAACTATCTTTCAGAGTAAAGGTGAGGTAAAGGCCTTTCCAGGTCGGCAGCGAGCTTCGCGGAACGACAGGCAGAGGGTGGCTTCGCAGGCAGAGGTTCCGCGCTCCGAGGGAAACACGGGAACGAAGGAAAGAATGGCAGGATGGGTTCACACTGTGAGCGAATAAAAAAATTACTGTCCAAAATAACAATAATAGTAATGTCTGTGTGACTTAAGTAGATCTTGAAATAAAGTGTATGACAAGTGGAGCGAACATTAGTAAAGCCCTGGCGTTGTCTTTGAGTGTGGAGTGTATCTGGACGAAACCCAAAGCTCACCCGTTATTTGCGCATGCGTGATTTCAGCAGCTTCAGAAATACGAAGTGGGAAGCAAGACCAGGCGGTCCCTCCCACTCCTGTTTGCCTGTGACTCTCTTCACGCCTCAGCTGTTGTGTCACTAAACAATTGCTGGCCGTTTTCATTGATCCCCTCGATTCCATGGACAAGATTTTTAAAAAGACTTTACTGATTTTTAGAGAGAGGGTAAGGGAGGGAGAAAGATAAGGTGTGGAACATAGATGTGAGAGAGAGAGACGTCAATTGCCTATTGCCTTTGTGCCCCTACCAGGGACCGAACCTGCAACCCAGGCATGTGCCCAACCCCCGCCTTTCTCTTTGCAGGACAGCGCCCAGCCAACTGAGACACACTGCCCAGGGCTTCATGGCCTTGATTTTACTGGGCTCTGTCATGGGCCTTTTTCTGACTTTTTGGCAGCCCAGGTTACTCCCTCAGGATCTGAATAAAAGAATAAACAAATCTATTAGATGTACAGATTAGCACCATGTTCAGTACTCAGTATTCATTCAAGGACATAAAATATTTTAAGGACTTTGATAAAGTGGAAAGTAACTTGCAGAGCCAGAATAAAATTCAAAACAGGCATTAGCAGAGTATGATGTGAATAGAGGGTTTTTAAAAAGCAATGCAAAAACAATCACCTACAAGTAGCAAAGTGTGGGGAGGGTGGGAGTTTAGAAGGTTGACCTTGACTTCATGTTAAACGAAACCCCTGTATGTCTCCCTACTGCGAGGAAAAGAAATCCAATATGGCAGTGGAATGTAGGT
Source organism: Trachops cirrhosus (assembly GCA_028533065.1). Taxonomy (NCBI): domain Eukaryota; kingdom Metazoa; phylum Chordata; class Mammalia; order Chiroptera; family Phyllostomidae; genus Trachops; species Trachops cirrhosus. The sequence goes on along the minus strand of CM052551.1, from coordinate 14,225,495 downwards.
AGTATCGTGGGGTGGAAAGTGAGATGTCATTGTGCTAAATTTATTAGTCAAAATTAGAGCATTGTACTCAGTTTTTGGTCACTACGCTCTTACAGGAGTATAATCTGGAGAGTTCCCAAAGAGAAACAGTGATAATCAGTAAGGCTTTTAAAAATTCTTTGAGGGAAAGCCGTAAGAATTATTTTTATTGAAACCATCTTCAAGAAAATAAAAGGTGTCGAGAAAATATTGTTTTGATGTTTTCTAGCAAAAGCAAGGCCAATTCGCTTAGGTTTTTCTTTAGAAATGTATCGGTTGGTAGTATCAGCCAAAGGGTACACAGACACTAAAACTGGCTGGTGAGAGGGTGGTCTCCGTTGGTAGAGATGTCCAGGGAGGAACGCGCAGCCCTGTGCCGAGCGGGGCGGGCCGCCAGACGGCAGAGCTTCCTCTGGTTCTCTAGCTACCGGCACATTCTCATTCTATGCTTACTGCTTAAAACCTGGCACCCTGACTCATTTCCATGGCACAATTGTTGACTAGGTATTTGCCATCTCAAATTTTATTTCTACTGTCACGACTCTCAAAACTTGTGGCTGATAAAAAGGTTTTCTGATATCTGAAGGAACACTCCCAGGGAACTTTGTCTAATGGTAAGTAGCAAAAATACTCATCACTTAACCCAGCTTAAAACCCCTTTGTTTTCATTTGTTGACATCACTGGTTGCTTCCTTTTTATTCTAAAACGCCTGTAGGCCCTCCTCATCCTCCCTTGGCAGTGTCTCCCCCTTTTTGCTGTGTCTTTCCTCCAGCCCAATAGGTCACCAGGGTGGTGATGGCTGAGGGGGAGCCCTTCCGGTGGTCATATCGTAGGCTTCGCTCTTTACTTCCTTGTAGTTCTGCTCCTGTGATCTGATGCTCCTATGGGATCCTCTTAAAACCCAATTTCATTAAACCACAATTTTGTTTTGTTGCCTCTCTGTAGTTTTGGAGAAAAGCCTGGCCATTGTGGAGACTCAGACACATTTCTTTCTCATCTATTTTTTTCTTCCCTAAGGAGGCAGTAAGGGAGTTTTTCGTGAGAAAAAACTGCGACTGAAGGTTGGGATGCTTCAGCCCTTGGAGAGGAAGGGACCTGCTGAGAGAGGAGTGAATGAGCAGGAGGCTCGGCCCTGGGAAGCAGGATCCTCCTCTGAGTCCCACAGCAGGTGAGAGACCTTGTCTTCCGAGGCTTCCACTGTCAGATTTAGATCACTGCCGTCGCAGCCTCTGGCAGGGTCTGCATTCAGGCTCTTAAGACCTTCCTGCTAATTCCTTAGGGAAAAGACTATAGTGTTTTTATTATTACATTATATTACTCAGAGTAATTTGGTTTTAACTAACAACTCGTGTAGTCACCAAATATGTGATCTTCACGGGTGCTTGAGATTTCATGGAAATCTCCCAGTCACGTAAGCAGTGTCTCTTCTGTGCATCGACAGCAGCACCCAAGAACCTCCCGTTGGCGCAGATGTTTCTCTGGTGACCCGTCCCAGCGCCCAAGAAGAGGGATTTATACAGAGGCTCCTTCATCTCCATTCTGTTCTCTGCAAAAGCTCCTGTCCCTGGTTTCTGAAGTGGTGTTTTTGATGAGCTTAATTTTAAAAATAAGCTCACAAAATTGCCAAATAATGGCCTGTTGGCCAGATTTGTCATTAGTCTATCCTTAATGGCTGCTCTCCTATTACTTTTCAAAGGTGTTCAAATAATATAGGGTTAATTCACTACACAGTTACCTGTGGGCACCGGTTACGGAAATACTAAATCATCACTAACTTGCTTAGTGGTTGGGGCACAGCTTCGGAGGCGATTAAAATTCTGCTTCATGCTCCACTGGGTCACCGCCAGCATGCGCCACTTAAATTTCACTGACCCAGAGAAAAACGTTAGAGCTAAAACAACCTTCGAGTCAGTCATATGTCCTCATTTCGGAACTGAGAACACTCAGGCCCACAGCTACTGTCGCTTAATCGAAGTGGCAGAAATAATAGTCCTGGGCTCTCAATTCACAAAGCCTACATCCACTTTGTCAAATACGTTTTTAAAATTTATAATCTTGTGATTATTTTTGTTAAAAATTGACTTTATTTTGGAGGAGTTTTAAGTTCAGAGCAAAATTGAGCGGAAAATACCGAGTTCCTGCATACTCCTCCCCGTCCCACCCCCCCACATGCATAGCCTCCTCCCCCACTACCAACACCCTGCACCGGAGTGCTGTATGTGTTGCATAGTTTATGTTAGGGTTCATTCTTGGTGGAGCACGTTTTGTGGGTTTTGACAAAAGTATGAAGACCCGTATCCACCATTATAGTATTACACAGAGTGACCATTCACTGCCCTAAAAATACACTATGCTCACCTACCTACCCCTCCCTCCCTCCCTTCTAATCCCTGGAAACCACTGATCCTTTCACCGCCTCCATAGTTTTGCCTTGTCCAGCATGTCACACAGTTGCACACGTAGCTTTTGCAGACTGGCTTCTCTCACTTAGTCATCTGCACCTAGGTGTCCCCCATGTCTTTTCATAGCTTGATTGCTCATTTCTTTTTAGTGTTAAATAATGTTCCGTTTTTCTGAACATGCCACACTTTATTCATCCATCGACCCCCTGAAGGATGTCTTGGTTTCTCCCAAGGCTTGATAATGATGAATAAAGCTGATATAGACACTGTGTGCAGGTTTCACGTGGACATAAGTTTTCAGGTCGTTTGGATAAACAGTGAGGAGTATGATTGCTGGATAATACGGTAAGAATATGTTTAGTTTTGTAAGAAACCACAAGACCATCTCTCAGAGTGGCTGTAGCATTTTGCATTCCCACCAGCAATAAATAAGAGTTATCTCTTGCTCCATATCTCACCAGTATTTGGTGTTGTCTGTGTTTTGGATTTTTACCATTCTAACAAGTGTATACTGGTCTCATTGTTTCAATCTGCAGTTCCATAATGACATATGTATGATGTTGTGTGTCTTCTTGTACGCTTAGTTAATGCTTGTTTATTGAATGTAGGTGAGTCCAGAACACTCCCTAAATCAAGTCCAGTACCATTAAGGTTTTCTGTGTGTAGGGACAGACTGCCAACAATGAAGTTTACAGGGGTTTTGGCTTCCAGAGCTTCCTCCCAACAGCAGGTTAATTGGCCAAAAGTGTTGGTTGAATGACTAAGGGATGGACACCCAACATTTTTGTAAAGTCACTTTCCTGTCATCCAGGCATGTATAGGAGCTGTTTCTAATATTCACTGAGTCTTCCTGATCATTTAAATAGCTACATACCTGGCAATCATTTTGATTAGTAAAGGAAGGTATGCATTGGATGGTGGACCTTAGTGGGCAAAGAAAATCCCTAACAGAAATAGGAACATGAGGTTGAACATTTCATGTTAGTTTCTAAAGTAGTAATATCACAATAATTGTTATTAAAATAAGTCCTGGGGGGAAATGAGGGAATCCAACAGAACCTTGATTCTCACCCATGATTTTCCTTACAATCTCCCAATTAACCCCTGGCTTTGTTCACTGTGTTGAGATGGATTATAAACTGAAGAGAGGGACTGGAAGCAGATTTTAAAGCAGAAGTGGAGAAGGAAGCCTGGTTCCCTTTTCAGAAGTATGGGGCAGGGGGAGACAATCTCGGGAGGGGCGCGTCACACAGAGGAAGGCTTTGTTCTCCTTCCTTCATTCCCTTTACCACAGTCACGTCACTAACGTGCTAGAATTTGGTGTGGGGGCTTGTGGGTGAAATTCTCCAAGTACTTTCTGCTGAAGTGTCGCTACCTATCAGTCACCCCTTTCCGGCGTTACTGTTTCTTTCCCACTTTAGGAAATATTCCCTGATCCAAGATCAGGCTCGAGAGTTGACCCGCCTGCGGCAGAAGGTGAGGCTCGGTGGAGCCGTCTCTTCCCTTCTCATCCAGCATGTCAAGAACACAGTGAAGAACTTTGAGGAGCTTCTCCGCAGCAGTAACCTTGACCGCTCCGTGGAACAGCACTTCCGTGAGCAGCTGGCCAGTGGGAGAGAGCTGGCAGAGAGCCTCACCAGCAAATTCAGCACAGGTGAGCTGGCCCCAGGGCCCGGGAAGACCATTCAGTCCCTCCCTAGGACCTAGGCTCGTATGAGCCCACGGCCACCCACAAGTGACTTTTCAATCTGGTGTCCTGCTTTGTAATCACCATCTTGGGGCCCTGGCAGAGTCAGGACTGGCTGGTGGGGAGCGACAGAGAAGCCCCGAGGGTTGGGGATGCTGTGCTAATCGCCAGCTCCTGCCTCTCTCGTGGAATGTTTCCCTGGGGGCGGGAGGCATCACCGGGGGACAACAGCATTTATCTGAAACGTATGGGCATAAAGAGAAGTGGAATGAGGGCCTCCGGTTGCTGTGAAAAGAAGGGTCTTCAGATTCCTAGTTCAGGGTTGACTCGCACCTGCTTATTACCAGCTCTGGAGAGGGTTATATTTCTTTTTATTTCTGTTTTCTCAACCGAAAAATTAAATCAAATGATACCAGCCCCCAAAGGCTGCATGATTGTTCTAAGAATCAAATGCACAATATTAATAAATGCACTACAAAAAAAAAGGATGGAAGGATCGTGCTGATTTGGGCATGGTTTAGCACAGCACGTACTGGTATCTGGTGTTGGGAACGTCAGTTAAATAATGTTCCGGAGCCTTTTACTTAGAACGTTTTCTAGAACACCTGAGGGCACATGGTAAGAGCAGGCTTGAGGCTGCTGTGTGTGCTCCTGGCGGTGAAGTCAGACAGGTGGGACAGGGACATCTGTCACCTCTGAACAGACAGGAGCAGTTTCTCCATGAAAGCTGTGACAGGGCACACAGACGCGAGACCGGGAACCAGCCCCGTGGCAGGACTCCGGGGCTCTGGCTGGAGCGGCTCAGAGCCCAGCTGGACAAGTGTCCCGAAATCTGTGGGAAAGGAGACGTTGTTAGGTTTTTACTCTTGACTCAGGGCAGAGCAAGTAGATTATGGCCTTGTGGTGGGCTCAGGAAAGCCTGCGCCAGGCGAGTTCTCTGAGGACTCGACCCTGGATCTCCTGAGAAAATTCAGAGAATCCTGGACTCGGGTGGCAGGTAGTCAGGTCTCTGATCCCAGAGAGAAGCCTGCCTTTATTGCAGTCCAGGAACTGAGACCTGCTTAAGTTACGACTGACCCTTTTTTGAATTTGGTTTTCAGATGACCATATGAATAAGAAGAATCAGAGGGGACAGATGCTTCGGACTCTCAGGTAACTGTGTTTTCAGGGTCTGGTGAGGGATCCAGAGCAGGGCCAGAGGGCAGAGGAGCAGGAGCTCCCACACCCCGCCCAGAAGCAAACGGCTGGTGATGCCGTCGAACCGCTGTGCATCCTCAGTCTCATTGCCTATTTTGTCAACTTCATTATTCTGTTTGTTCCCATTCTCATATTAACTCACCAGCTTAGTCATATGGGGCTGCTGTAACCTAAGTACCCAGTCTTAGGGGTCTCTGGTACCCCTCGGGCCACCTCTGGCTTCCCCTAGCCTTTTGAAGACCAGAACGAGATTACGTTGGGTTTTTTCAAGGGTGACCCAAGGGGTGCTGGTAGATGTTAAATAGCTACACATTTTTTCTTGCAAAAAAAAAATTAATACTGTATGAGTATACTTAGGGGAGGAAGTCTAGAAAGTACCAAACATCTGGGAGTCTACATTGCCTCAGGAAGCAGTTGTAAATGGGCCACCGCAAATGCTATGAAATAGATTATGTTCGCAGAGTGCACCGAGTTCTCACGGGCCTCTGGGTGTCCTGTGAAAAGACACGAGAGTTATTTAAAGGGCCCCATGGTACTTCTCTCTTGGTCAGGATGTTCGTGGCCGAGGCACCTGTTTATGGTTGTTCTCCTCCACCCCCCACTGTCTACCCCCAAACGGCAATGAACTCTCTAAAGAAAATGTCTCCTTGACATCTGGGGCCTCTTCTGTGAGTCCTCAAGTCAGTACAGCTGTAGCATTCAGGTGACCAGTATTTTTTCTTCTCTTTCTTCCCCCACCAGTATCCTAAGGAAGATGAATAAGATGGGCGGAGGTCCGGAAATCCTAGAGACCAGGCAGGATGCCCCGCCCTGGACTCTGTTCCAGACCCACTCCAGCAGCCATGCCCAGTGGACTGCCCATTGCTACCCCCGCAGCACCTCCCCGCTGCCTGAGGAGCAGGAAGTGCGCCCCATGGTGAATATGGCCAGTAAGTACCAAGACAGCCTCCACTTTCCTGGCGCTCACTCATCCATCCAGACCAAACCCTGTGAGTCCACTACAATGGACCTAGTTAAGGCCCAGGACTCAAGGCCAAGCACAGGCCCCAAGGATGTCAGGTAGCTTTTCCCCATTCCTAGTGCCACATGTCATCAGCCATCCAGAACCCCTCTGGCAAGCACACGGTGTTGGACTCCAGGGGCAGAGTCACAGGTCGGGAAAGGGAGGGGCAAGGACTCCCCCGTGACGGCAACACAGCACCTCACGGTGGGTCTGCAAGGTCGGCTACAAAGAAGCCTCCTCTTGGGCTGGACAAGCGAGCGAGCACCCAGAAGGGGAGGCTGTCTTGGTGCCCACTGGTCCCAGTCACCGTAGGGTGTGTTTCCTGCTCGTCAGGCAGTGTCATCTCTCTGACCACTGACGTGAACGTCACTAAGGTCAGGTCTCTGATCTTGGAACCCTGGGGTAAACAGCCACAATTTCTATTTTCTATTCATCACCAAATATTCTTTATTATTTGTGCATTTACAGATTCCATCCATCGTTCTAATAATTTGGCTATAACATCCCCTTAACCATTAGTAGCCTGGGACATGTCTCAGGTTCAGACTGAATCCATCACCACCCCAGAGGACACTTGGATAGCCTTGGTGGGGCCAGGAGGAGGAGAGTAAGTTTAAAATCAGCACTGTAACTCCCCTCCTAAGAAAAGCATTCACATTTTTTAGGCAACTGTATGAGTCAAATCCTGGTTTGAATAACACCAAGAAACCATCCTTTGTTCCTGGCTATAGCTGATTTTCTTTTTTTTAATATATAATTTTCTTTTTTTTCTAAAGTATTTTAGGCACGTGATGAGCCATCATGTACTTTGACCCGGTACTATTCCTGTTTCTCATTTTACCCTGAGGAGCAAAGCAGTACAGTGTTTCCCCCAGGATTCTAGCAGCCAAGGAAAGACAGAAAATATACATTTATGAAGCACCTATTATGCTCACAGTGTTGACCACCCCACACATGTTGCTTCATTTAATCAGTATTGCGATGCTCTCAGGCGGGTGGTAGTGTCCTGACTTTCTAGCACAGCTGAGGGCAGTGAAGCGCAGTGAAGCCAGGGGACTGACCAGAGGCACCGGCGGGGATAACAAGCACTGCGAGCCTGAGGCTCGGGCAGTCAGCTTGGGCTGGCAGGGACCCAGCAGGGACGGAGTACCTCATACACTCTTCTGCTGGGCTTCTGCAGCCAGTGTTTTGCCAGTCTGCTCTTTCTGCCCCCGAGCTCAGCGCAAAGGCCTAGCCTCTGCAAATGAGACAAGACCCTGCACACACTGCCCTTCCACCCAAGAATTTATAAGCAGATGGACTGCCCTTCGTATGCACGTGAGCTCTTCCTAGGGGCTCAAGGGAGCTGTATGTGCATCCTTGAACTCCATTGCCCAGGGGCACTTGGTTCAACCTCAGCGCTGCCCTGAGCGACAGCAGGAGAAGGGCAAGCACACCTTCCCCTCACCTGCAATTCCTGCCGCACACTGCAGGTGTGGCCTCTGGGGAGATGCTCCTGAGAGCATCAGCCTTATTTTCTGCTGCCTCTGTCTTCCCCAAGAGAGAGGGAAGCCCTTCTTTTACCCGTCTGATGTCAATATCCTCTTAGAGGACAATGGCTTATTGTTCATTAGCAGCTGGTATTACATAAGCTGGGGGAGGAGCGACCTACTGGATACTAATTTAAGTGTGCAGTTCCCTAGAGGAACTTGACCTGGTTGAGGTGAAACAAGGACTTTATTCCTCCCTGCCTTGGGGAGAAACATGTCTACTTTATGGCCCTTGACAATAATCCTTGAAAGGAGGCAGACTGTTAAAACTTTTCTCAGAATCATGGCCCTGCTACCCTGTTGGGGTTTTTTCCCCTCAAAGGGAGACAGCAAAGGACATGGCCACATTTTCATGGCATCACTGAGCTGTAAGATGCATATATTTTTTGGTTCTACAATCCCCCACACAGAAGTACTCCAGTCATTCTTTGGACGGAAGCCGGATCATCTGAACTACATTTATGAATTATTTTTGCAATCTCATGAACCATTCTGGTGGGTCTGAATCGCCACCTGCCTCACTCAGACAGCCCACAGCCTCTGTAGGGGTCCAGAGCGGCTCAGGCAGGAGGAGTGGGGGTCCCCAGGAGTGAGTCGCCCTGTCTAGGTTTCCTGCACCTTGGCCAGAAGTGGAGGCCATTTTCCCTTCCTCTTCCTCCTCCAATGTCCAGTCTAGAACAAGTCATGAAGGATTAGCTGGTGTGTTGCTGGCAAGGGCACAGACTGTTGGGTGAATAGACCACCTGTTTACAGACCAGCAAATGCTTCATTCTCATACTCTTTTTGTTCCTAAGATTGGCAATGGGTCCTGCTGTTGGAGGAGACATTTCCCAAGTACCTCCCTGGGATTATTTTGGCACTGAGAATGATAGAGGGAGCTAGGAGAGGGGCCCTGTACTTTATGTGTGTGTATTGTGACCCTTGATAGTACACCTAACCACTGCTCACTGATGCCATAGGCCAGAAAGTGCCTGTAACAGTGGGATGAAATGTGCAGTCCTTGGGAAATGAGTTTCTAATTGCTATTTAACAGTAGGCTTGGGATTGCTGCCATCAGCTTTACAGACTTCCTTCCTTCCTTGGATTACTCTATTCGTTTCCTAAGGTTGCCATAACAAAGTATCAAACCCTGGTGCCTTAAAACAACAGAAATGTGTTTTCTCACAGTTCTGGAGGCAAGACATCGAAATTAAGCTGGCAGCAGGGCCATCTCCCTCCTCTGTGGCTCCTCCTAGCTCCTGGTGGCTGCCGGGTACATTCCTTGGCTTGTAGATGGGCCACTCCAGTCTCTGCCTCCATTGTCACACGGCTCTTTCCCCTGTGTGTCTCTTTATCTCTTTGTCTCCTCTCTTCTTATAATGGAATTTGGGGTCTACCTTAATCCATTATCATCTCACCATAACTAATTATATCTGCAAAAGTCCTATTTTCAAATACGGTCACATCTGGGGTTCCAGGTGTACATGGATTTTTGGAGGACATTTCAGCCCAGTGTGAGTATCTTTAAACCATTTCTTCATTTCTGACTTCCCCATTTTTTTCTCACTTACGTTTCTTTCTGGCCAGATGACAGCCTGGCCACTCCTACCGATCCAGCTTCATTGCCCAGCAGCCATGCAGGAGCCAGGTCTGCCCAGCCCTTCTATACTCCGAGTGGCACCAGACAGCTGAGCAGCACACCAGACCCTGGACACCATGGGTGCAGCAGCCCAGGAGACGAGATGAGGCCTCAGAAAATGAATGCGTCTGGGCACCTGTCCGCCTTCTCCTCTTTCTACCGGCCCAACTCCACCTCCTCTGGTACAACACAAAGGAGCAGTTGGTGAAATAGAGCCCATTGACAGGAATGACACCTTTATTTCCTGGCCAGAGGATTTTTCATCCCTCTGTTAGATCTTGGCTCACAGAAGTGGGTGAGGAGATGAAGGGGCAACATCCCACGGGCTAGCCAGAGAACGAGATTCCACCTCAGTGCTGGGCCTTTCCAAGAGCCTGTCCCATGCCCCTTACCTAGGGACTCACTCTGGGCAGGAGATTACCAGAAGTCAGAGGCATTCTGAGGCTCTCTGCAGAAAGGATGAGTCGTTCCACACTCATGTGCTCCCTTCTCTCTGACTACAAACTGCTTAGACTGACTACAACCTAAATTTAGACCATTCTAGATTCCACAGGAAGGTTTTCCTTAGGTCAAGAGCTATTATAGGATGGGAGGCTGTTTACACACACACACATACACACACACCCTTTGTGTACAATTGTAAGTCAGTCCTGCCTCTCCGGTTTTCCCATTAGGTTTGGAGTCAGTGATCCTGGGACCTTGGGGCAAAGGGTGCAGCCATGTAGAGAAATGGCTTGGAGCGGTTCAGTTTCTGGGACCCAGACAGTATAACAATAAATCATTTAAAATTCTCACAGAGGCTCTGGTAAAGATGGCAGGGTAGGTGAAAATTCAGTACTCTTTCCCTCCCACAACCACATCAAAAATACAACTAAACTACGGAATGACCATCATTCAGAATGGTTTGAAATCCAGCTGAACAGAAGTCCTACAACTAAGAATATAAAGAAGAGACCACATCGAGACTAGTAGGAGGAGCAGAGATGTGGAACAAGCTGGTCCCACACCCATGTGTGGTGGATAAAAATTGGGAGGGATATCTCGCCCCAGTGGCCCCCCTGAAGAGTAAGTGGTCTCAGCCCCACACCACGCCCCCAGCCTGGAGTTTCAGGGCCAGGAAGAGTCCCATAACTTCTGGCCATAAAAACCGGCAGGGATTGTGGCTGAGAGAGATGGAGGGCTTCTGGCGTTCCAGGCAGTTCCTTTTAAAGGGCCTGCACACAGACTTACTCAGACACACTCTGGGTTCCAGAGCTGGGGCAGAGCTTGAAAGACACCAGGGGCACACAGGGAAGAACTGAAGTGTCTGGCATCAGAGCAAGAGCTGGAGGGGCAGCTTTCTCCCTGACAGAAATGCTGGCAGAGGCCACTGCTCCTTTTCTGAGCTTTTCCCCTACAGAACTGGCAGGCAGGCGCCATATCTGAGTCTGCATCACCCCGGCTGTGATTCCCTGAAACCCCATCCCACCAACTTTTGGGCCGAACTAAACTGTTTCCAGTGGCTTTTCCTTGAGAATGTCCTGTCTTGGCTCATGCTTCAGACTTTGCTAAAATCTCTCAAACAAGCATCATCTGGCCTCAGTGTGCCCCATACCTCTGGCAGGCCCAGGGCCAGCAGTAGCCATAGCTGGCCTTTGGTCACAGCTTGGCCTTGCCTGGGCACCTCCAAGGCCAGCACAATTAGCAGCCATCTGCATATTGCTTTGTAGCTCAGACCGGTGGCCCCAGGCAGAACACAGGCTGGGGCTGCCCTTGGCCTGCACCTCTGGGAGGCTCCAGAGCCAGTGCACCTTATGGACAACTTCAGACCATGTCAAAGCATCACCCAACCAACTCCACAAGCAACACATTCAAGCAACAGACTCAGTGAGTCACCAGAACCCCACTGAAGTAAGTTCGTCTCCATGGGGTGAGCCCCTGTAAAGCTGATCCTCCACAGTAGTCGAAGCCAGTCCTTATAGTTGATCAACCTGTGGGGGTAAATCTCTCTGGTAATGATGTGCCAAAAGCAATTGAGGCTCAACTACAATAGGAGGGTGTACACAGACCCTATGGAGGGGCACACCTGGAGTGCTCAGTTTGGGTGAATGGGGAGGCTGTGCCATTGGACCCTACAGGACACCTACTACATTAGGCTAATCTTTCAAGCCTGGGAGATGTAGTAGCTCTACCTGATACATAGAAACAAACACAGGGAGGCTGCCAAAATGAGGAGACAAAAAAACATGTTCCAAATGAAAAGAACAGAACAAAACTCTAGAAAAAGAACTAAACAAAATGGAGACAAGCAATCTACTAGATGCAGAGTTCAAAACACTGGTTATAAGGATACCCAATGAACTTAGGGCAAGAGTAGGTGAACTTAGAACTTCAACAGCATAAAAAGGAACATTGAAACTATAAAAAAGAACCAGTCAGAAGTGAAGGATACACTAACTGAAATAAAGAATAATTTACAGGGAATGAACAGTAGAGTAAATGAAGCTAGAAAACTGATTTGGAATATAAGGAAGCAAAAAAAAAAAAAAAAAAGAAAACAAAAAAAACCACCCAACTGGAATAACAACAACAAAAGAATCCAAAAGAAATGAGGATAGTGTAAGGAGCCTCAGGACAACTTCAAGCATACCAACATTCACATCATGGGGGTGCCAGAAGGAGAAGAAAGAGAGCAAGAAATTAAAAATCTAATTGAAAAAGTAGTGACAGAAAACTTCCATTAGCTGGTGAAGGAAATAGACATACAAGTCCAGGAAGTGCAGAGAATCCCAAACAAGATAAACCCAAAGAGGCCCACACCAAGACACATCATAATTAAAAGCAAAATATTAAAGAAAAAGAATCTTAAAAGCAGCATGAAAAAAGTAGTTAGTTACCTACAAGGGAGCTCCCATGAGACTATCCACTGATTTCTCAACAAAAACTTAGCAGTCCAGAAGGGATTGGCAAGAAATATTCCAAGTGATGAAAAGCAAGGATTACTCTGGCCAACAAAGCTATCATTTAGAATCAAAGGACATATGAAGAGCATCCAAGACAAGTAAAAGCTAATGGGGTTCATCACCACCAAACCAGTATTATATGAAATGTTAAAGAGTCTTCTCTAAGAAGGAAAAAAAGATAAAAAAAAATGAATAATAAAATGGTAATACATACATATCTATCAACAATTGAACTAAAAAACAAAATAAAGAAGCAGAACAGAAACTGCTTCTAGTAGAAGACAAACATTAAGTATCCCTCATTACTCATAGCCTGATCCAATTTCACATGCATTTACTTTAGCCTTTCTGTGAGTGGGTGGATGTTAAAGGTCATGGATCATCAGGGAGGAGAGATATAAGGTAGAGAGGGAGGCCTCTGGATTGCTACCAAAGAAGGTAGGCAATCTTTATCATTGTTAGGCCAGTCCTACCTTGAGGCCTTTAGCAGTTTCTCACCCTGGTCTCCATCCAGGGGTCCATCTTCCCGAGATGTCCTCAGTCTCTTCCTGAGAGGAAGCCCTGTAGCGTCTCCTTACAGAGGACCATCTTGTGATTAAAAGCCCATGTGTTCTTTAAATAAAGTTGCCTGGTGCTTTCTGGGTATGCAGGAGAGTGGAGGAAGTTGACACAAGCCTAGAGATGGGCAGGGATCTTACAGAGAACCCCCGGGCAGGCCCCACACCTGCCCATGAGTGATGAGCCATCTTCTTCCTCTCCATGTGTTGGTGGTCTGCGACAGGGGCTGACCTGCTGGAAAAGAACCTTGTTGAAATCCAGAACCTGCGCCAGCGCCTGGAGGACTCTGTCTGCATCAACGACCGCCTGCAGGAGAGGCTGGAACGTGCACTCAGCAAACTGGACCAAGGAAAAAGTAGGAAAGCCCAAAACCTCCTGGTTCTCTCCATGTGTAGGGAGTCTCAAAAGGGCAGATAGGTTTGCAGTTGTAAGGCACATTGGTGTCCACTACTCCACTGTTCCTCACAATCAGCCCAGAGTGGGTAGCAGGCACAACTGTCCCCATTTTATAAATGAAGAAACTCAGTGGCTTGCCCCACTCCGTGCCAGGTCTTATTCTCAGGGCTGCCTGATATGACACCCATTCTTGTAACTCCTTGTACTGCCTGGTGCTACTCCTGGGCTTGTGGCCTGATGGACAGATGGTAGAACCAGGACTTCCATGGTGTCCGCATTAGCAGAAGGAGAAGCATTTCTCACCTTCAAGCCACAGCCACACGCCAGATACACCTGCCACATCCCCCATGTGAATAGCCTGTATTCCTGCATTCTCCACCCCAAGGCTCTCACTTGGAGACCAGTCCTTCCACACGTCTCCTTCCTTGTCAGAAGAATGATGATTAGGTCCCCTACACTAATACAGCAATGACCAATGGGGGGAAGGCTCTACTCCCCAACCGCAGCCATAGCATGTGGGTGTGTGGCCCACTGTGGTGTGCGTTAGTCATGTCACACTATTGTCCCAGTGCACGAGGCCCCTGGGTTTTCTGCATGGCTGGGACTGGAACTTTGGTGGGTTTAGGAAAGTGTGTCTTTGAAAGCATCTGTTACCCAAAGGTGTGACTTGTGTGGGTTGTTTTTATTCACTGCAACAGTATCCACCTCTGGCTTCCATGGGTGCAACATGGAGTCCCTGCCTTAGCTCTGAAACAGGAGAAGGGAGGGCCTTCTCAGAAGTTAAGTGGAGTTGTCAGGCTTACAGAGGGCAAAACCCAAGCTTGGTTGCTTCCATACCCTTCCTTTCCACAGCAACGCCATTTGCAGAAGCAAAGAGAAGAGGGTGGAGAGTATAAAGTTGCCCAGACCCACGCAGCCCAAATTGTAATAGTCATTCTCAATCTAAACAAAGCTGCTTCTTGTGAGATCCCACCAACATGTCCGTAGACTCCGAGGTCTAGGTGTGAGTAGGTCTGAGAATTCACATTGCCCCGTCTTCGCAGATAACCAGAGAATCACTGGCTGTGAGCTGGTTTCCAGCTGGGTGTCTCGGTCCCTGCTTTTCCTACTTCCAGCTGAATGTGAATCCAGAGGGGAAGGAATGTCAGTTTCTGTTCGGAGCGCTCGGCGAAGAGAGTTCCCCAAGTCCCTCCAGCTCTCATTGCAGCTCTGTCTCTCCCTCCCTAGGCGCTGCACAGTGAGCCCCATCCAGATGGCTCCCTCATTCGTGCACGCAGGGTCCTTCATCCAGCTCTGGTCAGGACCTCTTGTGATATGGCGATGCCCGGAGGGGATACAGGAATGTTGTTCAGAACATGTCCAGCCCCTTCCAACAGCATTCTTGGCTGTGGACTTGGAAGCATCAAACATTCATTACCTTTAAGCGAATGGACCAAATTAATAAATTATTATTTAAAAATTAGTGTTTACATATATTTATTGAATGCCTATGAAGAGTAAAATTTCTGCAGGAAAGAATAAGACCCAGAATGGCCTAAAATTCATAGAAAAGGATAAGGGAAAAAATGAGTCTTCTCTCTGCTGTACCTCTGTTTCAGAAGACGAGACTAGGAGGGCCACTCCTGCGGCCTTTAGCTATCGAGGGTGGGGCTGTGGGACTCCCTGACCCCCATTACACTCCTGGTGAGAACATGAAAACTATCTCGTGTGAGAAGATAGGAGGATAAACTCTGAATGTTTTAAGTGAAGACGATTTGCCAGACCCAAGTAAACTCCATTCAAGAGAATGACAGAACCCGCTTCTCAAATTCGTGAATACCACAGGGTTGTCTCGAGCCTGGAAAGTAGCAATTGTTAGTTTTTCAAAATAATGAAAATAATATATTTTAATGTATAGAGAAGAGTACATTTTTTATCTTTTGAAAACTAAGGCTGGACTGACATTAATGAGATAATATGTGAGTACAGAGAAGAGGTGGGCACTGGCAGCCAGAACAGGTTCACCCTGAGCAAGTTAAGCCACATTCACGAATCAGCAGGTCCGAGGAGCCGCCCAGAGAGCAGAGCCGAGTGTAAAAATTAAGCGCATGTGCCAGTGGCCAAGGCATGACTTTGCTCTTAGAGAACTTCTGGATGCCAACTTCTTTTCGGAAAAACATAGTTTCGCTAGTTTTCAGAGTGTTTTGAAGGAGTATTTTATGAAAAAAGTACCTTGGAAGAAAAGACTACCTATTAGTATAGCATCATTAAACATTGGAACGGTTGTCCTGTGGAACTGGAATTAGACTCTGTGGGGTCGGAGGGCAGAACGGACACCAATGGGTGATAACGACACAAAGACCAGGCAGACTTTACGATGAGAGCGATTTCTGCCAACTGGCCTGACTGGCCCGTGACAGAAGTCGCGTGCCTCATTGCAGAAAGAGCGCTCTGTCCTTGAAGGTATTCAAGGCTGGAACAGATGTCTCCTCATGAAGAATGTCGGAGAGGGAAACCCTGAAAGGAGAGCTTACTGAACTAGGTCCCTTAGACACAATCTGGTTTTGTGGTTCTTTGGTCGATACGTGTGGCTTGGTCTTTCAAATGCTTTATTGCAGGGTTTTTACATGTCTTCAGTAGATGCTACCTTTATCAGCTGGTTATCACAAGAGTATCCACACCACCTCAACGGCTCTCGGAAGCCCTGCCAACCACCCACAGCCATACCAGGCATATCAGCCCCTGATGCCTGGGTACTAAGCTCAGCTGCCTGGAATTCAGACACCGCTCTTATTTCATTTAACCCAGATAAGTGCAGGTCACCCCAGGGGCCAATACTTAGCCCGAGGGGGCCAGACGCCAATAGTGAGCCTTTCCTGCACTGTTACCTGAGATCTCAATGCCAGTGGGGGTGTGACGGGGCTCACCTGCCAGCTGACGGTCCTGCTGTGTGGAGAACCTCAATCCCCTCCCCCTGTATTGCCTTCCCAGCACGGACTCCTCAGAGCAGTCTGAGGAGATGAGATTCCTGAGGAGGTCCTGCTATCCTCTCAATCCCAGCTTTAAGAGCTCAAACCAAATGGGGAGCAAAAGCAAGTGGAGTGACAGTAGCTTCCATAGAACTGGAAGGAGGAGCGACAGAACTTGTATTTCCAGAAGGAACAGAACTTGCATATCCAGCGTCTAGATAAACACTCCAAATGCAGTGGTCCCCATTTTATGAGCCAGAAGTGCCTTGGGCAAGAGAAGTGGTGCCTACATTTATAGGCTCCAGAGTATTTGATTATGGGATACCATCTCAGTCCTCATTGGATGGTCATGTAATATAAAACCTGTGCTTTATATCTCTTTCCTAAAAGAATGACAAATGCTGACATCCTGAAAACATCTGGCCCCAAAGACTCAAACAGGCATCATGGGCCATTACTGTATTAGTTACAGCTGCATGTCCCCACTCTGCAGTAGGTTCCGGGTTTGCCACTTCTTTTTTTGTTTTGTTTTTGCTTTAGGCAAACATAGGTGCTCAGGTATTGAAGCCACTCTCAAACTCCTAATCCGTAACACCATAATAATAAAATCTACCTCACGTGGTTGTGGGAAGCACTGAGATAGTTTGCAGAATGCCAAGCAACATAGCAATCACTGAATAATGGCCAGGTATTGCATATACTCTTTATATTTCAGATCTCTTCTATTTTGGGTGCTTCATTATTCCATTTGATGTGCACCAGTTTTTGTCATTCTCCAATCCCTCTGAACTCACTCTTTCTTGCTTTCTGGGGAGGACATTCTCTTGTTCTCTCAGTATTTCTTATCAAACTAATCTCACCTGCCTTCGAATGGAATACATACAGATACCGCCCTCGACAATCCAATCTGCTTACATATTTAACTTCCATTTTTTTCAGTGTAGTAGTGTTTGGTTATGCTTTCCCTCTGTGCCGTCTTTCTGCCCTCCTTGCCTTTCACAATAGAAGACAGCCCTGTGTCTCAGTCACCGTTGTGCATGCTCACCTACCATGCGGCCTTGAGCGAGAAGTGACGCCATACTTATCAGAAACAGGATAGTTTTAACCAAGGTGCTATCGACAAGGTGGCTTCTCTCAGGAGATCAGCCCCAGGGCACAGAGGAAATCACATCTGTGGCTCTTGGGTCCACTTAATTTATTATTGCCAC
Organism: Trachops cirrhosus; assembly: GCA_028533065.1. NCBI lineage: Eukaryota > Metazoa > Chordata > Mammalia > Chiroptera > Phyllostomidae > Trachops > Trachops cirrhosus. The sequence goes on along the minus strand of CM052551.1, from coordinate 14,207,988 downwards.
TTATAGCTCAAACTTAAGGTGAAGGAAAAAAGGTGGAGTGGTGTGAGCTTTCACAGAACCGGAAGGAGAAACAACAGTTCTACCGTTGCTCTTTCCTCTATCCCCATACTTGCCAATAGCCAATACCTTCACGTGGTCTTACATCTGTTCTGGGTTTGGCTCCTGTGGTGGCCACGAGAATTCACCTTGCAGACCTTCCTAATTGGTGGAGCTTAACTGACTGAGCACCCCAGCTGCTG
>CM052551.1:14194769-14207249 GCA_028533065.1 Trachops cirrhosus | reverse complement strand
ACCCCAGGCGGCAGGAGTGGGGCAGGGGGATGGGACTGGAGGTTCCAGTGCTCTAATCACATGGTTGGCTGTCATGCAATCATCCCCCCTACCCCGCATCTTTAGGTGCATTTCAAAAATCCCATCATTCAAATAGCCAAACACACCTTACTGGCTGTCACCACTTAGAAAATTCCAAAGGCTGTAGGAGCTCTGTGCCGGAAACAGGATGAAGACCAAATACATATTTCTTATTATAAATCACAATATCACAGATGGTGTGAGGACCCTGTTCTTTTTCACATTCTATGATTTTTCCCTTGGCACTGCCCTCCTATTTAAAAGGAACAGGATATAGATTTAGGAGCAAGATTTCCATGCAAAATATCCCCTCTTACATAGAGCAGACTGTTTTGGAGTGTGCCTGTGTGAAGCGAGGCACATCCTCCTGGGAGGTGTGAAAGGCCTCCATTTCCCTCCAGAAGAGAAGACCGGAGAGTAAACTGATGCTGAGGAGGAGGTGGAAGGGCTCAGGCTAACCCACCTGCAGCAGCTCAGGGCGGGGCCGTCAGCTTTATGAGGAGGTGGAGGCCTGTATTGCACACAACAGGGCAGGTAGGTGGTGGAGTTCAGAGCACTCTCCCTCTAATCGGCTGGTATAACTGTCTCTTTCCAGACTGTAGCCCACCACCCAGCTCACCCACTTAACTGTGTTCCGGTTGCCTCTTTCCTCACTTAGCTCTTCCTCCAGCCCCAGGTAGGTATCCGCCAAACCAGATAGAGGATTCTCATTTAGTTTTTGTTTGTTTGTTTCAGGTAACAACTAATGCTGAGACTATGAGAAGTTCTTGTCTAATTTCAATAAAGTTTACTAGTCACAGCAGTTCCCCCAGCTGACAAAAAAGAACCTAACAAAACAAGCGGAAGTTCAAATCTGGAATAAAGAGGCTTCATCTCTGAGAATCGGATTTCACGGCCACTCTGGATTTTTCCTCCAAATGGAGAGCTTGATTGCAGAAATTACAGCCCCTCTTCATGCAGATATAACTGTCCAAGAGACACCGATATCTAGACTCAGATAATCTTGAGAGGCCCTAACCCTTCTCCCTCCTCACGCCCATCCTGTGGATAGCTGGAGTCACCTGCAGCTGGGAGAAAATGGCAATGACTTGGGTCAAGTGTAACACAGAACAATATCACTGCAGACCGTTCTTCAGCTGTTCAGCACATGTCCATTTTCCTTAAAGGCTGAAGGGTTAGAATCTCTGAGAATAGACTCGATCTTATATGCATTCTTTCACCTATCTTTTTTTTTGTACAAATTGAAATTATAAAGCTTTCTGTCTCTAGCTAAAAGCAGGAAACATAAACATTAATATGCCCACTACATTTATACCCCAGAGCGATAGCAATCAAGTCTGAGTGCATCACTTCATTCCAAAATTAAATGTTATTGAGCGCCTGGTATTACACAGAAGAACTACTTTGTGTCTCACACTTTGGGAACTGAGGGAACTCGGGCAAAATATTCTGCCCCCCACAGGTAGGCACCTGTAAGCAAAGGAACAGTTTCCTACATGTCCACGGGAACAAGGACGGAATCTCCACCAGAGAGGTCCTAAGAGGTTGTTGTTCACTCTTGTACGTGATGTGCAGGCCTAGCAGAAGTCCAGCCTGGTGGTCTCTGTTTAGGACCCACAGAGAGAGGTTATACCTACAGGGAATTGGGAGGTTTCAGATAACTTCACCTCATTTGAACATTTTTTTTCCTAAAAATAAATTTCTCGTATCCATTGATTTGTCTTTTGCAATCAAATATAAAAGTGGGACATCTTATTCAGAAGCTTTGAAACATACCAGTTAGCCTCCTACTCACCAGATCCCCAGGCTAGAGGGCTGACTCAAGCGGGGAGGACAAGTCCTCATGGGCGGCAGGAAGGGATCTTGCAGATGGGTTTGTGCAGGGGACTAGTGACTGACATTTCCTTGTGCCGCAGGTGGTTTTGAGGGCCGTCACACCCTCCTGCAAGGCCGAAGACCCGAGACGGCTGATTTAGTCCAGGACTTAGCCAGCTCTTCACAGTCTCCCCATTTACACACCCCCCCTCAGTTATTCACTTTGAAAACCTGCAAATAAGTTGAAAGAGCCATATAATTTTAAGCATCTAAATTCAACATTAACATTTGCTCATTTTCTGTCTACACACACCCACACACGTTCATATTTAGCAAATGCCGACACAAATTTGCTCACTTCACCCCTAAATCAAGTATCTCCTAAAATTAAGGGCAATATCCTATATAACCATAGTACAATTAAATCTAACAACATTAATACTATCCACTATATGCTCCAAAATGTGGCATCAATGTACGTACACAGGTGTTCTCTCTACGGAGCACGCCTGTGCCTCTCGCCCCCCACCCCACTCCCAAGCTCCAAGGGCCCATCTTTCGTTGTAACTTGTTTCCTGAGCCCATTTCTTCTCCGGTTCACTTCTTCTACCTCTGTGACTCACAACTTTCTCTTATCATTTGAGTCTCGGCTCTGAGTTCTTCTCTTAGCCGGAACTCCAGAACTGAGGTTGCTGAACCCGGGGGGTAACACCTGAACCATTTTTCCACCACTAACATGATGTGGTGGCTTTGACCTTCCTCCCCAGTCTCAGTAAGTCCCCCTCCACCGTCCACCTGCACTCTCCTGCTCCGGACATGCCTCCTTCCGTTCTTAAGCTCTAGACGCACCGCCCTCCAAAATGAATACACACACACACACACACACACACACACACACGAGGTTAATCCTTAAGAGTGTGTGCTGTGGCTCTGATAATTCTCCATGTACCAATTAAAATTCCTAAAATTGCACTTTAATCCTTCTTACCTGGAACTTTCTCCCACTTTTTTTGTTTTTGTTGTTTCTGAAAAGAACAGTACATGGGTATTTGTGCTTCCTACTGCACCCTGCCAGGAGTCAAGCTGTCCAAGAACAAAGCAAAAAAAATACTGTGACTATTTTCACGTCGAAAATAGTAAAAGAAATGCAGCATCTGCCAGCAGGTCAGGGCTTCGTGTTGTGGACGCAGTAACCGCGGCTCCGATCCGAAACCACGGTGTCTGTTTTCTTTCTTGATTGAAACTGACACGTTTTTCGGTTTGCTTTTAATCCCAGCACCGATTGTGACCCTGATTTGGGACCAGAGCGGGGGTTACGGCTGTCTCGCCGACGCCAGGCCCTGGAGAGTAGGGAAGGGGACCCCAGTGTAAGAAGAACGCCTAGAGCCAGGTGCTTGGGGACCTGGGACGCGCCGCTGTCTGAGCGTGCGCAGAAATTACTCCCAAATGCGGAATCCTCTCCTTTGTTCGTAGCTTCCACTAATGAAATAACGCCGTCATAGCCATTTTTCTGGTCGAGATATTTAAAATATTAGTGAAACATTTTGCGTTAAAATAAAATCCAAACTCTTGACCAGTCTACGCGGGTTTGTCTCCATCCCCTATCCCCGTGTTTAAGCTAACAGCGAATTACCAAACTGTAATTCACAGAGTAAAATACAAAAATACCCTGCAAAGCACGGAACTCCCTCCACAACAAAGAATGGTCACATCAGTACCAATAGTGCCGAGAGGAAGAATCCCGGGTGCAGACCCATGTCCGCACGCCTGGCCGACGAGGGGACATGAACTCTTGACTCATTAAATGTGGGGAGCCTCCAGCCTCATAAAGGTTTTTTGGCCGGAGCATCCGAAAGGACAGCATTTCCATCAACTAACGTAGGGGAAATGCGGGTGCTGAGCCAAGGAGTTTCGCGGGAAAGCATGTTTCATCCCCGTGGCCTCGGTCCGAACCCCTCAGGGTTCCTCCACTCCCCTCTCCTCCTGGGCACCTGTTGCACCGCCCGGGCCGCGACCTTCTCTCCACGCGCGGCCACCTGGCAAAGGCGCCTGTGCAGGGCCGAGCTACTTGGTGGCGCCCAAACGCGCATGGTGCAGGAGTGGGCCAGGCTCGGGCAGAATTGTTACACACGACTTGGGACTTCCCTTCAGTGGCTTCTCCCTTTCCCGGTTTCCTCCCAATCCCTCGATCTTCCAGCCGCCGGGACTGCCCAGACTTCGTCCTCTGCCCCTTGAATCCAGCAAGGGGAGTTGGTTTTGTACTGGAATTTAGCGGACTCAAAAAGTGCAGATGGCGGGGTGCTCTCAGCCCAAAATTGGCAAAATGGGAAACTCACTACCTGCAGTCCCTCGCTGTGTCTGCGCGCCTTTGTTCAGCCTCCCAGCACCTTCGGGTAATTTTTGTCCAGTTTATCGCTGTTATCTGTACAAGAGTTACTCTGAAAAAACATAAGCAGCCATTACCAGAAGCTGAAGCCATTCTCTCAGTAATGGTAGCCGAGCAAATTGGGTTTAAATCTCTGCGTCGCTGTATAAGCTTGGCGAGCGGCTTAACAGATCTCCAAAGGGGCCCAGCGTGTGAAGAGGAGTGTGAAGAAAAGACCTGAGGACCAGTGTGCGCGGAGGAAGATCAGGGGGCGCACGCAAGCCGGCTTTCTGTCGGGCCTGGGGAGCTGCGCCCCTGAGCAGCGACCAGGGGACCACCATCACTGTCCTTCGCCCGAGTTTTAGGGCTTCGCAGGTTGCGGAGACTCTTCTGCCGCTCGTCATTGTGAGACACTGCCACTCCTCTGCGTGAAAAGAAAGATTCCTGCGTGTGGAGAGACTTTCCAAGAAGGCAACCCTGACAGCGGAGTCCCAGCCCTTGGGCCGCCGGGGACAGAGGCTCGTCTCTCCCCCGAGATCTGCGATGACAGCCCCGTTCCAAGAGCTCTCGGAAAGGTCTAGGTCCGCCTCCCCTCCAGGGATGGTCGAGAAGGTCGTACTCCCCAAGTTTTCTCTGAAAGCAGGACCTGCACGTGACACATCCAGCGCTCAGCCCCGCAAGTGGCGCGTGCAGAAGGCGTTCAGGTGCACAAGACACGGCGGGAATCGATGCATTGAGGCTGCGAGACTGCCCGGAGGAGGCAGAAGGCTGGCGCCCAGGGTCAGAAGGGACCTGGCGCAGATACTCAGAGATCATCAACAAGAACTCAGTTGCAAGGTGGATGGAAATCTCCTTCAAGGAAGAAACCTCGGGCCCTAAACAGAGCTCCGGATGTTCCCCCTAAAACCTTTCGCATCTACAGTGTTTCCATCTTAGTGGAAATCCTTTGTTCCTATCCTTCCAGTGCTGGGGGGGGGGGGGGCGGGGCGGGGGGGGAGGGGAAGGAAGAGATACTTAAGAATTCTTTTTGAGCCAATGTTTTATTCAAGCCCCACATATAATGAGGAATTAATTCTTGAGGGTCAAATATGGACGTTGGTCTGCACAATCCTCCCCTCTTCTGATTTCTGAATTACAACAGACTCTCCTGAGTTAAATACACACACACATGCACACACACACACAGGGAGATCAATTTGACACAGGACCCTTGGCCTCTGGAGACCCGAGGCTCCAGACACTTAATCTTGGGACACTGCGTTTGGCCTGTGCCTGCACCTTTCCTTTGTCTCTGCTCCCAACCTCAGCCGGAGGCCTGTTTGCACAGCTCCTCTAGGAGTCAGAACCCCACGCATTGCATTCAACCTGCAGAGAAGCTTCAGGGGGTACTTTTGTGGTGGGAGGAGGAGGGTGGGTTTTGCCAGGATCCCTCCCCCGGCAGGTGCACGGGGCCCCAGGAAGTGAGTTTGCGAATTCGGTTCCTCATCCGCCCAGCCCTTCTCACTCCTGTAGAGGGAAAAGCAACAGCTCCCTTTGTTCCGTCCAGGAGAGCCCCGCAGAGTGGTGACAGAGAGACGAGCGAGTGCTCTCCTGGTGTGTGTTGGCCGGGGGGGGGGGGGGGGGGGGGGGGTAGGTCAAGGAGGAAAGGAGAGGGGAAAAAATGTCGTGAAATTTTCTGATCGAAGAAACTACCATGAAGTCGGCCCCCCGGAACCTGGACCTCCAGTCAATGGGGAGAGTGAGAAGCCATTCGCGTTCCGCGTTCCGCGTTCCGCGAGAGGAAACTCTGCGTGGTGCTCCTTTGCTGTGAGGTGAGCAGGAAAACTTCTCTGACACCACCTTTCTCTGAAAACTGTCGGTACCTGCTTATTAACAGTCCCACTTTAAGACATGTTGAGTTGAAAAAATTACAAAGGCAAATAAGACATTTCAGGTGCTGTAAAAGGTGAAATAAAACAGCCCTTAAAACAGAATCTCGAGACCAGTGAGGGAGGAATCCCTGGATAACGAAATCTGCGCGGCTGTCCCTGGGACCTCCACCGGGTGGTGGGTCTGAAATCCTTCTGGGTTATGTTCGGCCTGGTGGCCTGGTCTTCAAATGAACTCAGTAGTTCAATCCAGAAAGCGCGGTTTGGGCCTGTGCTGGATGTGGGTGTTTTCAAATGGACAAACGCCCGAAGACCTCAGCCTTTGCTGCGGTACCGGCTAAAACGTCAAAGTGTGATTACAGTGTTGAACTTAACTGGAATCATGGACTCGAATACAATAAGCGAGCGCAGCAAGAACCGGAGGAGACCCCTTTTGTCTGGGGGACACTGAGAAACGTTGAGATGGAAGGCCTAGCGCGGAAAGAGCGTCAGGCTGGGCTCACCGGAGCAGAGGGGAGGGAGCATGGGGAGAGCGGTTCCCACGGTTCCTGGGTGCACTCAAGGCACCGGCGGTGGGCTAGGAGTCGAGGGCTCTACCCGCCAGCACCGTACAAGGCCCCAGGGGCAGGGGTCCGGAAGCCTGGGAGGGGCAGCATCCCCACTGCTGGGCGGCAGGGGGCGCCTGGGGCTCTGATGCCCCTAAGGCCCCGGCTCCTGACGCTGCCGGGAGCGGAGGTGTCCGCGGGGCGACTCCTGCACGCAGTGCCAAGTTCTGGAATGGAAACCCACGTTTGATGAGGGGTCCCAGGGTCCTCACTTCGGGGCTAGGCGCGGCACTGTAAGCCTCTCGGGAGCAGCGGTCTCCCTGACTGAGGGATCGCTGGCCTTTTTTCAGTTCACAAACTTGGTGGCCAGTACAGTTGTGGCAGGTGCTAGGGTTTTTGTTTTGTTTTGTTTTGCACCGTTATCATCGTCCCGTGGCAGCGGCCTTAGTGTAGTGCCTGTCACATTCGCCCACCAAGCTTGTTCTAGCTTGTCGCGAGGTGCAGAAAGAGCATGTCCCGGGCTCTGCCGCAACAGTGCTAAAGCTAGACAAGAACGCAGCCCAGGCCCCTTACCCTGTGGCCTGGCCTCAGAGCTCAAAACGTTGCTCAGGGCTGGGGGAGGTGAAGGATCGTGAGCAGAGGGGCAAGGGCTGGGATGGGAGCCTTGCACCCGTGAGAATCGGCCCCTGAGAATCGCATCCACGTCCGCTGTCCCTGTCTCAGAAAGCTAACCTCCGCTTGCAGCACTTGTCCCCTGGAGAGGCAAAAGGTTAGGATTTGGTGCTTTCACTGCAGTGGGCCGGGTTCAATTCCCAGTCAGGGAACCTCTTTTACATGCTCTGTACTGACCTCTAAAGCACAGGGTGCCTCTCCTTGCCCACACCTAGTCTGACCCCACGCAGACACAGGTGTCTTTACTTGTGATGTCTGTTCAGTTGTGCTGGTCCTTGAGGCCATGACCCATCTTCTCCCAGTATCCCAGTGGAGCCCAAGAATGGTTTTTAACAGCCTAGCTGTAGTTAAATCAGTGATTTCAGTACTCAAGTATAAAATATAAGGAGGAAAAAATATCAAGTTAATAAAAAGGTTGAATCTCAAATACTGTTAAACACTTGTAAAAAGTCTAATAATTGACATGTAATGGCATATAAATTTCTCTTGTTAGATTTCTAAAGATGACTCCTTGTATCATCAGATCAGTTTAATAATTCACTCTAAAAACTACGTGAAGAAAAAAGCTCTTTCACCGAGTTGGAGAAATACATTGGAATATAAGTTGGCACACCTCTTATTGAAGCCAAACTAAGAACACATAAGGAGATGCCTTCGGCTTCTGGCAATCCCGCCTGAAATCTCACCCTTCCTTTTTCCCTACCCACTAAGGAAGGAAAAGGACAAATACATGAAATGCTGGTTTTCCAGACACTGACATCGGGCAACAAAGGATAGCAGCCCTGAGAGATGGGAAACAAACAGGGTGAGCCCTGCTGTTGGCCCAGCTCACTGCTTTCAGAGAGTTCCCAGGGTGGAACCGAGGGGGGCTCTGCAGCCAACTCCTTGGGTTGTGGAGACGAAGCTGAGCGTCCATGGAGAGCGAGGCCGCTAGAGTTCCAGGAACAAAGGCCCAGATGTTAGCAGCAATGTGGGCTTTTGGTTCTTGAATTTGGCAAGAAAGAGTTCAGAACTGAGAACGGGAGCACAAGAGGAAGGTAATTTAGAATGCAAAGCGGAAGTACCCTGGAAGAGCAGATGCAAGCAGGGCGCTCAGAGAGCTGCCCTGGCCTTTCAGAAAGTCACAGAGGCAGCTGGAGCGAGGCAGTGGGGCCGTTTGGGCTCAGGAAACAAGTTACAAAGGCAAACGAAGGGCCCTTAGAGCTTAGGAGAAAGCAAAAGGCACATGCTTGAAGAAGGAAGGCAGGGGAGGAGAGGGGAGAGCGGGAGAGAGAGAAAACTGAGTCCTTTGTCTTCAGAGTTATCATCTGTTTTCTAAAGGCAGGACTTTTAGGGGAGGTCTCAGGGGAGAATATCAATAGAATATTCATCAGGTTTCCAGGTGTGCCTTTAATATGCTGATTCATCAGTTTGAGCTCCTAGAGTCAAGGTCTTGGTCTCTACCTGGTCTCTACTGATCGGTCGGCGCTAGGGTAGGCGGTCATTAGTCATTGCATCCGGTCCTGAGCCAGCCAGGGCATCACTTCGTCTGGATTTGTGGCTTTTCTGGGCCTGGAGCTGAGGCCTAGATGTTATCTCTAGTTTGACCGAAACTGTCTCTGTGGTCAATAGACCCTGGCTTCCTTCCTAAAATTATCTGATGGTGCTCAGAACCTCCTGGTCCTGAGGGCTTAATGCCTTAATCCCTTCAGGAAGATGTGCAGGGGAGGAGGTGGGTGAGTTAGGGTGCTGGATGAGGCCCGTCTGAATCCACTATCCATCTGTTTCCCCATTCCACTTGCCAAGGAATTTTCCTAATTTCTTACTCTCCTGCCTCACAGTGATGAGAGAGATGGACGGAGAGAGAACACAGGCATATGAAAAGAGTCTTCTTCAAGTACTCAGCAGAGTACTGATCAGGATGTGCTTGTGAAGAAACTGCCTGAGGCCAAGGGAAGAAACTTCTGGGAAGATCAGAAGTTTCAGGGCGTGGTGCTCACACGGGGTAGGAAATCATACTTATTCCCACCAGCCAGAGCAGACTACTCGTGGGCCACTGTGAAGAGCCCTCAGGAAGGTCTTGCCCCAGTTGAGGGAGTAAGCAGCCTGAGACCCACCTACCTGAAAACTCATAAAAGCAAACCTCAAACGGATCAAACTGTTGACAAGTCACTTAACTGGAAGATTTATAGGACTGCCTAAATAGCCAGCTCCCCAAAAGGTAAACTACAACGTCTGGCCTCCAATCAAAGAATGCCAGGCAGGCACAGAGGCAGGAAAACCTACCCACCATGAGGAGAATAATCAGTCTGTTGAAACAGAACCATAACTGCCGATGTTAAAAAGAACTTTAACACAGTTATTATGACTGTTTCATATGTCCAAAGAGTTTATTAGAAACGTGGAACACATACGAACGTCCAGAGTCAAACTTTAGAGACAGAAGCAATAGCGTCTGAGATAAATTCACTAGGTGGAATTAATAGGAGATCAGACATCGCAGGGAAAAGATTAGGCAACAGAAAGCCCTGAACAATTTAAAATACCCAAAATGAAACATGGCCTAAATGATTTTTTAAATCAGTGAGTGACAGTGTAAACTTAAAATACCTAACATAGGAGTAACTTTCCTGCCATCTCACGTTTGCCCCTTTTAAAACCCCTCCCCACCCACTCTTTCTGGCTCCCGCCCCAGCCATCTCTACCAGGTGGAGCGAAGGGGCTGTGGCGCTGACGGTCGGGTTCGGTGGGAGCAAAGTAATCACGGGAGCCCACTGGCCGTTCAGCTTCCCCTCGGCCCCATTCGGGTTCGAGAGGGGTTCGCGGCCACGGGCGTCTCCGGGGTGCTGGCTTCTAAGGCAGGAGTGAGGCAAAGTCGGGGAGGTCACTCGGCTGCCCCATTACCCTCAGAATCGCCCAAGGCATGGCTTTCAAACGCCACCAACGCGTAGAGTGGATTCCACGTCTCCAGCTTTCCAGAGTTTTGGAGTCTGCGTGGCCCTGTGTCTGGCAACGGGGGCGTGGGCTCCACCTAGCGGTGATCGAGTGCTTGCTCTACTGCCTGGAGATCCCTTTACTGGCAGGTCTCTGTGGCGCAATCGGTTAGCGCGTTCGGCTGTTAACCGAAAGGTTGGTGGTTCGAGCCCACCCAGGGACGTGTTTCTTATTCTTAAAAAAAAAAAAAAAGCAAAATCCAAACCTTTAGGGCTGTTTCTTCTTTGCACATTTCCCTCTCAACCATTACCGAGACAGGCTTCCTCCATTACTACCCTCTTGTCTACTGTGTCTCCTGCACAGCTGGAGTAACTCGCCAAGATCTTTAAGGCAATCTGAAAGTCACGGTCTGTGCTGTTTTTTTTCTTTTAACACTTTCCACATACTTTTCAAATTAAATTGTTTGTCATTGTAGGGTTATAAATAATGCTGTCCTCATCATTCTTGTACACATATCTGGCCACTTGTTGAAGTATTTCTACAGGGTAGAGTCCCGGAAGAGCAACTGTTCTGAGTGTGTACGTGCTTTACAGAGGACTCCATTTTCTCTCCTTTTGTTGACTTACTACATCTCACTCTTTCCCTCGTCGTTTCAGCGACTGCGTTAGGCTCCACAGCACACATCTGGACCTCACCACAGCCTGCCCTCACGTCCCCATTTCTCCCCCGCCTGCCCTTGTGCTGTGGTTGCCATGCATGCACTTTGCGCATGCCGCGAACCCCACCATCCACCACCATCACTGCTGTTTCATCTGTCCACGTTTGTAAAGAGATGTAAATAATAAGAAAGACATCTTACATCTCATACATTTTCCTGTGCAGGTACCGTTTCTGCCTTCGTGTGAACCCAGATTTCCACCTGGTGTCGGTGTCCTTCCTCGCGGAGGACGCCCTTCCCACTTCCTGTAGTGCGGTCTGCTGTGATGAAGTCTTTTAGCATTTGTGTGTCTGTAAATGTCATCATTCCCGAAAGACTTCTTGGGGGGAGGCATAGACAATTTCGTAACTTGGGTAGAATTATGATTTCCTTAATGTGTACCTATAAGTAGCAGTGTGTGAGATCATGTATTGGTGTGTGCTTGTACTTTTTAGATTTCAATGTGGCTACTGAAAAATTTTGTTACATATGAGACTTGCCCTTTCTTTCTATCAGACAGCAGTGCTGCAGATCCTACCCCCATCTCGGGGGAAGTGTGCAGGACAGAGGGACATGTTAAAGCTCACCCTGGTATAAATCCAGATTGTGGGAATGCTGCATAACAAACAACTCAGTTTCCAAATGAATGGGGGAGAAAGAGAAAGGAATGGAGAAAAGGGAGCGAGAGCCACTGAAAGACGAAGGAGGAAGGGTGGATGGGCAGGAGTAAGTCAGGGAAGAAAGGAGGGAAAGAAGGGAGGGAAGGAGGGAAGGGGGAAGGGAGAAAACAGGAAATTACATTTTGTAAGAGATTTAAAGACCTATCAAGTGATCATAGTTTGTGGACCTTTTTTGGATCCTGATTCAAAGAAACCAACTTAAAACAATGGGAAATTTGAACACTACTTATGACATTAAATACTTTACATTAATTTATGAATAATTATAATGACATTTTGATAGTGCTTTCAAAAGTAGTCCTTCTTTAGGGGAATATACTGATATAATTACAGATGAAATAGGATATTTGGAATTTGCTTTAAATAATGGAGGAAAAGGTAAGTGGGTGGCATGGTGGTAAAACAGATCAGCTGTAAGTTGGTATCTGTTGCAGCTGGCCAGTGAAGACAGGGATGTTCTGTTATATAAGTCTGTCTACTTTTGTGTGCTATTAAAATTCCAAGTCTGTATGAGGATGATAAGGAGGACAAGTCACCTAGGATGATGGCAGCTGAATCTCTCAACACATATTTCAAAGGGCTAGAGACTAATAGGGAGTCAAAAACACCATTCATAAGCCTGCCCCGGAACAACCACAGGCCAGAGAACATTGTGGACTCCAGCTGGTTTGTATTCAGAAAGGTCTGGGAGCCAACAGCAGTAGAGGTGTCAGCAGAGACCGTGCAATTAGAGGAGAGGACAGCAGGGAGGATCTCTACTCAGGAGGGGGCACAGGTAAATGTATCCACAGAAGGATTGTCGAACACTCAGAGCATGCCTGAGACCTGGTCGACCACAGCTCTGGCTTCTGGGGAACTGAAGGAA